>VWZP01008343.1:1257107-1600341 GCA_013396995.1 Dicaeum eximium | reverse complement strand
TTCCCTTCCCTTCCCTTCCCATTCACAGCTGAGGAGAGTTGATTTATCAGAGCTACACCTCCCTGCTGACTAGGACAAATGTTGTTATGTGGGTGAAGCCGTGTCTTTCAGATTGGTAGAGGAATCCATCCCAAATGACATTCTCTCAGGAGTGTCCTGCCCTGCCTATTGCAGTTGTCCTTTAGAGAGACAGCTCACCACTATAAATCAATATCAGCTAATTTGAAACCCAAATAAAGTATGTAGGGAAGATTTCATTAAGAATTAGGGTCCTAATTGACGTCTCAGTCAAGGCCTAACTTCCTAAGTACAAAATTATCATTAAAAATTACATTATGCCCCAAATGTCACCAACCTCAGAGGTATCCAAATTCATAAAGAAAACGGAGTCTTAGAAATCTCCATATGACAAGAAAGCGAGCTGGAGAACATACCTACCCAGCTTGCTAAAATACAGAAATTAATCATACTTGAGTGGTCATTCTTACTGGGACTGATCCAAAAAGTATATTACAGACATTCTGTTTCCCACGGACCGAGTTTTCTGCAAAATCTATTCAGCTTCAAATATACAGCAGATGCTGGCTTTCTTGTAAAAAACCATGGCTGCAATGATTAGTGCATGAAATCAGTGTGGGGCTGCTCCTACACTCCTGGCCATTAGCCTGGATAACACCACCTGTTAAAATAAGAATATGAGTGCACACAAGTGTTTGTGTGTATTGAATAGACAAAACTGAATGGTGTTTCTCAAAAAAAAAAAAATAGTGTTAAAGAGAAAGAAGACTCCTCACCCCCAACTGTCACCTTAAGGAGGGATGAGAGTGATCAGGTAGGTTAAACACCACCAATGAATTTTCAGACACTTCACCAGCAAAGAAAGTTTAAAGAAAAAAATCAAACTTAAAATATTCCTTAAAAATTTTTAAAAAGACCAATGCAGCAGGATGTTTACACTGAGACGTGGAAACCCAGCTTCAAGCTGCTGCCCTGAATAATGCACAGAGCAACCTAAAAAAGCCTTCAGGTATTATAGGCCGTGTTAGCTCATCTGCTTAGCAGCAGAGGTCATGATGAGCACATCACCCTGGTGGTCCATTATCTCCTCATGAAATTCAGAGGCCAAATCAAGGATTCTTCTCTAGTATTAAGACTCTCTACAGGATTGGCACTAACTGGCAGAAAAATTGTCTTTCCCTGCATGATCCTGACCTCCCAAGGCATAACATTCAAGTGAGGCTCTGAAACTCTTGACCAATGGAATAAAGATCATATGAAATATCTGACAGCATCTGGACATCTAACTGTGAAGAAGAGTTACTGTCATGCGTGCAAGTATTTGTGTAAGTAATGCAGGAGTAATTGCTTCTTTGTAGCTTTCCTTTAAGCTTTGTATACATACATTTCACTTTCATATAGCCACAAAAAGGCAAGTAGCCTCAAGCCTCCTTCCCCAGCCCAAGAAAAGAAAATAAAACCAAAAAACCAAGCAAACAACTAAACCCAGCAAATCAATACAAACAACATATACGTTAGATAAAGAAGTAGAGGAAAGAGAGAGATTATTCTTCACATTTTTCTCTTTATACACATGGGATGAGGATCAGGAAAGTATTTGAGATAAAAAGCCTCAAATGCTGGATTTTGAAATAACTATTTATAAATTAAAACTTGCTATTTTTATTTTGAAAAGTAAGTAAAAATGGTGAAGTATGGAGATTGTGGGTGCTGAACAAGTTTGTTGATTGGGTCACGTTGACTCAGACTTGGTAGAGGAGGGGAAAGAAGTGGATGTTGTCTACCTTGATGTCAGTAAAACTTTGGACAGTGTCACAAANTTGGTTCTTTCTTTCCAACTGTATTTGCCCTTCAACAGAAAGATAGTAAGAAATAAGAAAACCATTGGGAGAAAATGATAATGGCACAAAGGAATGAGGAAATCAAACACATACATTTTGAAAATTCTCTAATTTAACAATATCTTAAGGAAAACAAACAAAATCTCACAGTCATTTTTTTTCTCAGTTATAGCAAAAAATAAGGAGACATCATAAGTTGAACAAAAGGTGAGATTGGAGGACAGAAGTTGCCCTGCAGAGACAAACTAGTCTACATATAGATTTAGTTTCAAAATTAATTCCCTTCCCTTCCCTTCCCTTCCCTTCCCTTCCCTTCCCATTCACAGCTGAGGAGAGTTGATTTATCAGAGCTACACCTCCCTGCTGACTAGGACAAATGTTGTTATGTGGGTGAAGCCGTGTCTTTCAGATTGGTAGAGGAATCCATCCCAAATGACATTCTCTCAGGAGTGTCCTGCCCTGCCTATTGCAGTTGTCCTTTAGAGAGAGAGCTCACCACTATAAATCAATATCAGCTAATTTGAAACCCAAATAAAGTATGTAGGGAAGATTTCATTAAGAATTAGGGTCCTAATTGACGTCTCAGTCAAGGCCTAACTTCCTAAGTACAAAATTATCATTAAAAATTACATTATGCCCCAAATGTCACCAACCTCAGAGGTATCCAAATTCATAAAGAAAACGGAGTCTTAGAAATCTCCATATGACAAGAAAGCGAGCTGGAGAACATACCTACCCAGCTTGCTAAAATACAGAAATTAATCATACTTGAGTGGTCATTCTTACTGGGACTGATCCAAAAAGTATATTACAGACATTCTGTTTCCCACGGACCGAGTTTTCTGCAAAATCTATTCAGCTTCAAATATACAGCAGATGCTGGCTTTCTTGTAAAAAACCATGGCTGCAATGATTAGTGCATGAAATCAGTGTGGGGCTGCTCCTACACTCCTGGCCATTAGCCTGGATAACACCACCTGTTAAAATAAGAATATGAGTGCACACAAGTGTTTGTGTGTATTGAATAGACAAAACTGAATGGTGTTTCTCAAAAAAAAAAAAATAGTGTTAAAGAGAAAGAAGACTCCTCACCCCCAACTGTCACCTTAAGGAGGGATGAGAGTGATCAGGTAGGTTAAACACCACCAATGAATTTTCAGACACTTCACCAGCAAAGAAAGTTTAAAGAAAAAAATCAAACTTAAAATATTCCTTAAAAATTTTTAAAAAGACCAATGCAGCAGGATGTTTACACTGAGACGTGGAAACCCAGCTTCAAGCTGCTGCCCTGAATAATGCACAGAGCAACCTAAAAAAGCCTTCAGGTATTATAGGCCGTGTTAGCTCATCTGCTTAGCAGCAGAGGTCATGATGAGCACATCACCCTGGTGGTCCATTATCTCCTCATGAAATTCAGAGGCCAAATCAAGGATTCTTCTCTAGTATTAAGACTCTCTACAGGATTGGCACTAACTGGCAGAAAAATTGTCTTTCCCTGCATGATCCTGACCTCCCAAGGCATAACATTCAAGTGAGGCTCTGAAACTCTTGACCAATGGAATAAAGATCATATGAAATATCTGACAGCATCTGGACATCTAACTGTGAAGAAGAGTTACTGTCATGCGTGCAAGTATTTGTGTAAGTAATGCAGGAGTAATTGCTTCTTTGTAGCTTTCCTTTAAGCTTTGTATACATACATTTCACTTTCATATAGCCACAAAAAGGCAAGTAGCCTCAAGCCTCCTTCCCCAGCCCAAGAAAAGAAAATAAAACCAAAAAACCAAGCAAACAACTAAACCCAGCAAATCAATACAAACAACATATACGTTAGATAAAGAAGTAGAGGAAAGAGAGAGATTATTCTTCACATTTTTCTCTTTATACACATGGGATGAGGATCAGGAAAGTATTTGAGATAAAAAGCCTCAAATGCTGGATTTTGAAATAACTATTTATAAATTAAAACTTGCTATTTTTATTTTGAAAAGTAAGTAAAAATGGTGAAGTATGGAGATTGTGGGTGCTGAACAAGTTTGTTGATTGGGTCACGTTGACTCAGACTTGGTAGAGGAGGGGAAAGAAGTGGATGTTGTCTACCTTGATGTCAGTAAAACTTTGGACAGTGTCACAAAGCTTAATAGAGCCTGTTGGTGTACAGGCTGGAGCAGATGGTAGAGTAGGGTGAAAAGAGACTCAATGACTCAGTCCAGTGGGCAGTGGTGCAAAGAGACCAGTCACTAATGGTGAGCCCCAGGATCAGTAGTGGGTCTGAAGCTGCTTAACATCTTCATAAAATATCTGAATGATGGGGCAGAACACACCTTAACAAGTTTCCTGAGCAAACAATGCCCGGAGGAGTGGTTGATATGTCTGAAGGCTGTGCTACCATCCAGAGGAACCTCAACAGGTGGGAGAAATGAGCTGAGAGAAATTAGCTGATTTGAATACGTGGAGCACAAGAAGAGAAATGTTAAGTCCTGTCTTAGGTGACAGAAAATTTCTTTAGCTGAAATGTAGATTTTTCAAGGTGACTTTGCAGGCTTTCTAGTCTTGAATCTATATTTCAAGAAATAGATATCAGGAAAATCAATGTCTTTAGTATTCCTTTACCAGAGACACATTACCAGCTTCCAACAAGCTGTAAAAATATTTGTGTACATATGGGTGTATAAACACAGAAACATAAATGAATTTACCAATATATATAACCATGCAGAAGTGCACACAGACCTCAATACATACATACATACATACATTAAGAGACAGATTTTTTTAGGAAGATGTTTTTGTATGCATTTGTATACAGAGAGGCTTATTGAACGTTAAAAGATCAGGCAGTACAATGATGCAATTTAAACAAATAGGATTTGAATACAAATGAAAAAGTAAAACAACTGGTTTTACTTCTATCTTACCTCTTGTGGGGTTTATAGATAAAACATCTTTTCTACAGCTGAGAATTGAATTTCTGCTGAAGTAGGCTAGTTTAAGCTCCTTGTGTTTCTTGTGAATACTCATTAAAAGAAAGTAAAATCAATAAAGATATTCCTGATAGAACTTGAGAAATATTTGCAAAAGCTGTAGCAAGTATTTTTTGCTAGAACAGAGATAAATAAATGCATATATCTTAGAAATAATGGAATTCATTGTAGAGTTCTGGGATCAGAGCTTAGGACTGTATAGTAAACAGTTCCAAAAGCATTACCATAAGTCAGAGAATCTGAAGATTGGACAGCTTAATATTCACATGGGAGAGTTTTTTAGGTAGGGTGATGGGAAGGAACAGTAGATATGAAACACTAACAGAGCATGGGGAGTATTTCAGCGTTCTGGACGGAGATGAGCAAACACTATTTTCCTGAACTTGGCACCTAAACTATAATTTCTAAAATATACTTGATACCTTGTTTTGATTATGCTACCATAAGCTACAAGTATTAAATCTTAATGGAAAATGGAAAAACTATGCAGGCATCAGAACAGACCTTTTGTGGTTCTGAAGGACACTTCACTCAGAATGACACAAAATGCACAAACCCATTTTGCTGGACTACAGTACCCCTGATGTCAGAATGCCTTCTGTCCCTTTTACAGCAAACCCTTTGAGAAGTGACTTATTTCAAGAAACTGATAACTTCATATTCAGTTCCACTATGAATTTCATGTAAAAAGGTTTTAGTCAATGTTTTGGTTTCAGCATCCTGTGTGTTGAACAACCACGGATGTCAGCCAGAAGAAGCAAACAATTAAAGGGACTCTGGAGATTCAAATAACTTGTGTTATCCTTTCACTGCTCATTGACTTTTAGAATTCATTTGAAATCACAGACAAAATCAATGTAAGTTTTCCACAGAGAGTGTCAAAATACGTTACTAATTTGTGGAAGTAATGTAATTTAATATAAGTGTATGTAATGCATGCATTTTCATTTGCAACACAGACAGGATAAAATTTATCAAATTCAAATTATGCTGAATGAACATATTACAATGATGAAATGGGCAAAAGCCCGGACAAATTTTTCATTTGTTAATACAAGTAAAAATTTGTTCAATATAATATAATTGTAATATTATTGATAATATACAGTCATCAAGCAATAGCATTTGGCCAGAGTGCTGAGACATTCAGACATATGTTATGATAGATATCCTTAATATTCCACTCGGAGTAACTATAGCTTTTAGTGTTTGGATTTTTTTTTCCTCCTGCATGTTGCACAGAGAAAAAAAAACTTGCTATGTCAGAACCAAAATGGAATTTTTATTTTGAGCTGGTCTAGGAAGAAACATGTTTTGAAAAATTAGAACAGTTTCTAATACACTTGGTTTTCTCTTGTGCGAGAACTGATCTGGTCCAGCCAGAGTTATAGGAGTTATAGGACTGACCAGAATACAGTTCAGAAAGCTACACTTTTGCTGTCTGTAAAGGCTGGGTTGCAATAACAGCATTGCCTTTCTTATTTTTGTATGTAAAGCACTTTCTGACAACTTTCCACTCATTTTTGAGGGGAAGTGGCTCATTTCACAGCAGCTACATGGCACTGGGAAATGAGGTTTTGTGGAGCAGTATCCTGCCTGATAGTATTTGAAGTGACTAGTAAATGAGGCACAGGGAGATTGCTGTGCAATAGGATGGTTACTCTGAGTACTTCAAATGTTTGTCATTATACACTACATTGACAAGCTTTTTATCCAGTTTGATGTCTTGTTGTTTAACAAGCATAGCTCTACCAGCACTGAATAAAAAAATAATTTTTATTACATCTACGCTGAATAGGCAATAATAGGACAATGATTATTTTCCTGTGCCTCGTTGGTTTGAAGATACTGCTTAGGACAAGAATTTTGGCAAGTTTTTATATGAAACAAAAGTCATAGAATTGTTTAGGTTAGAAAGGACCTTTATGTATTTCTAAAGCCCCTGCCTCCTGCAGGGACACCATCTGCTGGGCAAGATTACTCAGAGCCCCACCCAGCCTAGTCTTGAACACCTCCAGGAATGGGGAAGTGACAGCCTTTTGGGCCAAAGTTCCATTGGCTCACCCCTCTTATAGTTAAGCATTTCTTCATAATACCTAATCTAAACCTACCCTGTTTAACTTAAGGCCATTCCCCTTCTCATATCACTACATGCGCTTGTAAAAGTCCCTCTCCAGCCTCCTTGTAGCCTCCTTTAAGTACTGCTAAAAGGAGTCCCCAAAGCCTTTTTTTGAACAGCCCCAAGTCTCTCAGCCTGTCATCATAGGAGAGAAATATCCTTGTGAGTCTTTTGTGCATCACACAGGGCTGCCTAGAGACGTCATAGAAGTCCTTTTATCCTAATACAAAAAAAATTGGTCATTGTATTAACAAGTTAAATTATCTAGGTTATCTTCATATTCCACATTCCACAGCTGGGAATATTCCACATTCCCAATCAGATATGTACAGAGCCATTGTTCCCACAGTATCAAATGCCTCCACATACTGGCAGACAGCTGGGCTGGCATGTGGCAGACAGCAAATCAGCATGGCACAAATGCACTTAGTTCCTTACTTATAAAAATAAGTAAGATTTAGATATGGTCTTATATTTGCATTACTTTTCTCAGAGCTACAAGTCAAGAACAAATTTATTCACTATTATTGAGTTTATAAGGAATATAGTTCTCATGGTGATAATAAAAAGTAATGTTTTAGACTACTAGGCTGTTTGTAGAAGATTTCATCTTTGAAATTCTGATAATGGCAAAACTCCCATTGGCATCAAGGAAAATTTTGCCTGCCAAAAGACTGCAAGATCAACCAGAAAGCATTAACAATAAATTTACATTAAATTTAAGGGCTTTTATGACTTAAAAAATAATTTTGGGAGTTCCCACATAATAGGTCTCCTGACTTCTGATGACCTAATTTGCAGATTCTTCTACATGGATATTAGTTTACACATTTCAGATAAAGGTAAAAATTAGAATATCTTGGAGTAATGAATTTTACCCTATCCTAAACTTCAGGGATATAAGAAGAAATGAACCATCAGCATTTTGTCTGGTTTTGGTCCAACTCTCCACATAACCAAAGAGATTCATGATTCATCAAAAAGATACTTTGTGCTGGAGAGAGACAGAGAGCTAAATTTTCTCTGATTATGTCATGGTAATCAGAGGTACTTACCTCTTTTATTTGCATGAAGAATACATTTGTGTCTTGTAAAGTGTTTTACTCTAATTAATGTTATTAATCTAAACATACACATTCTAATTTTGCATGAAAATGGCAATACTAAAAATATGCTACTGTAAGAGTAATTTAGAAGTCCTCTTGGTGCTTTATATTACCTAGGGAGGAAGTGGGAGAGGGGCAGAGGAAGAAAAAGAGAAAAATAAGAAAGGACAAAGAGAAAAATAAGAAATAATTAAGAGAAAGAGAGAAGGAGAAACAGAATGTTGGAAGAAGGGAGAAACTCTTCTGAAGGATGATCCAGATCAGAAACCTTATAGGAGTTAACTGATTCTGATCAGAAATTCCCATGTCAGTTGCCCATGTTTAAGTGCTACTAATAACTCTCAAGATGTCATCGAGAAAGAAAATAATAGACTCGTTTCTACTATACTTTGCACACTCATGTTTTTTATTCTGATTAAATCACATGGATTTAGACATGATGACAGATTTTTCCTGATACACTAACATAAGGTGGCTTCTCGTCACTTCTTAATTTTGTTCCTTTGCCCTCCTAGAAAAGTCAAATCTGAAGACAAATATATGAGCTTACAATTATTATCACTGTTTCATTAAACTGTTGCAACCCATTTTTTGTATATAAGAAGTCTAGAACTGGATAATTACAGCATGATTGCAGTACTGATTTTCTCCTTTTGTCAATGACTTTGTACTAATGACAATTCTATTGCTCACAACCTTTGAATACCAGACAGGTAATTTTGTTCTGATTTATTATACCTTAAATAATATTTGATTGGTATGAGCTACATGATGGTATCACTTACTCTGGGCATCATGAATGCATCTGAGTGTTTACCGCACTGAGAAATTTATCACAGCAGTCTGAAAAATGGTTATGGACACTAAATAAAATTACTTATTTCATAAAGTGGCTTTTTTAATAGATTTCAAAATTTCACATCACTAGAAAAGTTAGATATAAAAACATTTTCTTAAGAGAAAAAAAAAAGGGGCTCAATTTTTTCTCCCTAAATATACACATATAGATTACAGATGTGATACTAAATTGTCTGCTTCTGAAAATTGCATACAGATCCATCAACAAAATGATACAGTACAGTTTTATAATTCCCCTATCCAGTGTGATCTCAGTATACTTTTTATGAGATTACATAGCAAAAAATTACCCTGTTGCACTCTTTTTTTTTTTTCTTTTTCTTTTATTTTGGTATGCAGATAGAAATATGGACTGTTTGAAGGAAATTGTCGAAAGGTATACAGAAGCAGCTACCATTTTTTTCTCTCCCATTTACTTCTTCTGATTAGTTCATAGGAAGGTCAACTATGGGAAAATAGAGAAATGGCCCAACAGGGAACATAAATAAGAAACTGTTAGACCTATTCTCTTCACAGCACTGAGATGTCAGTACTTTGTAAATACAAAAGATCCCTCAATCACCTCTGGTTTTAGCTAAGATACAAGAGTAATCTGGTATTTGTATGAGACTAGTTCTTTTAGTTTTGATGTGATCTTCTACCAGAGTAAAGTGGTTGAGAAATAATGTTTAAATCTTAATACAGGGTTTTAACAAAACCACTAAAGTTCTCACAAAATATTTTTGTGGAAGAACCATCTTTATTAGCTAATTATTTATTTTTTTAATAATAAAATGGATAAAAAAGAGAAAAATTCTCTCCTATATATTTTCAGAGCCTGAGAGTCTGTATCCAAGTGGCCTACCAGTGGCCTACATGGAAAGGCATTTTCACCAGTTATCTATACACACAAAGACACCTGTGTCTATACACGAAACATTTACATGGAATTTTGTTTTATCTTAAAAACATGCTATTTCCCTGACCACTAGTATAACTCTTACAAAATCTTTGAGTTTTAATTAAGTTTTAAATGAAAGTATTATGCTTAAGTAAAGCTTATAATTTTATCTTCAATTGGGAAAAAAATCAGTAAACAAAAGAGATGTTTTCATGTTTTTATTAATTTTTTTGAATGGCTCTTCTGTCTTTTAAAATATCACATACATATGTAGTTACAGCAGCAGAAGGACTTATTTATGAAGTAAAAGGTATAAATTAAAAGTATCTCATTTAAATGCAACCCTACAGACAAGTGAGAAAAGGAGGCAAACATCACAACTTAAACTTTAGGAAATTAATCACATCTTAGCACTGGGTACTCAAAGTTAACAGAATGTATATTACAAAGTGAAGAAGAACTTTTGGGAAAAGGAAATAATTAAAAATAAATAATGTGCAGCAGTATGTCTGCTCAATGACAGTGAACTGGCCTTTTAAATATCTCATATTTATTCTTCTTTAATTATCATTCTCCACAGATATAGGATTTAGGCTGAACTGAAGTGTGTGCTACAGAGCTAGCACAGCTACTAGCAACTTGCATTATATTGCCTGCCAGTCATTTTATTAAGCATCTACTACCTTGAGTTTTACCACAACAGACAGCAAATGAGTAAGAGAATTTTAGGATAATTGAAAATGTTACTTTATTCACTTTTATAGTACAGATTTACACATTAGCTAAACAGTTTGCTTTAAAAAAACCAAAATGTATAAAATACATATGCCACTCTCACTAGCAATATCAAATAAGAAAAGTGTTCCTGTTTGAAATGTCTTTTAGACGCATCATTAGAAAACTCAGTAACAGTTATTTGAACAAAGTCTAGTTAACCAAGAAATATTGTTCATAAAAAAATAAATTAAATAATTGTCTCACCCTCAAAGCACGTAGATTTCTCCAGCAGCTATCAGAGGACCAAGTTCTAAAGGCAACAGGGATTCACCATTTTCCTCAGTCCACCAAGATAATGTTGAGTGCATCACAGCAGTGTCTTAACAGCTGTACTAAGCCCTTTTCATAAGTGACATCTTCTGCACTACACAGAACTTGGGAAATTACTTCCAATTTGAACAGCTTATAGATGAAAGAAAATACTTTTAAAAGCATGAGCAAAGGTAGAGGACACGAGTTTTGAAGGCCTACCTACCTAAAAATCACAGGAAAGTACCTGCAGCTTTCTGTTCACTGCTTTTCCCCCTGAGAAAATAATATGTTGAAATTATTTAGTCTTCAAGGATTGGGCACACATGATCAGATATAGACATCTACAGCACTGAAATCATCAATTCAGTTCCCCAAAGTACCCCAAAAGAGTTTGACCCATGTTAACTAATGAATGGCAGTAAGCACTCATTCTCAGGGAAAAAAATAACCTCATCTAAACATAAACTTGTAGAACAAGTCAAATGAATTGTGCCCTAAAAGTGAAATTTTTTTGTTTGAATATAAAGAGAGACTTGGGTGATTAGTTCTTCTGTGGTTTCCTGAAGTGCATATGTTTAAGATAATTGCATGCAAGAGAATCAAAATATGTAGTTTTGTCAGAAAACGTGAGCTATGTGAAAATGGTTGTGGAAACCTGGCTAGTCCTCTGTGATAAAATAATCTACCAGAAGGCACTGGAAAACTGCTGAAATCTATAGTGACACCCGTTCCTCAAAATAAAAAATACAATAAAAAGAAATCCAACCAAAACAAAAAAAACCCTAAACAACAAAGCCAAAATCAAAAAGAAAACAAAAAACAAACAAAAAATCCCCACCCCACAAACAAAACAAAAAAAATCCCCAAATCAAACCAGCCAGCTAGAAACCCCTAAAAACCTTCTAACAAAACTGAACAAAACCTTCTAACAAAACTAAAAATCAACCCAATGTGGGCTTTTTTCCACAATCTAATTTTCAGAGAAAGAAGATATGTGAAAATATATGAAGACACACACTTTCATATACCACCCTACCCACCATATCTAAACAGGACAGTCACATATATTTTGAATTTGAAATTATTTATGACATCTGGGCATCCTTAATGCATGTATTTACTACATGTCTTCAATTTTTTAACTTACAGTAATGACCTTCATGCAAAAAGTTATGCTATAGGATTTAATTCTTAAAAAAAAATTGAAGACATAATATTCCTCCAAGCTTGCTGTCTGATTGAATATACAATGTAACTCAAAATGTGAAAATGTCATAGGACATCAGAGGAAAGGAGGTAGAAATACACACAAGGACATATACCACTACAACTTTGAAAATAATAGATTTTCCTTTCTTATTTTTATCCTCAATTCCATCATCCTTTCCCTTTTCTAATTAGCTTTCCTCCAAACCTTCTCTTATAGCTATTTAACCTCCGGCTGGGATGATATGTGGAAAAATTCCTCTGAGGCCAATGGTAATGTGGTTCTCTGGATTGCCCAGTAATAGTCACAGAGTATTGTTGATAAAATCTCTCAAGCACAACACCTCCAGGATAACAGCTAGTGGCCATAAAGTAGGAATGACCTGAAGTTCGTTTCCCTTTTTGTATGAAAAGAGAATAACCCTATCGCTCCTCTGCTGTTCATTTCAAGGTCAACTCAACATATTATAATTTAACTTACAATATTTTATGATACATGATTACTCAGTAGATACACAATACTCTTGTATTTTCTGTCCTTTATTGTCTATGACTAAACACTGAAATGGAAAATAAATACCTTATGTACAAGTAGAAAATCTATGTACTAGAGACCAGTGACCAACCAGTTGTGGTTGGCTGAGGAATCTGATGCATATTTTAAAAATCAATACCTCTGCAGGTTCTCTGTTCATAAACAGGGTTTATGAGAGACAAGAGCTAGATCTCTCATCCTAACCCTGAGAATCTGAGATTCAGAATGCTCAGTGTTGTGCCTCACAGAGTGTCAGTGATTAAAGCAATATTTAATGTGTAATTTTTTGTTTATTTTCTGGGCAACTGCTTCATTTTATATTGTCCCATGATGAAAACCATATGTAGATCCTGCTGTAATAGGCAGAACATAATTACTCTCTTGTTAGAATTCTTTCAATTCATCAGCAATGATGTAGATTAATACAGGGATGTACAACACATAGAAGAGTTTTTCCTTGTTTCTCAAATGTCAATTATTTTAAACCCTTGTTTTAGAAATAACTCCAGACATGAAATTTGCTTTTTTATTTGAAGTGCTCCACAGGATGGAGCTGGAATCAGAAACATAGATGAAAGTTATTTTCAGATGAAAAAAGGAATTGGTCATCTCAGAAATTCCTAATGAACGCTTAGTGCATACTGTGTGCCTTCAGTACACAGGACTAGTGAATGGCAGCATAAAAAAAAAAAAAACAAACAAGTAGCCATTATTGTTACTGTCATGATCATCAGTCATCAGCTCCATCACACAGGTTTGTGCTGTAGTGAAAGAAAAAGAAAGGAAGTAAAGAAAGAAAAAAAGAATGAAAAAGATAAAAGGCTCCTGCTAATTCTAGATTGCTGAATAATTTTAGCCAAGCAGTACACTACCCCTCTGAATGACCTCCTAAAGGAGGTTGCAACTCATCAGCTCTGTCATTAACCTAATCAATATAATCCCATAATATTTGCTTTTTTTTTTTTCTTCTTTTTTTTGGTAGAGACACTCCTAGGAAAGGTTATCAGCAACTCCTTTGTGAGAATTCCTCTGTCCCCATGGATGCACAATATGTCACCCGCTGTCAGTCACATCATCACCGACATGGACAAGAAGCAGTGGCTGTGTGATTGGCCTATGCAACACACTACATTCTTCCAGAAGAATGAACATGAGTCCAAAGGGACCATCACTGATGTTATCAAGCATGGAGATTTGGTGTGAATTCCCTGCTAAGTCAGTCAGACCAAATTATTTTTTACGATGTATTCCTAAGGAGGCCCTTGGTTAAGATAGTGGATTTTCTATTTTTGTTTTCTACTAGTCTTGTTTCTACTTGTCAGGATGCTCAAAAGTACCTTTTTATAAATTTCCCATAACCTTTACAGGAGTAAAAATGGGAGTTTTGAGTCACTGAAATATGCTGGGCTGAGCATTAGCATTGCAATTTTCAGCATAAAATGCTAATAAATACAGAACTTTCTTTTCTTGCAATGACAGTTCTTTAACATTCCTCACCAACCACATTAAGCAGCAGGAGTAAAAATGTCCCTGTAGATGGCCTAAAATTTGATTAGACACCATGTGATTTTTAGGGTAAACTATAGGTAAGAAAATTCACGCCTAAATTTGGGAAAATGCTATTTAGATGGAGAAGTTTGTTTTGCTGTCTGTTTTTTTTTTTTTTTTTTTTTTTTTTTTTTTTAGTATTGTTAAAAATCACAATGTTTCTGTGCTTACTGAGAGGGAGAATAATTGTGCAGAATTAGGCTATTTTAGAGTTCCAGGACAGAACCATATGAAGTTTATAAGATATCGATATACAGAGATCCAGGAAAAGTCATTTAAAGCTTGGTGCAACCTTTAACTTCCCTAGGTAAGTTGGGAACAAAATTTTATTAATGATGTCTAAACTTTTAAACTTGCACCAAAATGAGATAGGAAGAAATTGCTTTCTAACATCTAAATAAACACATTAAAAAATCTTATCTATCATTGCCGCTGCACTGTAATCCATTATCTGAGACATCTGCATGTACTTCAGAATTAGACACCAATATTTGTTGATGACTTTATGGTCATGTCATCAGTTAAAGATGATCAATACCTTTTTCTGACTTGTGTGAAATATTTAAAAAATAATTCAATGCAAACTGCCCTGGTATGAAAATGAAAAGCGAAGTGTAGCAGTTTATGTTTTGTGCTTTCTCAAGCCTCAGCTGTCAAAACAGCTCTGCAGGGTTTGATAGATTTTTGTTTTTGTTTTGCTTTCAACCTAGGTATGATAAGCCACTCTGTGTAATTTTGGTCTAAAAGTTTTTTTTTTGTGGTTGGTTAGCCTTGCTTGGATACCTGATGCCCACAGAGCCTCTCTATCACTCCCCTCTTAAGCAGGGCAAGGGTGGGAGGGCAGAGGAAATAAGACAGGAAAACCCTCATGGATCAAAATAAAAACAAAAGAAAAGGCAGCATGAGGAAGCAAAGTGAAACAAAACCAGGTAAGGCCCAGCTCAGGAGGCAGGGTTTCAGTGTTTGTAGTCGTTGCTCTGTGAGAAAAACACCATCATAAGAAATGCCATGACTCCTCATTTCTCTTCCTGTTGCAGATAGGCATCATATGGAATACCCCTCCCAAGATTTTGCCCACCCCAGCCTACTGGTAAGGGTGGAATGTTGAGGGGACAGCGCTGATGCTGTGCCAGCCCTGATTAGCAGGAGCCAAAGCACGGGAGTGTTATCAACACGTTTCCAGCTACTGGTGCAGAGCACAGAGTTGTAAGGATGGCTATGAGGAAAATTAACCCTTTTTCAGTTAGGGCCAAAACACTTTTCTATGATCTAAACAAAAAAAAAAAATTATAAAATTTTCAAAATACCAAATTACTTGAAGTATATGCTGTGATGCCTCATATAGATATTTTTCACTTTTTTTTTTTTTTTCCCCCCAGAAAATAACTGGTCACAAAGAGCTCTGATTCTGGTTTTTCTGCTTTTAGTGGGAGTAAATAACTGCTATACATATAGAGCAAGGCTCTTCCTATGGAAAAAGCATAGCTTAAATACTGAAAAAACAGAGATAGAAAACTGGATGATGTCTGACTTCTCCAAGTCAGTCCAGATTACATACGATGAAGAACTCAGACGAAAGTTCAGTTTTAAAATGGTGCCAGATGGCAATTTCTAAAATGTGTTAGACAACAAGATTCATATCTTGGACAGGTTTTGTTATAGATTCATTACTTCAATGTATCTAATAAGATGATTTATCATAAACTAATCTTAAAAGTATTTAATCTGGAAAATTATTCCCTCTTATCAATTCAAAAATTTCTTGTGACAACTTTGAGTCAACTTCTCAGAGAAAGGAGAATAAACAGATAAATTTAGGGCAAAATATGTTTTAAATGCCACTTACTTATACAGTTTTCTTAAGAAAGAATCAAGAAAATAATTCAACCTTTAGGAAAAGGAATAGATTTCTTTCCTATATGCCAGTAAGAATTGAGTCTTCATCATTTTCCTCAGTGAATTAGGTCAATGGTGGCAATGGGTCAAAACACAACTCTGACAAAAATTCATCCACTGAATATTAGAGCAAAATTTCTAAATCAGTAGTATTTTATCAATATTTATGTATTATTTGACATAAATAGTGATTTAAAAAGTTTCTTAGGCCTTCATTTTAAGAATAGAAACTCTTTTTTATTAACAAAATATGTTTTATTTAAATTTTTATGCTCTCAAAGATACACTGATAGATTTATACTAAGCATCTATTACATTCTTTAAAAAGTTTTTCTCAAGTAGTAGACAACAACGCAACAGTGAAAAAAAACCCAGAACACAAAACCCAAAACCAAACCAGAACAATACAAAAACATTTGAAAGCAATTTTTCATTTTCTTTAGGTTCCCTGAATTATACCCTCTACCCTTTGCATTCTAATCAAATGAACATTCACACATACCATTTAAGCCCTTTACTCTTCCTGTATAACCACACACAAATACTCAGAGGCAACCACATACATAGACTTGGAGAGTCTTATCACGGCATCTCCTTGTAGGCAAATATTCGAAAATATTTTCCTTATAAAACCAAATCCCTTTTCAATATGATAATACCATGGACTTTGGCTTGACCCTTGCTTTTTATGTTATGTTTATGACAATATGAATTATCAAGACTCAGCATAATAAAGCCAGATAAAAACTGAGTAGACAGTAGAGCTATTATTATCTTTTCATATGCTTATACAGAAAACAGATCTTCCTCCTCTCTTTCATTATATCAACTTAAAACACACTCCTGAGAACTTCCAAATGAATTAGCGGTACCATTGACCCATGGAAGATATTTACCTAATTTTCATTAGCAAGGGAAAAGAACATAGAAACATAAAACATAGAAAAACATTATCTCTCTAGAGATAAATTTCCCATGTTTGCATTAATTATTTGCAGAAAAGTGAAACTTGAGCCTGTTTCTAAAATTGTAGCAACCTCTGAAAGTTTGCATGCATGTACTGGGGACCATGACATCAACTGTTTCCTGTATATTCAGGTAATGTTCAATTTCATTACTCAGAACAGAGAATTACCTTTTCCTATGCTTGAACAACATATAAACGATTCAGTACTGGTAGAAATGTGTGCTTAATAAGCCCAAATTACATTTACACCATCCAGCATTTTCCACCTGACTTGGGCTTTTTTTCCCCATATTGTGTCTCTTCTATAACATATGCTTTGCAAACTCAGAGGAGCTAGTACTCATACTCACTTAATATCATGGAGGAAACAAGATAGGTGTAAGCAGAAGTGAGCAAATTTTAGCAATCCAGTCTTTGAAATAAGTCTGTTACACAGTTTCAGAAAGATCACTTAGTCTAGACCTCAATAGCACTGGTAGGCAATTTTTCCTGGGCCTAAATAATGCTCTTTGGAGCTTAATAGCTGCAAACATAATATTATCAAAATCATGTTGTTAGCCAAAATAAGGAATGCAATTAAAAACCTTTTAAACTCCATTTAATGAAAGCAGCAAAATACTCATTGGCAACTAGTAAATCTGCTTTAGAGATGACCCCAGTTGTCTTTTGATGTTTGTAAGTTATGAGTTTTCTAAATAAGGTTTGCAGTTCATTGTTACCCATGCTTTTTCATTATAATGAAGATTGCAACAAATTGGCATGTACAATGGGTTCACAGGAGGAACAACCTCCTGTAAATGTATTTGTAAACACCACAGAGTGCTGCTATTGTTCAGTGCTATTTCATTTCTTCACTGCTTGTCAGAGTTTAAATGAATTTAGTACATCTGAAAGTTGCCAAACTGACATTCAGGAAAACTGCAGAATCTTAAATATAGGGGATGAAAATAAAAAAAAAAGGAAAGATGCAAGTGGGATATTATCCACTCTGTTGTCCTCTGATCTTTTCATTGGATACTTGTCCGAAAGGTCCATTCTAGACAGCTTTCATTCCTCTACTTAGTTTTTTTTTTATTTCTTGTGCATAATTCAAAATAATTTTAAAATTTGAAAAGGTTTGGGCACAGAATTGTTTTTATGCATAGAAATAGGCTTGTGATGAATATGATAACATGTTGATTTTTATATATGGATGTTATTTTTGACTACGCACAACTGGCTAATATGAGAACTAAACCAAACCCTTTTGTCATGCATAATTTAATTAGAGTTTGTATATGCCAGCAGTTTCTACTCAGATTCTAATTGGACAACTAAAATTAATTTTTTAGTATAAGAAAAAATTATCTCTTTTAGACATGATGATCATGTCTTCAAATTCTGTTAACAACAGTTTAGAAAATTGTGGTTTGCAAAAATTAATCACAAGGAAAGACTGATTAACATACAAAATGGCTTAACCCCAGCCAGCAACCAATTGCCACACAGCCACTTGCTCACTCCTCCATTGGTGGGATCAGGGAGAAAACTAGAAGGGTAAAAGCTAGAAAAACTGTAGGTTGAGATAAAGATATTTTCATGGGGAAAGCAGAGGTTGCACACACAAGCAAAGCAAACAAAGGAATTAATTCACTGCTTCCCATGGGCAGGAAGGCGTTCAGCCATCTCTGGGAGAGCAGGGCCCCATAACATGTTATAGTTACTTGGAAAGATAAACACCATCACTCCAAATGTCGTCCCCTTCATCCTTCTTCCCCCACTTTATATACTGAGCATGACAGTCTGAAATAGCCCTTTGGTCAGGTGGGGTCAACTGTTCTGGCTGTGTCTCCTCCCAGCCTCCAACACACCCTGAACTTGGCAGTTTGGCAGCCTGAAAATAAGAAAAGGCCTTGGGTCTGTGTAAGCTCTGCTTACACATAACAAAATAATAACAAAAACATCTCTGTATTATCAACCTTCTGTTCAGCCCAAATCCAAAGATAGCCTCATACCAGCTACTAGGAAGAGCATTAACTCTACCCTAGCTCAAACCAGCATGTTTCTCAGAAGCTGGAGGAATTTGTAACACACAGACTTGAAAGACACAGTGTGTCTTTCAAGTGGTCATCATGCATTAAACAATGAAAACGTGTTTTATTATTACCAGGTAATGAAGTTATTTCCTCCTTTAATTGTTTGCTATTCTTTTGATAGCATTATTTTTTTACCCAGATTTTCCCTTCCTTTCAGTTTTGCAGTTCTTACCGCCCAGAGCCAAACTCGGTTGCATTACTGTAGTTACAGCCAAACCAGTTTCACCATATGCTGTTTGTACTATCTAAATTATACAGAATGAATCCAACAGTTGTGACTGATGGTGGTTCATGAGCCTATAAAAACTTTCCCCTAGGAACTGAAAGGAACACTCCACCCAAGCACAGGCATGGAACAGTAATAATTTTTGTATTAGTACAGTTTTTCACATTTAATGCAGCACACTGAACACCAGGTCTGAGTCTGTGTATAGTCTGAATAGTGCTGTGCAAAATTAAGGTGTTCCAGAGTGGTTTTTTGTTGGCTAGCTTATTTCCTATAGTGTTATGCCTGCCTGATTTTTGCTTCTGGGCTTAAGTTTGTTTTGATTTTGTTTGATACAGCTGAGGGTGTTGTCTAATACATCTAATTTTCTATATAACTCATAGAAGCCCAATGAGAAATTTTTGATGATGATAAGTTATTGACCCCGTACCACTTTCTTATTCCTCATTTATAACTGTAATGACCACCAGAAATATTCTCTTGGTTTAGATGTATGATTTAATAATATGACCAAAAGTATTATCAGTATATAATTAGTTTGATATGCATGGGTAATATTTAATTAATGATATATATACAGTTAATCACAAATTAACTGGATGACTTCTCTTGGTTCAGTATAAGCAAACTGCTGGCAGTAACCTTTCTAATGAGTTATAGATAATAGGAAGTTTAACATCTACTTAAAAAAAAAAAAAGAAAAAAGAAAAAAACAAAGAGGGAAGTCAGAAAACTAAAGCAAAGCAGTTTATAAAGTATAGGTAAGTTACCTAACTTTTACTTTCTGAAAATTTCAGCAGCAATTTATAAAACAACCTATTTGCGAGCACATAGGAGACAAGAATGGAGTACACAGCATGCAAAATGCAGCTCTGTGAAGAATAGGCAGGGTAAAGCCAGCCTAAACCATCTAATCTTTCTACATAAATACAAAGGGAATTATGTGTCATATAGTTTCATTTCTGTAACATGTTTATTGCTCTTTGCACATGACATTGTCTTAAGAAAATAAGGGAAATGCAGTAAAATGACACTGGAGAGAGTTAAGCCAGATTGGATACCTGTAGCCACAAAGAAGGACGTGAAATTTTCCTCTGTAATCTTGATTTATCAGGCAAGAATTAATGAGCTTCAAAATCAACACAGAAATTTCAGTATAGACAGTGGGGAAACATGAAAAGCTAAGGTAGTGAATTACAGCCATAGGTTGCTGTGGGAATCTGTGTCACAGAAGTCTTTAAAAGAAGTAGAAAAATGTCTATGCAGAATCATAGAGAGAACTGATTCTGCCTTAGGGCAGGGAAAAGGACCAGATGACCTCTCAATACCTTCTTACTCCTGATTTTCTGAGGTTCTATTATGTAGATGTCTAAATTTGAATAATTATTAAAAATATTGTGATACTTTAGTTAATATTTTATAATAATACTAAAATAGTTAATACTATCCAATGAATGTTGATAATGACAATACTATTATTTGCTTATACCTTAAATTATTATTGGTATTTGAATGAATATTACTGAGTAGAAGTGTCATCCATTAACCTAAAATTTAATTAGTGAATCAATATTCAAAGAAAATATTCAAGGTCACTACTTTTTATTATTATTTTACAACTATAAATTTTATTTCCTGATAAATAAAGGCCCATTTTGATTGATACAAAGCTTTTATGAAAAAAAAAACAAAAAAACAAGTGGAATAGTTCCAAGGATACATGTGCTCTGGTCTCTTTAGTCTCAATGGCATGAGCTCTATTCATCCATTTAGTGTGGCAGAATAGCAAGCTTGAGTTTCAGTAATGAAGATAAGAATGTAATTCAGCTATTTTTCAGGAGACTGATAGGCAGGATCCCATGGGAAACTTATCTGAACAGTAAAGGGACTGGTGAGATCAGGTTTTCTTCTTGGAAAAAATCCTTAAAACACAAGGAGGTCAATCCCAATATGAACAAGAATGTGTAGGAGAGGGCCAGGTAACTCAATACAGAAATCCAGAATGAGCTCAAGCCCAAAAATAAAGTACAGGGTGCACTTGGGAACACTCCACTAAGGAGCAATACAGAAACAGTGCCTAGGTGTCCAAAGCAAGAATTAACAAAACCAAAGTTCAGCTGATGCTGCAAATGGCAGGAGGTGTGAAAGGGAACGAGAAACAATTCTATAGGTAATTAGAAAAATGGAAGAGGCATAAAGCAAAATATGCGGCTGCTGCTGAATGTGAGAGATATTTAGATATAGAAGATATTAAAAAACTTGAAGTATTCAGCATCTTACCTACTCAGCACTTTCTCTACCTCAAACTATCCAAGTCCCTGTCCCTCATAGCAGAGTACAGGGTGAATAAGTGCCTCAGAAGGTACCAGAAGACAATTAGATGGGCCATGTCTTAGGGATTGCTATAGCAAGTTTTACATGTACAAGTCTGTGGGACCAGACCACATGGGACCAAAATGCATTAACAACATGAACAGGAGAAAAGAGGAGGATGTACTAAAGGGTAGGACTGACATTTTGCAAAGCTCAGCTAACCCAGTGAAACTCAGTGAAAACAAATGTAAAATTGTGCACCTGGAATGGAGTCAACCCATGAGACAGGCTAGGAATGTGCTGTGCAACGGAGTCACGATGAGCAGGAGATTAAACACAAAACAGCACAGTACCCATGCTGACTGGAGAGAAGACATCCAGATTCTCCTAGATATGCTCAGTGACAGATGCAACAGACAGAAAAAAAGCTATGGCGAATAAAATTCTGATTAAATATATATAGAAAAAAAGATTCTTCATGGTGATGGTGGTCAAGCACTGGAATCACGGAATACGTGAAATATCCATCCCTGCTAGAAATTCTCAAATCTAACATATCTAATGGAAGAGTCTAAACTCAAAGCTATCCCAGCTTTAACGAGCAGCTTTAGTAGATGGCCTACTGTTGTCTCTTCCACCCTAATAATTTTTATGGTATCTTTCTTACATATTTTTCAAAATTATAGGGAATATATCTCTAATATCATATTTGTTGATTTAACCTTAGCTTCTTCTTCCAGGAGTACCTGCTATTTCCTCAAGTTTCCCTTTAGGTCACATAATTTTTAAAAGCTCCTGTTGAAACTTATTTCCTTTACATGTTGTTCTCATTTTCATATTAGCCACTACTTGGCTATGTCGTGATTATATCTTTACATTTCATTCTTTTTGAACACGTAATCATTTTTTTGCTGCACTTTTCTGAACTCCTTGTGATTTGTCAATATATGTGTGATATCGTGGTTCCCAGAATAGCAGGTACAATCATACTGGTGTCATATAAAACAGAACTATTGTCTGCCTGCTGTGTGACATCAATGTGACAGATTCCTTGATCTCTAAGAATAAATTTTGTTTTGTTTTAAATAGGCAGAGGAATGATCACTCCTGTATCTTTGGGAAGCTGGAGCACAAATACAGACATGCACAAACACTCAGACAAGCACAGGCATACACAGATATACAGAGTAGAGAGAGACAGAGCTAATTTCTATTTAACATCTCCTGTGCAAATGATTGCTACAGGAGGGGGGAAAAAAAACAACCAAAAAACCGACAGAAACAGAAAACTAATAATCTCTTGGACTTTTTACAATAAGAAAAATGGGGAAAATGGCTAGAAATAACAGTAATTAATAAAACACATTAGAAAAGATGCAGAAGTCTATTAGTCATTGATTCATTTCCCTTGAATGGTGCACCTTGTCATACAGTGATATGGAGAGATGCTTTCATAAAACCTTTCAATATGACAATAAATTATAACACTTTTTGATTAAATAAATCACAAAGTATAACTGAGCAGGACCTGCAGGAAAATATCTTGGGATACAGGGAGTAAAAATGTTCTCCAAAGCTGTCTGCACTTAGAGCTCAACTCTGTCTCGCTGGCAGACTATCATCTAGTTTCAAACTAACAATATCAGATAAGTTACTCCTTCTGTTTTAACACAATTTTCTTACTCTGGTCTTGATAGTTCGAGAATTTCTCAGACTGTCCCAAGAGAATCATCTTCAACGCAAAAGCCTCTGACTCCACTTCACACCTGACTCAGTGAGATGAAGCACAGACTAAAGGATCTTGCTCTCCTTTGATTATATTCCTAGATGAAATATATTTCAGACAGTTCTACTGGAGAAGGTTATGAGCTACAAGCAAAAAATTAGTTCAGAGGGTAAAAATGACAATTATTTTTCCACATGAACAAAAATGAGAAAATGATTGGCCTTTTCCTTAAAAACTTATCAAGGTTTCTAATGCTTTCTCATGCCAACTCTGATGCTTTTGTAGTCTTTCTTCACATAAGTATCCCAAAACCCCTAAAGAAGGCCTGACAAGCACCAGTTTTTTTATATGATCACCTGACTGCTGTTTCTTAAAAGGAAATTTCTAGAAAGCATTTAATGCAAATAATTCTTTACAAATTAAGCAAGACTTGGTAATCTATGTGGTGGTACTTACCCACAGACTCTTATTTACCCAGTGAAAAATCACAATTTGTGTCTCAAGGAAATTCAGCTGGAACATAACCTGCCTAAAAACAGATATGGATTGCATTCCAAGTCATTCACTTACAATCCTTGAAACCAAAAGGAAGTCAGAAAGAGGATTTTGAAGGGGTTTTTCAATACATTTTATCTGCCAACACATTCGCATTTGTCTGCTGATCGTAAAGGGGTACATAGTAAAATTAATTTCTGCAGCCAGAGCTAGTATGGCTTAAAGGGTGATCAAGGAGCTGATCTGGAGAAGTGAGGGACCTGTATGTCTCTTTCCAAGAGTCTCCACCACTGAAAGACAGTTTTCAAACTAAGGTCATCTTGCCTTGCTGAAAAGACATTTTAATTCCAAAGATATTATTCAGGTTAACTGAGAGTCTTCATCTGGGAGTCCATTTGACCCATTCTGCTCACATTCTGGGCTAATAGTCTTTCTGTACACTTTTTGCCCCAAGTTGCTAAATATATTTATTTGGCTATATATCATGCCCATGCTTGTAATTTTAACTTCATCCTTAGGCATATGAACTCCACTGTTAACTTGTGCTAAAGCTCTTCTAGATGATTGCTGAAGAAGAGCATCACAGAAAAAGAGCATGTAGAAGAGCAATATCTCCTCTAGTACTTTGTGGACAATGGTGTAGTACATTATTTTTGTATAATATTTCACAGAGGTGTAGTACATTATTTCTGAATAATATTTCAGGTATTCCACAAGGAATTTCAGCCATAGAAATGTATCTGCAGCCTAACTTGCCTGCATAAACTTTTGATTTCATTCCTTTACATAGTCAATTGCAGTTTTCTGTTTAGTGTAATCACTTAACTTGATTTTTTAAATCTCCTGTTTTCTTATTATTTTTGTTTTGTTTCTTATGGTTTTTGGTTTGTTTCTTATGGTTTTGGGTTTTTTTTTTTATTTTGTGGGTTTTTTTGGTTTGGTTTGCTTTGGTTTGGTTTTGTTTTTTTCTGGATACATCTATTCTGTAAAAAAAACCCTAAGTGATTAAAAGTCCTCTTACTTGAAACATGCATTTTGCTGACTGGTTTCATGTGTTTTCTGTTTGGAAACAGAAGAAAGTTCCATCAAAACTTCCACTCATTTGGATTACATGACAGCAGACAGAAAATTTTCGTCTTGTTTTGGAGTATGTGTATACATACTTTATTGCATATTATATTACTAATATCTCTGTAAATGTCCTTTTTGAAAATACATATGCATTTATTTTCTCATATTATAAACTAATCCCAGGGCATGTTGAGTGATCACAACATGTATGACAACATTCTCAAAAATGCTTGTGGAATAAGGCACTAGAAACTATTGTATTTTACTCATTAAAATGCTGGTGCTACTGAGATTAAATACATCAGCATGAGTTTTGATACTGAATGTCATGATATGTATTTTTTCAAAAAAAGCTTTATTTGCCCTAATTTCCTGATGAAAACACAGAGGTTTTAGTGTGAGTTATTTATGCATTGTGACAAAGGATAGGCTTCTCTTTGAACTTGAGTTCTCTTTACATGTACACACAGATAATAATATACAGGGCAAATATAATTTATTATAATGCCAGATATGAATATTAATGCATGAGAACAATCTTATATTTTTTTTATAAGTATTCTTATTCAATGCTAATAATCAGTATCTTTTTTCCTAATGATGGGGCTCCCTAATCTCTTTTCAACAGCACTCTTGCTAATCAACATGAAACAAACCAGCAGCTTGTTCAGAGAACAACAGCGTCTCTGTGGTCTGAACAGTAATGGAGTCTGACAACAGGCTATAAACAAAATTTTACTGAGGCACTAAGCAAGATGAGCAGCAATGCAGACAAATGGTGATTCACCTGATTCCTGAGAGTGAACTCAGGGTCAGCAACGATGCCATGGCTCTGCTGGACTATCAGGAACTCCATGTCAAGTCAATTGTGCAAATGGATTTTGAATGCAGCTGAGAGTTATGTCACTGCTTGGCTCCACCAACATGAGTGTGAGTTGGGAGAGTCAACCTTACATGGCAGAAGCAGGGACTACGTGTCATCTTAGATGATGTGGGTGACATCCTGCCTACATGACAATGGGGGCAGGCTGGCAGACTGCAAGAAAAGAGAGACTTGCACAAATAGAACAAGCTCTCAATACAGACACTCCTATAAAATTTCCAACAGTTCTCTGCTTCTGCTGTACTGTCAAGATTAGATCTGAAGGTACATTGTCTACAGCACCAATAGATATTTACCTAGAAACTCTAGGTGAGTTCTGTTCATTTTTCCAAACAATATACCCTGGCTCATTCTTTAATAGGAACTCTTTGTGAAAGGAAACTGCCTCTTGCCAAGACTTGTCAGACTTCTAATATCCACGAAGAACAAAATTGGAAAATGAGCATCAAATTTACGGAATAGCATTTTCTGAACACTATGAGAAGTAAGAAGTAATATTTTGCCCCATTTAATTTCAAACTAAGTCTTCTGTGTAGAAAAGATAGTCTAATTATCTACTGATATACTTTTATTTTGCTGGCGGTAGGACTGTGATTCTTCAATAAAAGCAAATATATCTGTGGTTTGCAATTATGCCCCCTCAAAGAGTCATAATCTGTTTTCCTGTTTCTTGCTCTCTGACCGACTGAATAAAACAATACACAGCAGCTTTTAATAATTTTAAAGCCCATTCTCATTACACTGTGCTGGACTTGGGGCTCTCTGTCCATCTGATTTACCTTCTCCTTCAGTCAGAGTCCAGAACTGGACCAGAACTCTAGCTGCAGACTTATTAGAGCCAAGAAGTGCAGAAAGATTAACTTACCTTATGTACAGAACTTCTGTTTCTATAACTCAAGACAGTAGAACATCAGGACATACCCAGTATGCAACCCACAGCAGGTTGCACAGGATTGCATCCAGGTGGGTTTTCAGTATCTCCAGGGAAGGAGAATTCACAACCTTTCTGGGCAGCCTGGTTTAGTGCTCTGCCACTTTTGCAGTAAACAAATTTTCCCTCATATTCAAATGACATTTCAAGTGTTTCTGTTTGTGCCCATTGTATCTTGTCCTAAACTCCTACATTTTCTTTGTTAAATAATATCAGTTTATCGGTTTGCCTGCTTTCGGATCACTTCCCCAGCTGAGCATTTGTGAAAAGTTTCTTCTGCATTTCAGCATTTAAATCATTCATGAAAAGCCAGAACTATACAAGATACGAGAAAACTTCTGCAGAACCTGCCTAAATACTACCTTCTGATTTGATAGCAAATCACTGTTTAAGACTTTTTGGGCACATCTGATAATTTTGCACATCTTTAATACTAATCATCCTAATCTTATCATTTGCTTATAAGTGTCACAGAAAGCAGCTTCAAAAGATTTTGTAAATTCAAAATATCTAACATATACATTTCTTCTCCTTTATCTGTAAGACTGTTTTCTTATCACAAGAAGGAAATTAGATTATTCTGACAAGCTTTGTTCCCAAGAAATCTGTGCTTGCAGTTAGTCTATTCTTACGTTATCTCTAGGTGCTTATAAATTGTTTGAATATTTGTTCCAGCTTTTCACAAAAGGAACTAAAGCTAATTCACACATAATTCTCAATTCCTAGTTTTTCACCTTTTTGAAGATGACAACCCTGATTTTCCTTTTTTTCCCAGCTCTCCAAAACTTCATAACCTTTCATGAATTCTATATGGTTTCAGCAAGTCTTTAAAGTTTTCTGAGTAAAATTCAATTGGACTATCCAACATAAAACTTCTAACTTACATTAGAGCTCTTTAATGTACTTTTCCTTTCTCCAGACTGAATCTTAACCCCTTTCTTGTTGATTATGTGTCAGCTGCCTGATCTCAGACAATCTTTTTAGCAATATCTGAAGCTAAAAAGAACATTAAACACTTCAGCATTCTTGGTATCATAATCAGTTCTTCCTTCTTCTGTTCAGCATTTCCCTTTATCTTCATCTTGATACTAACCTGCTTACTGAATGTCTTCCTATTGTTCTTTATAACTCTTGCCAGTTGTGTCTTATTTTACATCTTGGTCTTTTACAATTTTTTTTCCACATGTTTTGTCCTTAACAATTTGACCTCTTTTTCCATTTTCCATATACTCCCTTCATGCAATTAAAATCCTTAAAGAGTCAATACTTTACCCAAGCTGTGTTTTTTTCTAAACTTCCTATCCTTTCAGTATTTGTGATCTGGGATTATGCTTTTAATATAATTTCCTCACTAAACTTCCAAATTTCTTATTCTATAGAATTGTTTCTCACAGAATGTAAGTTCCCAAAATTCTTAATTATTGCTCTAATAAATTTGCATGTTCAAAGTTTATTTAATCTAATTTCTGAGAGTCAGGAGTTTTCCCCAAGGGAAATCTATAAAAGCAGTTGAAAGCATTTTAGCTTTCCCTGTTCTGTGGGTTTTGACCTATTTCCCACAACTACCCAGGCATTTTCATATAACAAATCCCCTGCTATTGAACTACATACCCTGGATCTCTCCTGCTCTCTTGCTGTGACACATTGTAATTTGTTATTGTCATTGTTACTGGTCTTAATTTTTTTCTAAGGGACTAAAATAATCTTTGGGGTTGGAGTTATGAAGAAATATGTGAAGGAAATGCTTAGAGAAATTTACCTATTATGTACTTAGTTGTAATTCTCCAGGGATGTTGACATTAGGGCCAATAAATCTTCGTTAGTTACTGTATCTTCAACATTAAATAAACGTGTGCAGTTGCTAAATTTCTTTGTATCTTTCATTAAAATTACCAATCAAATTTTTACCTTAGTATCAAATACTTGTACAAAATGGTCTACTACCTAATGAGTTCTTCAGCATTTGTTAACCAATTATTTGTGCTAAACCAGAGAACCATAATTTGTTCCTTTTATAAGTTACCTTTATGCTCTCTCTCTGAAGATAACTAGAAAATAAAAAGCTCAGGAAAGCAAAACTCTCTAATGAAATGTGAAAAATATAAATTATATGTAACTGATATCACGGGTAGCTGATACCTGTACTTTTGCTGCAGTCAGATTTATACTACGTCTTTTTTGATCGGGACTGAGAGACTGAGAGGACAGGAAAAAACAAATATATAAAATATAGCTTCAATAAAATTAAATAAGAGTTGAAGGTCTTCTTATCCAATTCAGAAATATCCAACCCAAAATGCAGCATATACTTTATGGATAAATTGTACTCGTTATCAGATAGGCATATGGTTTATTTCAAATCTATTTGTAAAGAAGGGATACTGCCACAGAGAATTAATCTCATATGATGCTCATAATGTAATATGAATCACAAAAACAATCCTAAATAGCCATTATGGTAAGAGCAGTGAAATGGAACTTGAAATAAACAGTGCAATGAGTGCATATCAGTTAGCTAGAAAGAATAAGATCTTTCCGGTGGAGGAAGAGCAACCAAATACAGTATCTATTAAAGGACAATTAAATGTGAATAAAAAGTGTCTCCCTAAAAGCCAAGTGCAACTATTTGCCATATGAGTGTGGAAAACCAAAAACATAGCTTTGTTGCCATAGGCTAAGCTCCTATTAATTTTCTAAGTCTCTTCCCTGTAAGATTCTTATTCATCTAATAATATTGTTGAACTCAAATGGCAAACCTTACTTCAGTGCAGGCACTACTCTGCCTCTATTCTGTGCAAATTTCCAGTAAACGTGTTCATCATGCCTTCCCACTGTGAAATCTGTTCACATTTTGGAAGTGGCCAAAGTATTCAACAGTTACTGAAGATGAGGGCTAGCCTGTCAGAAAGAAATACAGACAAGACAGTGAGAACCCATCATCACCACTTGAAAAAGTTTTTTTTTTTTTTAGAGTGCATCTTTTTGTCAGGGAAGGTAGGGTAGACATGGAATGGCTTTCTTATTGCTGTCAACACAATATGTACAAGCACAAAACCCTGGGGGCACTTGGGGGCATTTGGGGGCACTCAAATAAATTAGTGCTTTCCATTTAAATGGTTTCTTATATTTCAACTGCTTCTCCAACCAAGCAAATTAATTTTACTTTGCAGCACAGGGACACATTCACAGAGACATCTTTAAGTGAGTGAGAAAGGGGACCAAGGAAACATATTTGTGAAGAATAACCTGTAACTAGAGGAATACTCTCTGCTGCATTCATGCTTTTGTCTTCACAGATATTTTATACAAGTAGCCTGATTAAAACTGTTGCACAGTAAACTGATATTAGTCATGCTAGAAAATAAAGGCAAGCAAATATGAAATATTGTTCATTCTTACAGAGGACATTGGGAAGTCATAAGTTGGCAATCAATACCACTGTGATCTGATTTTGTTCCATTGTATTGTGACCCTGTATCTTCTTTTGGTGAACTTTCATAGGACTTTATGGTACAAAATAGGAACAAATTGCTTATACACAAAGCTGTATTTAAGTGAAAACTTTTAAGTATGATTTCTTTGAATAATTAAATAGTCATGATGAAAAAGGAAGTTTCTTTAACAGAAGTGATTTCTTATTAAAATGTCAGTTTCATGAACATTTTTACCTTGAAGAATAAAATAAAAGATAAACATTTCTTTTCAGATTCTCACTCGATGACTGCAATACATATTCTGGAGATAATATTAAGATATGCCTTGTTGTAGGCTGACCAAATTGTACAAGATTTTAAAGGGATATCAAAAAACCAAGTTTATTTACATTTTCACTTAGCTTCAGAAAATACTCAAAGCAGACTTCAGATAAAATATTGAAATATGTAAGTTCTTCACAGCAACAGATACACAGAACAGGAGAATAAATAACTTACAAAATTATGACTATATATATGATATACTTTGACTCAGGAAAATAGACCTGCCTAAGATATACAGCTATTTTGAGATCCAGCTGTGAAAATATTTCACCCATGTCCAACACTGGTTTGGTTTCCAAGGTGTTCTCCCTCTCCCAGATTAGACAGATGTGTACAGGTAGCATGCAATATGTAAGTAAAAAAGAAAAAAAGAGCAAAGGAAAAATATTGTAATTTATATTTAAGTTTGATGTAAACTCTGTGATGAAAATTCATTTGTTTAATGAGGAGTTTATCTTTAAAAGGGATTGCAGTTTCATTCATAAAGGACTCAAAATTCTGACTTTCAGCACAAATTATCCAAATCATTGTTGTCTGGATGCAAGAAAATGTCTCATGAAAACTAGGCTTCTTAGAAATTGCCACACCTAAGAGACCCATAAATATTGCAAATCTGGGGAAACACTTTCAGCTAGGTTTATTTTACACACACTTATTATATATGTCACATTATATGTGTCACACAACGTAGACACACACTTATTATATGTGTCTACATTGAGAAAACATAATTCACTTGCTGAAAGTGTTTCCATTGACTATAAAAGTAGTTAAGGATTAAACATTGACATTGCCCTAGTCTAGATTAAATACATTTAGTTTAGAGTACAAATGGATTACTCAGAGTTAATATCAGTTAACCACCTATGTAAACAAAAGAAAACTGCTGATGTGTATGTGTTGTTAAGAGTACTTTTTTATAAATTAAAAAGTAAAATATCTGACTGAAGTGAGATTTAAACTCTGAGGCCCTTCCAAGGATCACACACTCAGCCCATGAAGGTAAAACTGTAGCCTACAAAGATACCAAGAGAACAATCCATAGGTTTTGTACTAGAACTAGCTTGTGGGATATTTTTATATAGCTTGTGGAGCTATTTTTTATAACACACGAGCAGTTCAGGTATGTTAGCAGCCAAGTTGTCTGCAAAAATTTTTTCCAGCCGTTCGTAAATCACTTGCCAGCCTCTTGGGGTTTGGGATGTAACTGGATTATGAAGCTTCTAGTGTTTTGCTTCATTTGGAGACTATTTTGAGACACTTAATTCCTGATTCCATCTTCTCCTGAGGAAGGTCAAACATTAAAACCATTTTTACACCAGTATTTCCAGCAAGGTATGCTCAGAACTCACCTTCAGTCACATAACTCTATGGTAACTCCAGTGCTCTTCACAGCTTTATTATGTACCTAATTAAATAGTCTATGAACTACATGAAACTAAACAATGAGCCTGAATCTCCTCTATATTCCCTGTGCTTCCATGTAACCATAACACATAGTAATTGTTATCATATTTGATGAAACATCCTAAAATTATTCATATAGTATATAATTGCTGAAACCAATGCACTTTGTTCACAGCTTAGTGCCAAAGGGACGGGTGGAGTTGCCCTGGCAAACAGCTCAGCAGTGGAGGGTTTGAGACTGAAAGGTCTGCACAAGGGGGGAAAGGGTTTAAGCCTTTCCATACCACCTACAAGGAACACCCCCTAGAACCTCCGCAGCTGGAACTTATTTTCATCTCAGAGAAGTTTTTGTGGCTCCCTAAGAAAGAGGCACTTCATCTGCAGCATGGAATGGGAATATGGGCCTGGAAACAAACCAAGCCACAAAATTATATGACACAGAAAATTAATTTTATGTTGTTGATTCCTAAACATTATGTAGTCATTTCACATCACTTAAATGCTAAACATGCAATTTAAGATTTTCATCTTGCCTGTTGACAAAACCAGTCAACAAAGACACATATGTACCTTCAGAAAACAGTAGAAAGCAATTTATTCTATCTGGCTTCACAACTATGTCCAAAACAGAGGTACTGGAATGCGTGTAGCTCTTAGTCTGGGTTGTCAATTAAATTAGATTAGATTAATACATTGTTTCTTTATTAGTTTAGGTGAACTAAAGATAAATGAGATAAATCCCAGCATAACTGAAGTGTAATGGGAACTGGAGCAATTTTTTTTCAAACCTTTTAATTCCTATCCTTACACATGATGCTCTTTAAAAGCTACATCGTTCCAGGGAAATTTAATTCTCCATATTTCCTAAGCTAATCACCTTCTCAAAATACAAGAAAAACCCCCCATCTTTTCCACAGTCCAGGGATTCAGTAAAGGGAGGGAGCTAGACCACAGCATAACGGGTCACCTTTAACTTTTTCAACACAGGTTACTATGTTGGCAAAGGAGGAGCCAATTCCAAAATGTCAAAAGCAGACAAGGTAGAAGGGCAGCTTGGCTGAACAGGGATCTTGTTTTAAAACTTAGGCAAAAAAAAAAAAAATAGAAGGTATATGACCAATGGAGGCTGGGTCAAGTGACATGGGAGGAATACAGAGATACTGCCTGCCACTGTAGGGAGGCTTGGAGATTTGTGTGGCCAAAGCTTAACTGGAGTGGAAGCTGCCTAGAAATGTGTGGGAAAATAAAAATATTTAAGACAAAATCTGGATGATCTGGTACATGTTTGAATGTGCAGAAAGTTTATCACAGAGGAATGAAAAATAGAAAATAACTTTTCAGGTCATATTGTCCACACCTTGCTATTACAGTGTTTCAAATTTACCGGGTTGGGGTATTGTTTTCTGTGAGTTTTGCTAACTCCAAAATCCCTGGTGTTGATTTAATGTTGCTTGTTTAATATGTTTAAATATACTGTGTATACACAAACACATTTAAACAAACATATGGGGGATTTCAGCAAGATGAATTCCTGCTAGTGTATTTGGCAGATCTCTTCCACTCCTACATTCAGTCTGTTCTATATAAGGGCTTTAAATCTCTTCGCAGTATAGTAAATTATACCAACATCATCTTGAATTACTGAAATTGAAAATTCCTTTTTCAGTTTCTCTTTCAGGTGTGTATGATTTCTCCTTCTAATGCACATGTAAAGTGTCTCAGCTTCTCTCCCATGGGTTGTCTCACCTCTTGCCCAACACACAGAGAAACACTCGCTCACCTAACAGATTTTTAAGCTGCCTGAGATTTTTCAAAGCTCTGTTGCCACAGAAATGCTCCTTCATTCACCCCAAGTTTTGTGGGTTAATTTAGTACCAGCTTAACCTATTTTTATTTAAATAAATGGTCAGAAGCTGAGGTGCCTAGACAATAAGTGGGTGGCCAGGGAAAGCTCTGAGAGGAAGGAGGAGAAATGGAGTTGACTGTCTGGTGCACAGCTTTGAAGAGCCAGAAAAATGATTTTGGATGTTGACTGTGAGTTTTCCTCATAGCCATTAGTTCCAAAGAAGGAGTAGCGTCAAGTTATTGTTGTCCTCACAAAAATTGCAAGAAGTCTCTAGATGCCATACTGAATGAACATTTCCAAGTTCTCTTTAAAACAGAGTTGCAATTCAGACAAAATTCTGAAAGAAGCAAATACTGGGATCAGCCGATCATCATGAATGACAACTCATGAGCAAACAGAGCAAGTACTGTGAGACATCTTCCATTGGTATTTATATCAATACACAGAAAAAATCATGACAGTCACTCTACAGTCTTATAATTAAAAAAAAAAAAGACAGCATGTTCATCTTTGCTTATTTAAATTGCCTTAGTCTAAGTCAATAAGATAAGCAAATGTATACCATGATGAGTAAAGGTTGCACATTCTGAATTTTGATCAGATAAGAACATCAACAACTTCTGAAGTACCAAGAAAATAGATTTAATAAAACATGTTGTGTCACCACACTAAAGCAATGAACAGGGACAGAAACCAAGATTTTAAAGGTTAACAGTTAGAACTGTTTACATATTTTTAACATTCATTAAAAAATTCACTAAATTCAATTTTTTTAGGACATAACTGTCTCATGGATTACAGTCTGGCCCTGACAATACTCAACAATAATATTTTTGCTGTTCATAATGTCCACCAATTAAAATGTACCTGTTCCCCAGCTGGACTTAGAATACTTTAATCTTATGAAAAGAGTATACTCATTTTTTTTTTCACAGTTTAATGTAAGTCATACATAACTGATTAGCAAAAATTTGTCCTGAATTATAGTTGTGGGCTAGGAAATACAGTTTCTAATAATTAATTTACTGGGAATATAAACACTCTGATCTCCCCAATTAGACCCCCTTGAAATTTTCGCTACTGCATTACTTGGGGCTAAAAATGTTTATTTTTTACATTTTCTTATTCAAACAAATATTGCAATCATTGTCCCCATTTAAAATATAGATGTAAACTGTTGACCCAATTTTATTCTCATTGTAATACCATAGTCTGAGAGTTAAGTATAAAATATCTTTATATGTATGCACATGAATATGAGTTCTTGAAGATGTATGTATATGTGTGTGTATATAGTGTAAAATTACAAACTGAATAAATGAGAAACTGAAAATTGTCAATATTATATTCAGTTGCTGCCTGCTTCCTGAAGATAGTCACCTTGCAATAGAAGGCTAACCAGGATCCTCTGCTGTAAACATCTGCTTTTATTAGTTAAGCTCATCAACAGAAGTTAGGTGCAATTAATGTATGCAGCTTTAATGAAACATACAAAACAGCAATTATAGCCATAATTATAATACAATTAAATTGTAATCATATAATCAAAGTTAGCTACATAAAAACTTTGCCTTTGAAACAACTCAAAAGAGCATTGTACCTTTTTTATTGTCTCATATCTACCCCTTTGTACCTTTTTCTACCAAGTATATAGACAGACAATAGTACAAATTTCATAGGAAAGAACAACAACATACAAAACTCACATACTTTACTTGACAGCTTTGCATGGATTTTCAATGCATTTAATTTTTACTAATAAAAAACCTACCCAAGTGCAGATACACTTATATCTGTGGCCTTGCCAAATTTCATTAGGAAAGCAAGTTTGGGTCTGGTCAACACTGGAGCAGCAGACCTCCAAGGATACATCCTGTGTTGCAGGAAATGGTATTACAGGTTCCATAAGTAGTGTCTTCTAAGTTGATCTCACAACAATGTTAAATTATGCTCTGATATCTAGATGCTGTCATTGGAGGATATGATGGGATATCTAATGTTATTTAGGGATACCAAAGGAGGTATAACAGTCTTTTATAAAAGAAAAAAAAGAAAAATACGTAAAATTCAATGTGTCAGTATGCCTATAAGGAAAACTGGTTGTTTATTCCAGGTGTTTGGGTGACTTAATCTATTCTCATTCCTGCCTAATGACCTGTCCACCCATTGTGTCTTCTCTGCTCCTGAAGGTGAAAAAATTATGGTAACAATATGGCCCATTCCTTTCAAAAACAGAAAATGGGCATTTGTTTTGTTTTTTTTTTCTCCTCCCACCCTGTATAAGGAAAACAATATTTAAAAGGAGATGTCGCCATGTGAGTATCTCTCTCATATACACTGTTTTGGATCTTTTTAATTTGCTAACTAGATGCAGTTAGAAATGCCTGACAAACTTTTTACTTCTTCAGAACATGACTTTTTTAAAAAATAAGACACATCAAAGTTAGACATCTTTTATTTCAGGGCTGTTTGGTTATTACTAAGTTATATTTTCTCTATAGGTCTACTTTGGATATAGAGTGGAAATAAAATCTCATCTATTTTGTCAGATTTTTTTTTTTTATCTTTTGAATTTATTATTTTTTTGTTTTCACAACTGACTGCTGGGAGTCACACTCTAGGTTTGAAGGCAATTTTTATTTTAGTTAAACAAGAAAACAAAAAAAATATAGTTTTTTATAGCTTTGTACTTCCATTTGAACAAAAGCTGTGAGCTGAAACAGGAAGAAAAATAAGCTTCGCATAATAAATGTGTGGTTTATATCAGGTTTGAAAACCAGAAAATCACCAAATCTTCTTTCACTGTCAAGAATTTAAGTAAGAAGACATTTGTAGGAAGTTATAATCCAAGAGAAAATTTCAGGAAAGTGTGTTCTCACAGAACCCTTCAAACTTTTTTCTCAAGTATTTGTGTCACAGAGAGTTTGGGTCAAAATACAAGACTAGTAACAGAGTTAAAACACCAAGATGGGACTCATGACCCTAATTTTCTACATTTATTTTTCTACCATATCCCATTTAACTTTAAAACTTCACTCATAAATCTTCTAGTTCTTGAAGTTCCTTCCATGTGTTAGATTTATGTGTACGGTTTATAAATCAGGAGCAGCTGTAAATCATTTGCAATTAAATATGCTGAAGATGAGTGTAGGGGTGAGACAGTAAATCAATTCGCAGGTTAAAGATATTTATGGGTTTTGGTTTTTTGGGTACTCCAAAGCCCAGAGGGATACCCATGCTGGAAGAGCTTGTTCCTGAAGGACTGTGCCCTTTAGAAGGGATCCACAGTGCAGCAGTTCATGAAGAACTGCAGCCATGGGAAGGACTCCCTCTGGAGAAGTTCATAGAGCGATGCCTCTTGTGGGAGAGACCCCACCCTGGAGCAGGGGAAGGGTGTGAGAACTCCTCGCCCTGAGGAGGAAGGAGCAGCAGAGAAAATGTGTGATGAACAGACCAGAGCCTCTATTATCCATCCCCCTGTGCCACTATGCCAGATGGAGGTAGAGAAAATCCTGACTGACTTTGAGCCTGGGAATAAGAAAAGTTGAAAGGAAAGTATTTTAAGATTTGTTTTTATTTCTCACTATCCTACTCTGATTTGATTGGCAACAAATTAAACTGATTTTCCCAAGTCAATTCTCTTTTGCCTGTGATGGTAATTGGTGAGTGATCTCTCCTGATCCTTTTCCCATGAGACTCATGGGTTTATTTTTTTTTCCTCCTGTCAGATTGAGGAGGAGAGTAGTGTTAGTGGGGACCTGCCAAATAGCCAAGGTCATCTCACAACTATAGTTTTTATTACACTCTGTAACTCTACTTTTTTTGGTCTTTTTACATGAAAATCTGTACTAGTGACAAAAAACTTGTTAATCTGATACAAATCTTTGTGTAGCAAACATTTTTTCCTGTGATATGTCAAAACTGTAAAGATACTCTCATTGTAAATGGATCATCTAAATACTACAGTGAAACATTAAAGAAGCATGAAGCAGTGAGCTAACCATGATTTGCTAATTTTCCCTAAACAGCATCTTACTATTGTAGTTTCATTTTACCTTGTTATTTATTCATAACTGAATTACCAAAGATATTAAACTAAAGTGAGAAGTAAAATGGATATCTAGTCACATGAGGCATCATCTCTAATTACCAGTGACCCCTGTGATTTTGGCATCTTTGATTCATGGATCTTACTTACCTGTGAAAATTATAAGTTGCCCTCATGCTGTCATAAAGCTGTCCTTTAAATAATGCAGAAAATATTTTCAAGCTCATAGTTTCTTTGACTTAAAAACATCCTGTATTTGGAGTACTAAGCAAGTGTTCTCTAAACAAACAAAACCAGAATGTTTTTCTTCAGTCTGCAAATGGGAAACTAAAGCAATGAGGTTTTGACTGTTTTGGTTTTTTTTAAAGTAGTACATACCAACCATGTTTAAGATGTCTCAACACCCTATATAATCTGCTGGATCTCTTGTTCTCTTAGTGCTGGCAAATTGTGAAAAAAAAAAAAAATCAGGTTTTTGAAGGTGCCTAAATATAATACATGTCATAATTGATTTTAAGACAAATTATTATAAAATGAAGCTGCAAATGAGTAGTTTTATATTAGATGTTTAGTTTTAGATTTAGATTTAGATGTTAGAAAGAAATTCTTTACTGTGAAGTTGGTGAGGCACTGGGACAGGTTGCTCAGAGCTGTGGATGCTCTATCCGTGGAAGTGTTCCAGGCCAGGTTGGATGAGCTAGTGAAAGGTGTCCCTGAATATGTCAGAAAGATTAGAAATAGATGATCTTTAAGATTGCTTCCAACTTAAGTCATTCTACGATTCTGTAATTCTATGATCCTATTAAATTTATTTACAAGAAGAAATTATATGTGATACACAGTTTGCACTAACATGACTTTTACAAAACAGTGATAAATCATCCTTACAAATGCTTTGTATGTGACAGCAAGAGGAATAATTTCAAAAGGCACAGCAGTGAGTTTGTGCATGCCAATTTCTTACAGGACTTGATATCTGAAGATTTTTTTGGGACAGGGCCTTTCTGTTATCCTCAGCAACCAACCATTAATAGAGACGAACCACAAAAGCAAAAATTCATAAATGTGCACAGGATGTTGCTGACTGTCCAATAAAATCAGCATTTCACATGTGGTGTCTATATAATTCATTGCTAATCCAAAATGTTTTGTGAAGCAATCATTTTAAAACCAGAGTATAAATACCAATGAAGTCACAAGAGCAAATGCTGAATAATCCCAGTTTCAGAATAAAAGAGAAATTAGCAAAAGAAAGTTATGTTAGAGTAAAAAGGTATTAAGTTTATTTTCTGTTTAGTTTCATAATTTTCATAGGCTAGATTGTTCTAACGATACCTTTTAATTCTTCAAACATACTGCAACAATGCAAGATTCCTTGCCAATTTCAAGATACTAGTTAATAAACAAAGTCTGGTATCCTAAAACTTTTCTGCTAGAAGTCTATGAGTAGGTCTACACTCATTCTGGAAGACAATAGTGTGCACTGTTTCCAAAAATAGGAACAGAGAAGGAGAAAAAAGGCATTAAAATAGAAAGAGCAGAAAACAAATGATCAAACAAAAATTTGCACTGTTATATGCCTAACTAGACAAAAAAAAATTCTGTATACAATGTGTAAAGGCACAGAAATCAGGCTGGATATTGATTTCTGATCTTGAAAATGTAGGCTATGATGTACTCCTAAAATAGACCTTGGGGATTACTTTTATAAAATAAACTTTTCTCAAGTTTTGCAAAATTCTTATTTGATGTGCTTTTTCCCTCAGCTTGTGAGTTGTTAAATCTTTATTCAACCAAAGAAACCACTAATTTTCCTGAAGATTAATGCCTAGTACTACCCAGTATGCCCCAGGATATGTCTTGTGGTTTCTGCTGAGACTTGAGGAGGACACAGCAGCACCAATGTCTCATGTCGCACCTAGCAGCTCCATGTGAATTCTTTTGATATCCTAGGGCATCTCATACAGTTCTACATGCCTGCATTTTGAGAAGTGCATCCCCTTTTAATGTCTTTCACAGTTTTCTTTCATTGACAATACAACTTGTGACGGTTACTCATGGGATGGTGGGTGGAATAAAATTTTTTGGCCTCCACCAATTTGTGCACTGGTTAGATGGCACAGAGGAGGTGCTGAGTATCATAGATACATGAAGACTGAATTACCTCATATTTTCAGGGGAAGTTTCCCTTGTTAGTTTGATTTTTTGTTTGCTTATTTGGTGGGGTTTTTATTTTTGTTTTTAATTTTGCTAATCTCATTTTCCAGAATCAAAAATAGCAGAGTTCTGGAGCATTATTTGCTCTTCCAGGCAACATTAACAGTCACATGTTCCAGCATGGGGTGAAATTTCCCCAGTGTATTTCACCTAGCTTTCTGTGCTTTCTAAATACTCTTCTGCTGCCTAATGTTCTATTTTAATGCAATGTTTTCCTTTTAATAAAAAGGAAATTATAGGAAGAAACAGGCTCAAATGAATCCATCTGAGGATTGTAATAGTCCCACAGCAGATGAGACCTCTCTTCCCTGAAAGGCCTAGGTCAGGTAAGTATCTGGTGTTAGGTAAAATTTGTTTAGGACCCAGGGTTCCTTTCTCTGCTGCTTTAAATTTCATACCCTTTTATGTGAAACTTCTCATCTCTGCACAAGGTCAAACCTTAGGTAATATAATAAAATGGAATGGATAACAGCAAAAAAATACAAGGCCAATCGTCCTAAAATTATAAGTCTGCATCGTCCAGGTTTTTTTACTCAAATTCTTTTATTAAAAAGGTAAAAATAAGCATTTGTCTTCAGACTTAAAGCATGCTGGTGGAAAGAAACACTCAGAAATCTGCAGAGAGGAGCTACTTATGGAGTAATCACAAACCCCATTCCCTGTCAGCTTGCACTGGTCTCTGTGGGGGTAAAGCTCAGCTTCAGTAAAAGTGCAAGGAGTAGTGCTTGTCTTTTAATTTTGTCTTTTGTTTCTCACCATAATACTCTGTTTGTTGGCAATGAATTAATTTTCTCTAAGTCATAGGATAATAGAATAACAGAATCATAGGATAGTTTTGGTTGAGAGATACCTTAAAATCATCTAGTTCCAAACCCCATGCCGTGGGCAGGACACCTTCTACTAAAGCTGCTCAAAGCCCCATCCAACCTGCCATTGAACACTTCCAGGGAACAGCTTCTCTTGGCAACCTGTTCCACTGCCTCACCACCCTCACATTAATGAATTTTTTCCTAATATCTCATCTAAACCTCTTCTCTTTCAGTTTATGCTGTTCCCCCAAGTCCTACCTCTACATGCCCTTGTAAAAAGTCCTTCTCCACTGCTTTGTAGGCCCCTTTTAGGTATTGGAAGGCTGCTCAAAGGTCTGTCTGGAGTCTTCTCTTCCCCAGGCTGAACTCCAGCTCTCTTTACAGAAGTGCTCCAGCCTTCTGATCATCTTTGTGACCCTCCTCTGGATGTGCTCCAGCAAATCCACACCCTTCTTGTATCAGGGGCCCCAGGGATGGATGCAGCATTCCAGGTGGGATCACACAAAGGCAGAGCAGGGGGGCAAAATCACCTCCCTCCAGCTGCTGGCCACACTGCTTTTGATGCAGCTTTTTGATGGTTGGCTTTCTGGGCTGTGAGCACGCATTGCTGGGTGATACAAAGTTTTTTCAGTCAAGTCTGTTTTGCCTTCAATGATAACTGGTGAATGATTTCTCTTTCTTTATGTTTCTTTATGTTCACAAAATTTTTCATCTTATTTTCTCCCCCTGTCCTGTATGTGAGGGCCAGTAAGAGAACAGCTGTCAGCCAGCCAAGGTCAGCCTACCACACAGATGGTGAGAACTGGATGAGGATGTTAAGGATTTTAAGAAAAGCCACCTCTTCCAGCAGGACTCCTGCCCAGGACTCCTGCCCAGTGCCCTGTGGTCTCTGCTCAGGCAGAGGGATGCAGCTGCCACTTTGCTGTTTGCAGCTTCAACCAGCAGCAAAGCTGAGCACACATCTCAGAGACACAGAAACAGACACACAGAGGGCAGGACACAGGCAGTCACAGACAAGGTGATGCCCCAGCTGCCTCCCATTCAGGACTCACCCCAGACACAGGCACGCAGGGACACGTCCCCTCCTCCTCCTGGGCTGCAGAGGCAGAAGGTGACAAGTGCAGCACACGCCCCACACTCCCTGGGTTCACACTGGCAGATCCCCTGAGCACCAGCATGGCCCCACTGCCCACCCTGCACCCCTGCTTGGATCCTGTAATCTTGAAATGACATGCTGTTACTTTGAAGTGTCTTTTTTCTCCATACTTATTTTATCTTTGTTCCTTGACACGTAGCCTTAATCCTCAAACTGTCTAAAATGGCTGTTTGGTCTAAAGTTGCCCAGTGATCTCCCACTAGCCTTATCTTCATTATTACTATGGACATAACTCTCTAGATGAGTGCTAATTATGTTTGAGGACCTAATCCTGGTTTTGTTATTAACAGGAATGATAAGCATGAGATAGAGAGATATATTTCTGGCACCTTGATGTACAAAATCTTAAACATTTCCTGTACCACAATGATGTATTTGTTTGACTCAGATATTAATAACTTCTATTATTCAGTTATCACATTTTCAAGGCTATAACTAATTTAAAAAAAGAATTTTAAATCTAAATTATTTTTTTCTGAACTTCAAGGAATTTGGGTTGCTTCAGTACTGTTACCAGACAATGTAGGCCCACAAACACATTCATGACTTACAGGTCACCTGTGATAAATTTCACAGAAAATTGCAGTTTGAGGCATCTCATTTTGCCCATTTTTAATAGTTTCAACCTAGGCTTTATTGCTCATAAATCCATGATCACAAAGGCTTTATGACATTACTCAGCCTTAACCTCAGTCATGCAAGTACAGTTATCCATGTGTAAGGAATGGTCCAAGTCTCTCAAATCTGTACCTCTTATCATACTGCTATCAACCGCAGCCATCTGAGCTGGGGTGTCCAAGCAATTCAAACATAGAAAGCTTCAAGTCTTTGTTGAAAAATGGTGGCATTAATACACTTAATTAAAACTAAATAGGAATAAACTAACACATGAAAAAACTTTGATATTTTTAAGCATTAGGTGGGAAATCTATCACATAATAGGAAAAATTTATGTCATTTTCAATGAACTGTAGAGAACAAGTTAATGGAGACAAACAGCACAACATTGCAATAAACCCTCAACACTCCAATCCCATCCACAGAATAAAGATATGGGCTTCCATTATCCTTTCCATTTTCCTTTGACAAGAACTCTGGCTTACAATAGTTAAGAAAATGTCTACAACAAACAGTGTGGGAATATTATGCCTTAAAGACTGATAAAACATTGGAGTAGTTTGACATTCAACAAAATCCCTCAGAAATTTAGCAGAAAATATTAAAAAAAAAAAAACCTAAATATGAAATCTTGCAGGAAATGAGTAATACTCAAAGAATTCCAATAGTCATTTCAAATAACCACAGTGCTGAGAGGTTAAATGTATATAAAAGCTTCTCTGGTCTTGGGACTTCCCCCTCTTAGCTGTACATCATTATAATCTTAATTACCTAATCATAAACCTATAACATTATACCTCTTCTGTATCTCCATGAGCTATCTGTGACAATTTACTTTTCCTGCCTGATTAGTGAATTCCCATCATACTTAAGTCTGCAGTTAAGAGGCACATTCTAAAAATGAAATATTTATTCAACTGTGCTAAATATCTTACCATAGTCTTATAGTCTAGGAATAAAACAAAAAATATTGCATCTTATTAAAAAATAATAAAACAATAAATATTTCTTTTAAAATATTTACAACTATATGCAACTTTCTGCATCACAAAAGTAAGGCAGGCTGCACAGACTGTACAATCTATTCAGTAATATTTTCAGCTTTGCCTAATAAAATAATAACGCAATTTATTCTCATTTAAAAATTGAGGTCTAAACCCACAAATGCATTTAGAAAATATTTTCATCTAAATCAATGTGAAGCAGATCCCTAAAATAGTTACTATCATTTAGTAAGATACAGTATAGTTATATTTGCCATTTATGTCAACCACTGTACAACATTAATATTCAAGATCAATACATTTTTCCATTTTCTCCTACTGATGGAATTTTAACTGAAGACTTAATTTTTCTCTGAAAAAATAGATTTGATCAAATAGAGCTGGCAATGTATGAAACATATACCTTTTGCAATTAAATTAATAGAACAGCATTAAAACCCTGACCAAAATTAAATAAACAAACAAACAAAATATACAACGATTATTTTTTAGCAAAAGATTAATAAAATAAATTTCCTGAATGAAGAATTTTGGGGTAGCTTCTGAGGCCTTAGGAAGTCAGACTCTAAAAAGAATGAAAGAGGAACAACACACACTATTTCAAAGTTGTTTTTTATTTCTGAGCTATTAAAAATAACTGTATATATGCATATAAATAAAACGTGGCAAATGTTTCTTTCACCTTGACATTGATTATGATATTTAGAATTATTTCTGATACAGGAAGGAGATTTGGTAATAGTCTTGTAACAATGCTGCTTAACCCCTACTTTGTAATGCTAATCAGGATAGATTAATATTAAATGAAGCAAACATCTAATTTCCTTTGAAGGCGTTGTCTCTCTGTAACTCAAAAGCAAAACAATAAAACAAGAAGCAACAGGAATGTCAGTAAAATTACTATTAAGTGATGACCTAAAGCTTGATCTCATTGTTCTGCCAGCAGTGGAATTGTAAAGACTTTGTCACATTCTCTAGACACACTGACTGTGAATAAAACACATACCTTAGATAACTGAGGACCTGGTCAAGGATTAGACCTGACATGACATAATTGACTTTGAAGGCTTGAAGAGGAATTTAAATCATTGTAGCTAAACAGGAAAAATGTCTAAGGAAATCAGATTAATAAAAGCCTGTCTTAAATGAAAGCTCACTGTTGTTAAAGGATAATTTCTCAACTATTATCTTAACATTAGTCACTGTAAATGAATCCCTAAACTATTGAAACTCTTAAAAAACATGTAATCAGTTGATTTTGAGTTTATTAGAGAAATAAAAATGCCAAGACTTTGTAGTCTACTCAGAAATTCTGAATGGTCTAAGTAGGTACTATGGACTATGTAGTGCTTGGAATTTTTTTGAGGACTAAAAATACAATTGTGCTAAAGGAGATATTTTATTCTTTGACAGTGTCAGTTTCTGTGCAATCACTGCACAAATATTCCAAGAAAGAATTTTAGACAGACTTCTCACTGCAAATGCTTTCTAGATGTAGAAGGGTTTGAATAGTCCTGGGGTAGATGTATAAGCAGTAGCCATGTATGGCTTCCAAGTTTTCTGTTGTCTACTGTTAACCATGCAAATCTTTTTCTTGTTTATTTGTTTATTTGTTTGGGCTTTTTTTGTTTTCAGCTGCCTTTTCAGAAGCTTAATACCTTCCATTAAATACTGCAATAGTTAGCCTGAAAGGTCCTTGGATTTCACTGGAAACAAATCTACAGACGCTAAAAACTTGAAATGACGCAACCTCATGGACAGCATACGCAAGCCCTGATGCATCTGCAACACTTACAAACAACCATGAAGAAATGTTTACTGTCTCATGCACATACAGTGAATGAAAGGATTGGAAGCTGTTTTGATACAGGTTCCTGTACAAGGGAATAATTTCAGAGCTTTTGTGCACCAATATTAACTGAAGGAAATGCAGCATTAAGCAGAATGAACAAGATACTATAAGAATCAAGATGAACTTTTGTAAAAAGATCTTGAAGTTAAATAGATTTTGATTTTCTAGATCTGAAAAAAACCATTCTTTTCTTTATTGTTGTCCAGAATAAATATTGGACTAGGTCATCCGTGTTTGCAGAAATATTCTAAGAGGAGGATTAAAAAAAACAAAAACAAAATGCAAGTTAAATTAATCAGACTTTCCCCTTAATTTCTCCAAAACCTAGTTCTGAAGGTGTGTGAATATCTTTTTCCCTCCTGAATAATTCTTTACATAGAAAGCAATATTAATCTAACTCGTAGGAAGGAGTGAGACTGGATTAATGCACAAAAGTTCTTTGCTATAGCTTTCCTGTTGCTCCATAAGGATCTTTTTGCTCTACTTGCTTCTCTCTGTTTTGCCTTTATGTATCTGATTTTTTCTTCTTTACACAGGATGATGCCTTTCTTTTGTGCTATACAATGGTTAGAGTACTCAGGATGTGGGAGAACAGGTATAGAACAAAATGTATTATGTGGCTGTGCTACATGATAATCCATTTGAATGACACTCACCAGAGATGATTTTTATTTACCTTAAAACCAGTTCCTGTGTCATGAATTAAAACAAAAATAAGATTGTCTTTATCGAAAGAAGGAATGCATTTTAGGAACAGAACTAACAAGAAATGTGATTTGGAATCACATATATTACTTGGAGTTGTCTGTTTTGCAAATCTGCTAGGAGTCATATTTTTATTGAATTTGATTTGAAAGCTGCATCAGAAGTCATTAATACTTAAACATTAACATTGGTCTAAAATTGCTAAGGTCAAGTCCAAGCAGGTAGAAACTTATTTCTAGCCTCTTGCAGTCATATTGTAAGGGTTAAAAAAAAAGCCAACATTTTCTTAGAATTTTTAGCTATGTTGAGTTACATAAATTATCCACATCATCCTAAGAAAAGATTGCTTTTTAAACTCAATAAATGCAACACAGCATTTTCCAAATAATCAGCAATTTTCCCTCTAGAGTTGTCTGAAAACGACTGTGAATTCAGAGACCATCTAGCAAAATCTTGCTTAGCTGTGAAAATAAGCCTGAGGATGCTCTGCCAAGCATTGCAACAAACCAGCTAAATCATTGACTGTAGCCCACAACAGAAAGACTTCTAAATGGAAGATGATATGTGCTGGAAACCTTTCCCTGAGTATCAAAAATAGCAGCAGGATGGGGACAAATAGATAAAGAAAAGATTTTCAAGAGCCATACTCTATTCCACAGAAGAGTGAGGGCATCATGTTATTTACTATCTAATGACATTTTGCAACATGCCACTTGAATTTTATTTCTGAATATTTAACTTATTTTGAAATATTGCTTGAAAATAAAGAAATACGATATAAAATACTTTTGCTACTCTTCACTCTGATAATATTAATTAATGCGTAAAAAAATCAGATTGTAAGGTTATGTAGCCATTGTTTTTGGAAGTCATAAACTATCACATATTTGAGGTTTTATGTTTCAGACCTGGCATGTTTTTTTGATTCATCTAGAATATAAAGTATAACAACAGTAACAGGTAGCAATCTTTGAACTGGCTTTTTTTCTTCTTCCCAGCAATCAAATGTTTTCCCATGGGCATCTTTATCCTGTTCCTGTTGCACTGAGTGAAAAAATTAGATCTGACCAAAAAAAAAGGAAATGCAGGTGGACATGCTTTTTTGTGTCTGATTCTTCTTCTTTCTCTTCCTTGCTAAGATATCAGAAGAACATTGACAGCCAGTTTACACAGAAATCAAAATCATTAGTTGTGTATTTCTCACTATTATTTTTGTATATAGAGCTATATAAAGTAACCTGGTGATGAAAAAAAAATTCTAATCTCTAAGCTCACAAAATCTAATAATCATGCTTAATTTTAAATATTTCTAACAGTCTTTTTTATTTAATTATACTATATAATGTGTCTAAATGTAAGCCTTATGATTGTAGGGTCTTGATCTAAACACCTAAATATGTTTAAATGTTCCTCAGTTCTAAGACTCAGTTTTAGGACTTATGTAAGAGAATATAAATAATAATGAAAAAAAAAAGTTTGCTAATATGCGTGCTGTAGAGTGCAGTGTGAAGATAAAAAAATATCAATGATAACCAGTGAGTTCATTTTAACTTCTGGTTCTGTTAGTCATACAGAGTTTTGAGAAAATTCATGATGCAACCAAAATGACAGGCCTTGTCCCAGGGAATTCCATTGTAAAGGGAAGGATATCAGTGTTTTTAGCAGGTCAGAAACAATTGCATTGAAAGCTCTAAAGTGAAATGCTTAGAGGCCAGGGAATGTGACAATGCCTAAGATGCAGTGTGCTTCATGGCATTTACAGTCACTTCCCAATTTGCAGTAGGACCCTAACCTAATCCTTCTCCTACCCTCTTTTCTCCCCACAGACAAAATTTGAACATGTCAACTCCACATTTGTGTTTCTGCCTGTCTTTGAGGAAACAAACATAACATATCAGGTCTTTCTTTCCTTTTCTTTCTTTCTTTCTTTCTTTCTTTCTTTTCTTTCTTTCTTTCTTTCTTTCTTTCTTTCTTTCTTTCTTTCTTTCTTTCTTTCTTTCTTTCTTTCTTTCTTTCTTTCTTTCTTTCTTTCTTTCTTTCTTTCTTTCTTTCCTATTTGAAAAAGTTTGTGTTGCACTTCTTTGGTGCTTCCTTGCTTTTTAGACTCTCCTAATTACTAGAGATACCTGCAAAAATCTTATGCCAGTCTCAGAAAAATGAAGAGAAGTTTTAATGTCTCCCATTATTTTTGGAGCTGGCACTTGTTATTCTTCTAATTTTTTCTGATTGCTGTTTTTTCAGGGTTAAAAAAATTAAAACAAAGAAACAGAAATGCATAAAACTATTGATAAACTTGTACACAAAAAGCAATTATAAGACTGAATTATATAATCAATACCTACAATAAATTGAAGTATTGTCTCAAACTTGTAACAGCATCATTGGGACTGGTAGCATCAGCATTACTAAAGAGGTTTGTTTGTGTGTCTTGTATTATTACAAAAAACATTTTAAAACTCTTTTTTTTTTCTTTTTACAGAAGTAGAATATAATTTTTTACAAATGACAGTTCTTTTTCTGACTGTAACATGGAAGTGGGACAGAGGTGCCTTGTATTAAACGAAAAATTTATTTGAGCAGGACTAACCATTCTTTGGGCAGTCTGACACCAGCTGCTAACAAGCTAGGAAGGAAATCAAGTAAGAAAATAAAAGAAAGAAAATCATGAAAGTTCAGGCAGCAAAGCAGCATACTTGTAACATTATTTGGGGCAGAAAGAGAGGAGAAAGTAATTCCTGCATTGCATTATGCTAGAGGTCCCTGGTGGCAATGACCTTGGGAAGGTACCATATGAAAAACTGTGAGGTGAGAAGTAATTTCATCCTTACTATTTCATAAACTGCTTCTTTCAGGGAATTACACTGTGTCTCCCTGCGCAGAGGGAGGATTGGCAACACATGAGGAGAAACAACTGTCATCAAGCAAATGAGTGATGCAAAATGGGAGAATGTTATTAGAGTTCCAGTGAGAAGTATGCCCATGTTTTCACCATTTCCCCTGAGTCACCCGCTGTTTCTTGCTGCAGGGTACAAAGAAGGAACATTGTGTCTCTGCCTCTGAAGCTACTTTCCCTCACTGGGAAATGTATCTCTCCTTTTCAATCTTTCCAACCACAAATTCTTTATTGAGTGACTCCGGAAAAAACAAACCAATACGAAGAATTCCAGAAGGGCAGAAACTTCTCTTGAGTGTAAATTTAATGCATACTACTGCAAAAGTATCCCCCTACACCACTGCACACATGCACCAAGTAAATGCATTCAACATAGAAAACAGAGACTATCAGTATGAATTTCATGGGGAAAAAAAAGAGCAAGATCTCATTTTCTTCCTTTGTTGTGATACGATGATGCTACATGCTGCCAGATCCTTCTCTTAAATTGCTCTCTAACAGCTAGATGCCCTCCACAAAGCTGTCACCAGAGAAGAATAGCACACACCAAGGTTGTTTTCGTTTGTTTAAGCTCCTGCTGTGCTGCTTGTCTCCAGTATCAAAGCATTCCTTTTTCAGAACAAATTTCTTTTAACATATTGTTCTCCCTTTTTAAGATTCTGCTTGGTTCGCATAACAAAATCTCCACCAAACACTCATTGATTTATTGAAAGAAGTTACATTTTCCAAAAGAAAAAAAAGCTTCTGAGGTATAGATTTTCACATACTTAATCAGAAAGCATGTGCTGATGTATTGGTAACATATGATCCAAAATCACTATTAGTAGCTTTGCTGGATGTCGCTGACATGAAATGATATTGTCATCTATTTCTAATTCCAAGCAGAATTATAATTTTCAGTCTTCTACTACCATGCCTTGAAACAGGTCCCTTTTGCTACCTACATAGCTTAATACAATAAGGACCAATCTCTGCAGGTATTTCTGCAAACATATATACGTACATATATATATATATAGTGTTTATATACATATATATGTATATATACAAAAAATATTGTCAGTATTTAAAAGTAGGCAATCTCTTGTAAACATTCATTTGTCTGAGTTAGTGGCCTTTGAGGTGTCAATGCCTATGCACATTGTGGTTTTTTTTTAACTTTATCATTGTATGGAATATTAATAAGCATGTAACACAATACAGTAAACTAAAGTTACTACTAACGAGTGAGAGCAACATTGTTAAAAAAAAAACTGAGAAAGAATAGGCAATTATTTAATAACTATTTAATTAAGTTTATTAATATACACTTTTGAATATCAGATACATTAATAAAAGAAATGGAACCAGTAAGGAGATATATTCCAGAAAGGAAGCATCACCCCACCTGCAGTTTTTTTTTCATCTCCTAAATGATAGCTACAAATCTGTACTATTTATTAGCACTGTAGTGAGAGCACACTGCTTGATTCAGTCAACAGTTTCCTCCCTCCCAGAAGCTTTAGGATAGTGTATGCTATTGTGTTCTCCTAGCATTATTTTTAGTCTTCCTTTCTTTTTTATTTTTTTTAACATGTCTTTCCCTGTGACTGGCTCAGCAAGTCAACATGATGAAAACAAACGTTATTAGATCTTCATTTTCACACTAAAATCCCAGGAGGGGAGCTATCCTGCTTACAGCTCTAATTGCTTTAACAGCACATCTTTCAGGGCTTGTTCTTGTGGGTTTGGTTCTGCAGCCCTTACTCAGCTTGCGTAGTGCAGTTCTTCTGAGTAGTTTCATTGATACCCAGGAGCCTCCTCTCAGTATTAAGTGCTTCTCAGCAGGCATAAGGATTGTACAACTGAGCAGTGTGAGCTTATTTCAAAAGGGTGAAGCAGCTAGGCACAGATTCCAGTGAAAGGGAACACAAGCTTTGCTTATCTCACATTTGCCTTCCAGACANCAAGTCTCTCAAGCACAAAATAAACAGAATTCTAGCAAGGTAGAAACGGCCAATTCAGCTGATGCTCTAGTTCATTTTTAAGCCAATACATGTTATTCAGGATATTTCTATACAGTGGAAAAAAGTACAACTGCAAGTGTCTGCAGAGCTCCTGGTTTGCTCTCTTAAGATAATTTTTTGAGGCAGTTTCCACTAAAGTTATAAATTTAGAAAAACAAGTGAAAATAAGTAATGAAAATAACTTTGCTGTGTTATTTTATGCATAATATTTGATTTTTCAGGAGTATTATTAAATTAGTCTTCCAGCTCGCCTTCAAAGTTCAGTAGAATTAAGTACCTAACAAAGGACCTAAAAGAATATATTCATATACATTTAACACAGATGTCTATGAATGTCAAAACCCATTGTGTAAACCAGAAAATTGCCAAGAATGGTTCCTCCAATAAATAACATATCTCTAGTAGAAAACAAAATCTGTAACAGAATCAGATAAAGGTGAGAAAGAAGGATACTCAAATACCAGGTGTAATACAGCAGTGTTAGTGTGTTGCATCTGGGTTTTCTCTAGTCATGGAAAAATAAAAGCACTGGAGTGCAGATAGAGTATTGCCCTAGCAAAACTCTGTGACATCCCCTGTCATCACAAGCACACTTACCTCCACAGAGCACTGCACTCTCTTGGCTTCAGAGATTCACAAATCCTTGTCCTGATGTCCAGAATTGTTCTCCAGATTGCAACATCAAGAAGATTCTAATCTCAAGAAGAAAACTACTCCAAGTGACTAACTAATATAAATAATATTTCACAAAGTTCATGATTTTCAGGTGAATTTCAGATTGCTTAGTCAAAATCAAATCCTAAAAACACAACTATTTTTTTCATTCATCAGAAGAGCTTTAACACTTACATTAAAAATCAGTTAATTAATCTGTGAGGTTTAGCACACAACTGCAATGTAACATAAATTAATAAAAATAATAAATACTTTGCTCGTAGATATATACCCTCATAAGATCATTTTAACTCTTCATTTTTTTGAAGAAAACAACATAAGTAAAAATTGTTGAAGTTAATGTCTGCTGGATTTGAAGGTAAGATCTAGTGGAAATTGTGAAGATATATAAGATATATATTGGCATATATAATGTATTATTAATAATATTATTATTTAGCTCTCTGAATATTGGGCGTATTTTTTGTCTCTTTCTTTGAGCTCAGATCAGAGGATAACTGTATAATACCATCCAGAGTCTAATTCTTTACTCCAAAATGTCAAAACTCAAACTACTTTGCTCAACAGGTGTTTGGCTTCATTTCTGAAATTCCCCAAGAGATTATGAGCTGCCAATGTTCTCTAAACTTGCAGGGCACAGATTACGTAGCCTACTAGTGGAGTTGATCACAATTTCTTTTGACATTGATTTTGTACTGAGAATCTAGGCATATCTTTTACATATTTGGTGATCAATCACAAAAACTAGTTCCTGATTATCTCTTATCCTAAGTGGAGGTTTCTGTCTTCTGCAAGAAAAGCCTGTGCAGAAGCCAAATTTCCCACCACCCCAGTATTTGCGGCCTGACTCATTCCCAAAATCTCATATGTGCCTATTGATAGCAAGAACAACCTTTCATACACAGAGCTTGGTTTTGTGGGTATTTTGGTTTGCTTGTTGGTTTTGAAGTGGCTTGGTTCTTTTTCAGATAAATACCTGAAGCAGTCCTATGTCAACCAAGGTTTCTAGGAGTCTGTTGTCATTTTCATGTTCGTATCATTCTGGACCACTGGCATTTTAATCTTTGAATTACTCCAATTATTAACAATTATGTTTAGTTGTTTTGTTTTTGTTTTTTTTTTTTTCTTTTGTTTCCATTTTCTTTCTTCTGACGTTATGGAAGTTACAGTGATGCAAATCTTCAGCAGAATCACACTTCTGTACAGGGCTTCTAATAAGACTCCCGCAATTAATTTTTCATGATCCTATATGCCTTTTGATACTGTATAACCAATTTTTTCCAGAATGTATTGAATTTATTGTCTTTTTATCTTTCAAGATCCCTCAATTTAAGTTTCTCCTACATTGTTGAACCTTTTAAAATGTTCCTGGAATTGCTCAATTGAATTACAAGCCATAAGCCATTATAAGCCATTCTTCTCTTATTCTGCAGTAGTTTCAGCTTATTCAGCATCAGAATATGAAATTTATATATAAAAATGCAACCTTTGTTTAGTTTTCTTATTTGACTTACAATCAAAAATCAGGTAGTATATTGCTAATTATGTTCTTAGCAAAGCAATCCTTGTGAATTAATTTCTCACAACTCACAGCAGTCAGATTTGTCTTTGAAAGTAAGATAGTAAGCCTTTATCGTACTGGATATTCAACACAGATAAATTTAGACTAAAATCTGCAGCAGTGTCCAGGTTTAGATCCCCACTGGAAGTATTGGAACTCTGATCATAGGCTCCAATTTTAAGTGAGTGTTGAAGCTGCTACCTGAAATGTTTCAGCCACTTGTTTAATACAGCCTTTCAAGAACAATTTATTACTTTGTTCACTATCTACTAAGTATATTAATTAATCTGTGCTTTATGAACCTAACACTTTACGGATTTTGTTGCTTAGCAACAGAACTTCCTCCAATAAGGGGCTATACCCAGAGTCCTTTAACCAGCTTTCATCTTACATGACATTTAAAATTCAGTTATTTCATTACTTTTAGAAAACAAAGCCCCTCTAATTTCAAAGGAAAAATTATTTTACTTCATTTTTAACTTCCATTTCAAATACTAAGATGACACTTAGGAATGGATATAGCCTCACTAACATATTATTCACTGTAAATATGTACAATGAAATTTAAACAACAGTAAAGTAATCACATGAGCCAAATGTTGGCAGTTCTTTTCATTGCTGTGGGAAAAACACTCTCACTCATTCCAAAATCCCTATTAAATCTGTATTAATGTCCTCCATCTCTGGAAACAAGCAATAGAGTAGTAAATTATACTTCTGTGTAAACTGAATTCTAAAACTGAGAACAGAACCTTTGCAATTTACAGACATTTTAACTTTTAATGTTGTTAAAATAGATGTTTCTCCGTCCATGAGCTCTCTGTGGCACAAATAACAGTTCTGTTTGTGCATCAAGGGTTCAGTTTTTGATTCCACTGTTATGCATAACAATATTAGAATTAATATTAGTTTCTCTATTTTATGGGACTCTTTTGCTGAAAGCTATATTTATCCCCACCCATGAAGACATGAGTTGCAGAAGGTACCCACTAAATTTTTATCCCTTGCAAGAAGGGTAAACGTTTAACAAATATTTAGTCTGATTCTTGGAAATATTGTATATCCACTTTATGCCTGCGTCAGATGTTCAGTACTGTAATTATGCTTGTGTCTAATTTTGGAGTAGTTATAAAATCAATGGTATCAACTCTTTACAGTAAGGTAAATACCCCATATGGTAGATCAGAATTAAAAAAAAAAAAAAAAAGAAAAAAAGTTCTACCTGTATTTAAATTAGACAGTGCAGTCTTACCACTTTTTAACTTCTGATTCGTAACACCAAATGTGTCCATTTCCCCCCTTTGATATACATATACACCACCATCTATGGAGAGAGGATTTGTTTGGAGGGCAAATATAAAATGCATAATTTGGGCACTAAGCCTATGAACTTAGCCTTTGGCAGGTGCTAAATAGGCAAATATATTTTATGTGTCCGTGTATGAATTATGCTTTTTTAGTTTTTCGGTATAAGTAAGATTTCACAATGGTGGAAGTTATGTTTTCCAGTGTACATGCCCCAGTACTGCTCACTGGTTTGCTATTGCAGTGTAGCTATTTGGATAAAAGTGCTATCCTGCCCTTTCTCTTTTCACTTTATGTGATATAATTTCATAGACATAACCTTTCACATCTGTGGAGTATCACCTTATAAAAAAATCTAATGAGAATATTGTGGGATGCAACTGGTTCCAGGAAAGTGCCCCATCTGATAGGCATTCCTTTAAAATCTATGTGGGACATAAAGGGATATATTTAAGCTGATAATATCCTTTCTAGAAATGTGCATGCTTGGTATATGCTGCATAATATAGTACATGAGCACTAATCAAAACTTTGGATTACAGATGTTACTTTTAAAGACAGCTTTTGAGAAATATTTATATTGTGCTTTGTTTTTTCCCCTCTGGAGTCCCTGAATTCTGTTCTTATCTTTGATACAGATTAAAAGATGAAATACATAGAGAACAAAGTTATATTGAAATGAAATAGGACTCAAAAATCCTTTGTAATTATTTCTTTAAGTATTGTTCCTCCTTCAGATGCTCATTGTCTCTGTTTCACACATTTTGTCTTCATTAAGAACCTTGTGAAAAGTTGAGAAGACAAAGGATAAGTCTTAATTTTTTCTACCCTTTTTTCACCTGAGCAAGTTTTTTCCTCTCAGCCATTCAGCTAGCATCACAGGGAAAAGTCCTGAGAGCTACTGTTCAGTTACATGATATTAATATGGCAAAAACTTCTTGCTACCACAATGTATTCCATGGATATAATAAAGACAAAGGTATCTGTCTGCATTTTTTCCACATTTCTTTGTGAAATCACTGCTCAAGAGAAAGGAATTGTGAATGTAGTTTTTTCTGCTTTTTACTTTTGACAAAACAGTTGTGTCATTTTTCAAATATTTTATTTTCCATGGTAACATAACCAGTGCATAGTGTTTCTTAAAATGTTAATAAAGCATAAATAAATTTGTGCAATCTTTTTTTTTTAATAACTGCAAATATTTAAAGCTTCTAATCACTGCAACGCAGTGGTCTGTTGAAAAAATGGTTTGCGGACCGAAAAGAAAAATAAAAGAAAAAATCAAGATCTAATTCACTATTCATGGTTGAGAATAGATGTTTCAAAATTTTATTGCACTTGTGGAGAAAGGCAAGCAGTTATGCAAGGGTGGAAGTTTGGTTCAAACTAACCTATAGAAATAACAGTGTCAAGTAGACATTATTAATAGACCAAGACATCATAATAATTAAGTTCCCTGCTACCTCTGAAACAAACTTTACTCACCTCCTGCTGCCAACATAGGGGCTTTCTACACCATTCCGTAGATGCACAAACTTCAGTTACCCAGTCTGGGACCAGGAAAGAATCTCCTGAGGCTCAGAGAGAAAAGTCTCTGTCTGCCTGCAAAATGGCATGTAGATTTTCCTAAAGAAATGTCAATGTTCAGAAATAGCAGAATATTTGGAAAAAAGAAGCATTTTTAAGGATTAGTCGTGAAGGTATTTAAGAAAAATTTTGCTGATTCGCCTGAGAAAATTAAAATAATATTCTTTATATACTGCCAAAATGCAGCTGAGTATTATTAAGATAATTATTAACAGAGTTTATCCTCATCATTCTGCTAAGTTTTTTTCCAATGTACATAAATACTGAACTTTAAGTTGCTACAACTGAAGCTATGGGAGTATTTAAACAGAGTTCTTAAGTCTAAGTTCATATTTGAAGGTATCTTAGAGCAGTGTGTGCTATGACACTACTCAACTGACTGAATTAGGACTTCAACAGTGCTAGGATATTCAAACTGCCCAAAGAAGAATGTGATGACAAGTGAAACATTCATGCACGTAGAGAACAGGAGGAATATCACTAGGCATTTCAAATGGCAATAGATACCCATGTAAAAGTAACTGAATAAAGTTTTATGTATTGTTTGTGGATCCTTTGACTACAGTAGGAGCTCAGAAACACTGAAAGCTGCCTGTAATCTGGAGTTCAATCCCCCTGCAAAAGTGAATATTCCGTTACCTCGGGAGCCCAAAGTAATTTGAGTTGATTGTATCAGCTGGCTTCCACCTGCCTCTGCAGAAAGGTGCCTCTCAAAGCTCTGCTTCTGTTCCTCTGCTCTGTTCCTTCCTTTTGTCTAGTCCAGCAGATCTGACACGTTATCTGACTCCAATGTTTAGGCAACTGATGTTCATCATGGGTAGACAGTCAAGAGTAAAGAGAAGAGTAAAGCAGAGAGATATTTTAGAGTGACTCATTTCACAATTTGAACCCTTTCAAAACCGTAAATCGTCCCACAGATGCTAAACACTTGTGTTTCATCAGAGACTGCAGACATCTTCCCTTTAGGAGGTCAGAGCCAGATGTGATTAGTCCAGCTACAGGCTGATTTCTGAGTACCTTTCGTCCATTCCATTGATGGCTAAGTGGACAGACCTTTTTGGAAAGTTCGTGACCACTCATCTGCTTTTGCAATCATCTGTCTACTTTGAAATATCTGGCAATTAGATGGTTGATTCTATTTTTAAGAGCCTTAGTTAATAAGAACACACTGCCCTAAAGAAGAAGTGGATCTCAAAAGCAAGTTTAGATGCATGGAAAAAAACATATGGTGTAAAAACTGTAGTGAATGTAATGAATCTTTTAAAGTGCTATTTCAAATTATTGTGATATTCATGGGAGCTGGAAGCTGAGAAAAAGCTGCCTGCATATTGAAGATACCTCATTTTTTCTTGTTTATCAAATTCATATTTCATTCTCCAGCAAGTTCTGAATTATTGATTTGCACGTTGATAAAATTCACCCTAAAGTTAAAAAATGATGAAAAGAGAAATTTGAATTGTAAATATTTCTATTAAAGTAATTGTTTAAAAAATGAATAAAAAGCCCAACAAAACCCACAGAAACATAGCATATAGGTAAATCATGCATATTGTACAAGATAATAGCCTTTCATCTCAACAGTTTTTCTAACAGTGAAGCATAAGATGAATACAGAATCCACAGTTTTTGTGAAATTATTTGTTTGGGACTGTTCCTCTGAGATGTATGGAGAAGAACTGTGAACTATCCCTTTGATTTTGCCATATTGACTTACCTATAATTGCTTACAGATATACTTCCTTGAAACATTATTCTTTAATCTTAAATTTTTTTTGTGAATATGCTGGACACTAAACCTGACTGGACTTTGTCTATTGTATAGCATTTCTTAAAAAAGATTTGATAATATGGCCTTTGAATTTATCTTTTTAACCTCTCCCCTTCTGTGGCGCTCCCAAACACAAAAAATTATCTGTCTTTAAGTAGGTATACAGAGAGAAAAACTCTATCCATACCATACAAATACACTGCATTATTTTCTTTCACCTTTTGTTTAATAACTGGTTAAATGGGTAGTGGTTTTAATTTAAATATCTTCATTCATGAAGTCTGCTGAAAGATATATCCAAGGACACCTCCTCTTGCCCAGGAAATCTCTGAAGCACAAACCACTATAAGCTTGAATAAAATGTTTATTGTGTTTATGCAGTGGATTGCCTGGGATTCTCCACTAATGGTTTCTGTGCATTGGACACCAGATGGGTCATTGATCTAATATAGTTTTGAAGACATTAACAAAATTCTATAAGGATGTCCTTCAAGTCTTTCCTGCAAAATTTCACAGTTCTAAGGCAGGGAAAAATTTCTGATATCCATAGAAACACTAGACGGTTCTGTCTTAAATAGTAGTCTATTAAAAAGAAAAGGCTTTAAAACATGTTTAGATTTTACACATTGTTTTACCTGAATGTATATCACCAGATAAAATGAGAGAGTTACAGTTTATCATGATAACAAGTAGCTTTTGTCCCTGGTTTGGTTAACAAGACTATAGTAGGGCATTTTTTGTGCTTCCTTCTTAGATTTTTTTTCTTTTCCTTTCCTTTCATTAGAGGAAAATATATATAACAATATAACAGTATATATAACATGTATATATATATATATATATTTATATATATATATAAATTATATATATATATAAAACAATAACAAGCTAAATGCCCAGTAAAGAAACTATAAAGAAACAATGGTCTTTCCTCAAAAGGATGCTGAAGTATCATTTGTAACTCATGCAAGACATAAATAAATGAACAAAAGTATAAATCAAGTGGTTTTGGATGATGTAATACATCTAATCTTGTGACATTTTCTTTGCTAAAGTCAGAATAGGTATTCAATATTTAGGCAATAACCACAACTTTCAATATTTTAAAAAATTTAAAGGGCAAAAGTCAGCACATTGAAGTAGGTTGATTGGAGGATCAGTTAATACAAGAATATTTAAAGCTACTATTACACAAATTGGAAAATTCATTGCATATTTTTTAATTGAAAAGGCCTTAATAGAAATGCTATTAAGGAATTGGACAAAATTCATACAACAGTGAAGATCAGTAAATGTATGGATATGCACAAACACAGACATAAAAACTTGGACTCAAATATTCATTTAAGAACTGCCTATAAAGCCGTTCATATTATATTCAATGGCTTCTTGGGCTTTTCCATGAACTCTTCCATCCACCTATGTCAATCCAAAGGACCAAACCAATATAAAAAAAAAAATTCTAAAAGGCTTTGATACTTAAAAATATTTTAGCTTTGTCAAAAAGCCACAAATAACATATTTATCTAGCCAGGATGATCCTCTTATGGATCTTCCAAAGAACTGCTGTAACTCCTCTCTTTGTCCTAAATTGAAGCTATTTATCTGACTCAGGATATGATACTTAGCAAAATTTTAACATGACCATATTTTCTTTAATGTTCAAACAAATAGAACTAAAATGCAAAGACTTTGCAGGTTATTTACAGAGAGAGTGTGAGAGTGGACTCTCTGTCCTTTCCTTCTCAACAATTAGGTGGCTTCCTTCACACTCAGCTCGATTCTGCATCTAGAAGACACTATCAAATCCTGATTCTGGGGAAAAAAAAAAAAAGGAAGTTTTGTTAGACCAAGACCACTTCTTATTAACATAAGAATAAAGTAACAAAAAAGTGTTAAAATATCTTCACACTTTTATCACCATTATAAATAAAATTATTAGATATTGTCATTCCTAAAACAGTGTCAGATACTGTTTTTTCTTTTTTCTAGTCTTAATATGAGTAATTAAGTGTTGTTTAGAAACTATGCATCATTTAATTTCAAAAGTTTTCCCTTTTCTTCTTTATAATTCCAGCAGATTTTCCTTTTCCAGCTTCATATATTAGTGTAATAAGCTACTGTATTTACAACATAAAAGACACAGAGGTACAAGCTCAGCCTAAGTTCTCCTAGTTTCCTATGACATCATGAATAAAGGACTACTACTTTTGGCCTCCAGATTGGTTTATTACCACATTGCTCAGAGCAATTTTTTGAAGGGAGAGTGATGTAGTTTCGTACATTGAAGCATTTATAGAGTAAATGTATAGGTTTTTCCTTTTTTTATTATTATTCAGGAATATGAATTCCTTTTAATTTCTGCAAATCACTGACTTGTCTTCCCATGAAAGGATTGCATGAATATTTTATAAGGCAATCTACATTTCTTAATTTGTTATTTCAAGATGTTTATAAGTATTCTTATTTCTTGATACAAAAAACAGAACACAAAGAAATTTTCCCCTGTATTTTATGGTGGGAGTCTCATTGCAATATATCTGGTGGCTTCAGTCATATAAAGTTGTGAAAATGTGATTGTGCTTGTCTGCCTCAGGAAAGCGTGCTGGGACTACCAAGGAAAACAACTTTCCAAAAATTATTCAACAGCCGTATCTGGGAAAATGCAGACTAAATCACCTGTCACTTCAGCACTTTGCCAAACTGAAATAAAATAACATATTCTTTTAGATATCTGTTCTCAAAGAAGACTGACTTTTCAATGACAAATCTGGTGCTGAGTCAGCACCTGAAACATGTTTGCACTAGGGTTATTTGACAATATTTATAGGTTTTATATGGGTAATTTATTTTGTGTCTGGTACATGCAAGTCTGAAGTACCAGCACACTGCTTGCTTCAACCTCTTCAACTTGCAATGCAGTTACAGGTCCTTCATGGAAAGATGAATAATGAGTTCTTCATTATTCTGCATTATCAGAGCAGTCCACAAGTGTTGGTGAATTAGGCTCAAATTTCAGTCTGTGCTCAATGGGTGAGAAAGAGACAGGTCATGGGTAGAATCCTGACCTATAATTCTGTAGCCATGTAATGTCATATTTCCAGTTTTACAAGTCTATAAGCTCTTTACTGAGTTGGCAAGGGCTCGGGACTACAGTTGGTCAGGCCCATTCCATGTGGACTTGTCTTGATCAAGAATTATTTTTAATCAAAAGTAATTATTACAGAAAGAAGATTTTTATGCAGAAAAGATTTAATACTAATAATGATGCCATTAAAATTGTCATACTACACTCCTTAATTTTTATCCCTTTTCTTGGTTCACTATTCAGGTGGGAAGATCCCAGAACCACAGATCCCACAATCATGGAACCATAGAATCATAGAATCATCAAGGCTGGAAGAGACCTTGAAGATTATCCAGTCCAACTATCCACTACAACACCTACACCACTATTCCATATCACCTGGCATCAAATCCACATGCCTCTTGAACACCTCCAGAAGGGCATGCTTCCTAAAATTCCTGCTATCACATCTAGGTATTCCCATGTCTCGGTTAGCATTTCAAGTTACGCTTGAACGCTATCTTCAAGCAACCACATCTTGCCCACAAAACCACTTTTAGGCATTGTAGGCACCAAAATAGAGTGTGTTCCTCAACTTCATCATCCAACAGACTGTCCAGAGAAGCTGTGGATGCCCCATCTCTGAAAATGTTCAAGACCAGGTTGGATGGGGGGGGCCCTGAGCAACCTCATCTAGTTGAAGGTGTCCCTGCTTTTTTGTCCGTAGTTTTTGGGAAAAGAAAATATTTGATATCTTCAATTAAGATATGGACAGCCTACTCTGTGTTTCCTATTTCCTAGAAACCAAATATTTTAAGCACTTGCTTCACAAGTAAAATTGTCAATTTTCCCCTTTTTTTAAAATTAAGGAATTAGTCAAATTCAATACAGATTTTTCAATGAAACTAGATTTACCCTCTGATTTATAGTTTGGGAGCTTTTCATCAAATTATGTGTTAAAATAGAGTAGATGGCTACCTTTCCCTGTTTTAATTAACTTTAGCAGAGTTCCTTTTAGTATTAGTTCTCTAGGTGCTATTTTGTGAAATACTAGGGTATCTTAACAGTCTCAGTGATATTTACACTGTATTAGCTGTCATCTTATATTTTAAATCAAATCCCACTTGCCACACTTTTAACCCTTAGCTTTGCTACCAGGCATGCTGCACCAGGTTTGGAGGGAAGAAATATTTTTTTTCTTTTTAATTTCTTCTTTCTCCACTCTGCCCTTTTTTTACTCTTTATTTACTTGAAAAGGAAATTATAATAATTCTCAGTAAGCAATGCTTTCTATTTCATTATGGCAAAGGGTTTATGTAGAGAGGAAAATAAGTGTCATACATGCAATCTGTAACATATGACATGTTGGACCAAACTCATTCACATTATGTAACATATCATATGCCAAACAGGGCTAGGATATTTATTGATAATCAGCTTAATTGCTTCTTACTCATAAAATTCAAGTGAGCCACAGTTTAATCTTTCAATTTTCGTTTTCACAAAATATTCACAATACATACCTAACTAATCACATTGCCTACAAGGTAGCAATTTAGAGTTTTGCCATGTATTTCATTACTGTGTATTTGCCAGGATATTTTTTGTTATTCTGCTGTTGTCACCTGTCACTCAGTAAAAACACTTGGCTGGCATTATACAGCATCATTGATCTTTACCTAATGTGAAGTAGGTGACACAGCTTCAATCATTTCTTGAATGTTAAAACTTTGCCAAGTCCCTTTAGATGTGTAGGACATCAGACTGTAGATCATGACTCTCATTTGGAAAATAAGGATATAAATTCCTACCAAGAAATTAACAGCAAAAGAAGGCAGGATTTTCCTATTATAATAAACCTGTGATTTTCCCAAGATGAACAATTAGTAATAATTTAAAAGAAGAAGAAATATTACAAAACAAAAAGTTTTCTTGAAGGGTATATATTGTGCAAACCCATTCTTATTAAAGATTGTAGAACTGAACATAGTCTTAAGGAATAGCTTGAAATATTTTTATTTAAATAATAATCAGCTCAAATTCTGTTTTTAGGCTTGAAAATAATCTTTATATGTTTGGAATATATTGAGAATATACTCAAAACAGTACTAAGATTTGTATAACTCTAGCAAGTTCTTGCAGTTTTCTTTAGGAATTGATTATTTTGAAGATATAAATTTTTTCTGTATCTAAATATGTCAAGATGGGTTTAAAAACTTTGCACAACATATTTCTTTTAATTAAATTGCTTTGTCTTAGCATAAAAGCTGTTGCACTTGAACTTTTATATTATTATAGTAGATATGAAGTGAGTTTATAGCAATATGAAGTCAAGAGCTGAGTTAAAATAAGAGCAGGAGAATAAAAGCTCAGTTTTCAAATATCTAGAAAGTGTGGAAGACAATGATTTGATGAACTTCACTACTGTTGCTACGATTTCTAATGCTCATTTGATATCTAAAAATGCAAATTTTATTTGTAAATTTTGTTTTATATGTCATTGATAAAGAAGCTTTTGATGTCAAGATATTCAGTAAGTCAAGAAAAGCTCTAACAGTGCCAAAACCAGCAGTTTTTGCAACTTATCTGAAAGGATTCTGAAAATGGTGTCTGAGTAGCACACTGACTCACTAACACTGTTTTTAGTTAGTGTTACAGCAGTGAGGAAACCACAGAATGAGAAGAAAGCTAATGTTGGATTAACACTTTAAAAAAGAAACAGGATAACTTGTGTCAGCCAATAAGATATCAGTTTTGGCTAATATTTAACTAATAAAGAATTAAAGCCATATGGTTTATGCTACTGAATATTGGTAACTGATTTTTTGTCTTTCTTCAAAGAATTTCACATGTGGTATGCTAAATGTCATTCATTTTGGCTTCTGCAAGGAATATTACTCATTGACAAGCAAATATGATCACTCTGATCTTATGCATGTGTGGCATCTTAAATGGATTAAGAACTAGCCAACCCATAGATCTTAGCCTGATGATATTTGACACTGACAAGCAGAGGGAAACAGGAGAGGAGTGGGATTTCACGTGGGTTGGTACTGGTGTGGCTGTCTCAGAAGTTTCTGTTCATTCCTTAATCAAAAAAGGGGATATGGTGGTGAGCTGGTCTACAGATGGGAAAAATCAAAGGGGTACCACATATTAAGAGATCCGTAGTGCTCTGATTTAAGAAGAAAACTGCAGAGACAACTGACCAAAACCCTTTTTTATTCTTTTTTCCAGAAGAATACTCTAATTCAGACAGTAAATAATTCTGCAAAGTCCTATTCTGATACCTTATCATATTGATAAATCATTAGACATATAATAGATATTTGATATAAAAATATTAATTTCAAAAAGTCAAAGGGTTTAAAGTCTACAGTGATAGCTTTAGGAAATAGTTTTCACAAAGCACAATTTCACATTAGCTGCAGATTCAGATACAAAAGACAAAATATAGAGAAGAAAAAGGACATGACCATGAAAAATATAATAAAGGAAGAGGGATCATGCACAGAGATGTTACGCAAGTTGGTGTGAAAGATGGAAAAAATTATTACTGGCTTAAAACAACTGAAGTGTGTGTGTGTGTCTGGAGGGGTGGGCCAGGACAAGCTCTGCAAAGAGTGGCATGGTGCACTACTCCACAGCCTGCCCTTGGGTGCTCTAGCCCAGCCCAGAATGGCTATCAGCCACTGGCACTCCAGAACAGACACTGGTCCACCTGCAGGGCCCCCGGAGACCAAGACAGATAAAAGCAGTTGCACAAAGGCATACTTGGGCACAGTACATAATTTTTATTTTATAGTATCTACGATAGTGCTGGGATTCAAGCAGTGATTATGAATCTTTCTCTTCTCCCTCTCTCTTTTCTCCTTCTCTCTCTCTCTCTCTCTCTCTCATTCTTTCTTCTCCTAATTTCTGCTACTCAAAATCTGGGTAACTTAAAGTTGGATGGGTGAGAGTTTGCTAAGTCAGTGCCTTGTGAAATGTTTTATTTCAAATGAATGTTGCTTTAAAATTTGCCAAATACCATTATTTTCTTAAGTTTGCCAGCAAAAGGTTGTTGTCTAAACTCCCGAGAATGTTGTCACATTCCTTCTGTGTGCCTGTCTCAAGGTATTAAAAAATACTTAAGCCTGTGTAAGAAACTTTTTGAGTGAGTCCACAGCTTTACAGATGACAGGCAGAATTTGTGGACCAGATTATCAAAGAATATTCCAGTTTCTCTAGTGAAGAAGTGTGGCCATGAGCCTAAGGAGACATTGAAACCAGCTTCATGTGTTTTTTGAAGTCTGCATGAGGTGTAGAACACTCATGGGAGATGTAGCAGCTACATGTCTGAATGTAACCTTGTTTAATTGTAAGTTATTTATTTTTTATTATCATATTTATCAGAGACATAAGTAGTGACAAAGCTACTTCAGCTTATGTCTACATTTTAATAGTATTTGCCTTCCAAATGACCTTATGTAACTGTCTTCTGTCTTCTGCCCACACACATCCTACAGATATCACACAAACTTTACTGTTGTTCACTGAGTCTCATTTACACATCAGAGTGCCAGGTTAGTGGCACATCTCTTTCACTAGTGTACAGAAGGATCTTGCTATTTTGAACTAAAGACTGCATTTAAGAAAATGTAAAAAGCTCTGGACAAGTCTAAACAAGTAAAACTACTTAAAATGCATCTGCTTGAAAGAAATGGTCAGTAACAAAGACCTAGATAATTTTAGAAGTAATTTTTCAAGATGTGCTATTATTACGGAGAGAGCAGTATTCTCTCCCATAATATTTATGCAAGGCAAGCTATGTGCTTTACATTCACTATTTTATTATGTTTAAGTTCCTTCCTTTTCATCTTCACTATAAGCCCCAGAATGATTGATTTGCTAAGGTGCAAAGTGCATATTTTCAATATATGATTACTAAAATATCCAAAGAAGGATTTGGTTTTTCTTCAATGAAGCAGTTGTGTGCTGGGATTTGTTCTCCAAATCATGAGGTAGTTTGAAGTCTAATATCATTGAGGAGTGTATTTCATATGCTACATGTATTTTCTTCAGTGACAACCATTTGGCAAAGGAAAAAGCAATAAAAATTCTTTATTGAAATTGTACTTCATATTTGTCTGTAAATTCTAGCTACTCTGATAGTGAACACAGCTTTATGTAAAGAAATGATCAAATGTCTTTTCTGATGTTTTTATACTAACTAGAAAGTAAAGTTAAAATTATACAATGAAGCCAGTAACTCCAGAGACAATATGCAATAAAACTAGGCATAGACATTCACCATATTCTAAGTACATTTAAAACCAAAGAGAAAATGATACATTCCTGAGAAGCTGAAACCATATTTCCTTAACCACATTATCTAAAGTTACTGGGGTTTCCAAAAGAACTCAAGCCCTCTTGTTATGCAAACAGACATCTGAAGTTGAAACCTCTTTTTGCAGGGCAGTCTTTGCTCACCAACACTGCTAGATTCTCCCTTGTGTTACAGTTCCAGAATGTGCATATAAATTATTTCTTTCCTCTGAGGTGAGATAAAAGTTTCCTGAAATATAGTAATTTTCTCATCTGGAATAATGATGCTTCAATGAAGTAATGTGCATCTAAAACAGGTGGAGACCTGAATCAGAACAGTGGAGAAGGCACAAGGGGGGACAGTGGGATGTAAAAATAAATTATCAGCACTTCAGGTTCGCTTGAGTAGCCTCCATCTATGGTTCCAGAGGCTGTTTGGTGAATCAGCCATCACCACATAAAAGTTTTGGATGTCGTCAGGCTTATGAAAAATCATCTCAAATGCTGGATAACAGGTGGAGGTAGATATATTGATATAGATATATATGCGTGTATATATATGTATATATGTGTGTATATATGTATATATATATGTATCTATATATAACCTTAGAAATGTGATGGGCTTTGTATTCCAGGACATCGTAACATCTTGACATCTTGACTTGGTTCTGAACATAATTTGATAAACTGTCTGGGGCTGTGTCATTTGTAAGCTTTTCATTAAGTTATTCTAAGACAGATGCTGGGAAAGAAAGAGATGTCATACAAGGTTATAACATGTCACAAACATTGCAGAGCTACTGTCTGTACATATAAATACTGTTAAGATCTAAAATGTGAAGCCAGAAAAATGTAATTAGTACTAAAACACCGGATATATTTTTCTCTGGAATTTTGAAAAGCTCTTCTAATTTTCATTGTCTTTTATAATTGCACAGTATTTTCTTATTTTATTGTGTTTTTCACAACTAATTATTGATGGCTATATATATATATTAAATACGTTGAATATGACCAAACTATGAAAACTGGGGGTTTTATTTTTAATGAGATTTGAAAATACAATCCAAACACCAAAAGTCTAGAAAATACATGTTGCTACATTAAAAAAAAAACCACCAAAAATCAACAAAAAACCCCTAAATAAGACCCTTAACTCTTTCATTACTTTCTTTATCAAATTAAAGACAAGAAATCCACTTTTATGGAGTTGTTCTGGAGAAAATATTATATTTTCCCTAGCTGTAATCTCTGTAATTTAATAAGTCTGTTCCATTGTACAAAAACAGCATTCTCCTGCATTCTGGCTTTTTAATGGACAAATGTGTCAGGAATGTGGAGCAATAGAAGAGATGTTTTGCTCTATTCTGACCTTTTGTAGCAGCAGTGATGCGATTAAACCAAATGAAAGCGCACTGTCCTAATAGTGCAGCTTCAGAGTGGAAATTCTTGCCAAACAGCATATAATTATCTGCTAAATGTGTTTCTGTACTAAAATGTGCTAAAACCTTAAAATTTATGGATTTCTCAGATTAGGAAAGCTTAAGCTGCTAGGGAGAACAATGGTTCTTCAAATAATACCCTTGGAAGTGTGGTACAGGGCCCGTAACTAGAATTATTCATTTGCTCTCTGGCAGTACCTAAATTGCTCATATGTAACTCAACCATACTAAAGGCCCACAGACCCTGTCCATAATAGCTTACAATCTATCCACCTAGAACCTGCAGACACACAAGAAAAGAATCACTAAGAAGCTAAAAAAGTCAGGTTTGTATGTTACATAAACATCCAAGGTCAGGTTTTTCCTCAAGATATGTCAAAATGACAGATAAATACCACCTGCAGAAGACCCCAAATCACTTTTTTTTTTCTAACAACAGAGTTTTAACACACATGCAAGGAGGCAGGGCAAAGGGTTTTGTTCTGAACTGCTCTTTTCTTCTGAACAGATTTCTCTGAATCTGTCACGCATCATCAAAAGTAATTAAGTACTTATTGATACCAAGATAAACAATAAGACAAACAAGGACACTTGTTCAGATGGCTAAACATCTAATATAGGTTTTTACCTCGATACCTGTAGAGAACCAAAGGATAATTATCTAGTTTACTCTCACTCTTAGTTAAAGTATCAATACAGGCACTACCTAAAGATGACTCTTGTTGCCTCAAATGTCTCTAAAAATGGATTATCACAACCTCCTAAAGGTCTGTTTCTTTCCATTAATATAAAGGAGTTTTGCTAACTACAATACAGATTTAGTTTCAGATGTCTAAGTTAACTGGAATGAAATCGACCTAAAGACATGCATCTCTGGTGTAAACTGTCTTTATTAACAGCCAATCAAAAAATATCATTCTGAGAATTCCTCATTCATGGATATGTCTTCCAGGGGGACACTTTACCTCATAGCAGGAAAAGGGGTTTGAGACTCTCCCCAGTGTCACGCAGGACACAGAAACAACCACAAAAGAAAAGCTGTTTTTAACACTTGGGGCCAGCATTCACATACTTAATTTTGAATATATTTTTGACAAAGCCTATGTTACAACAGCATTGCATAATTGTTCTTTCACATTAAGAAAAGAAAAAAGCTTTACAGCCTTAGGTTGTTTGAATATTTTAAAGTCAGGAGAGTGACTTTAGCTTTTCCTTGTGATATTCCTTATTGCCTCTTTCACAGTGACTTCTATAACAAAATTCAAAGTCAAGCACAAACATAAATATGAAAATCACATTCAAGTCTCCCTTTGATTTTAAGCCGATAATCAAGCTGCTGAACATAAATAAGGTAAAACAGAATTCAATTCTTCTGCTTCTTTCTGTCAGTTAAGGAATCTCTTTTTAAAGATATCCAAGGCACAAGGATGACTAAGATCATTGCTCTTTTTAGGATCAATTTATCTATTAAAGTTCTAAAACATAGCCTGATTCTTTACAGTAAAAAGTTGAAATCAATGTCATGACATTTAATAAATGTTATAATAAATAGCATTAATATATTAAAATCAATAAATATATTCATGGACAATATCTTATGAATTCTCAAATAGATGCCCCATAGTGGCAAGATCAATAACATGATTGAAATTTTCCTAGATAACTTTAGATGTCAAAAATAGTGTTGGTAAATCATGTACATCCCCTACAGTCAATGAAGATAAAGGATATGCACTTGGGAGTACAATAAAATTTGTTGTAGACACCTGTGTAGGGTCAGGGACAATTTCTAGGGAAACGAGACAAAATAAACCTAGCTTTTCTTTTCTTGCTTTCCTAAAAAGAAGGCCAAGATGAGATATGATGCAGGGGGTAAGAGGAAGAGATATTTTCTAATGGAGAGAAATCCATTCCTGTTTTTAGAGCCTTAGGATAGCACTTTACAAATCTTGTTTGTCTCAGTTCAACTATACTAAAAGGTTTTGTTGGGGTGATGTAGAAAGGATTTAGAAGACTGGCACAAATGAAATGTCACAGCAGGTTTTGGACAAAGTATATCCACAAAGACAGGTGAGCAAATTGGTGACTACTGAACAACAAAGTATATACAATGAAGGGCAAAGAGACTCTTAATCTACCATAAATGCATAAAGACTTTATCTGTCTTAATCTAGATAACTATCTAGTCTACCTATCAAATGCTGGTATGGGTATACTGGAAAGGTAAAATGGAGTGTAGAAAGAGTGATTTGCCAAGTCAGCTGGAAAAGGAATCTCTGAAGACAATATTGTTCCTTGTTAATATCTGTGCAGCAGTATTACCCCAAAAGATTATGGGTATGTACAGATGAGGCATATCTACCTTCCATTAGGTAGTGTAGCAATAGGCACACTTTATTTGACCAAACACTACACACTTAATAAGTGTTGTTGAACACATGACAGTAAATGCATAGAGCTATGTCTATGCATTTATCCTTTTGAATAAAACAGTGGCAGATGCTATCTGAGTAGCTTATACAACAATTACTTTTTCTAAGTTCAGTTAAGGCTGATGTTGTATATTTCTTTTTCTTTAAGTGGCCTAAAGAATGCTACTATTCTAAACACCTGGTATGAATCTCAGCTGCAGACAACAGCCTATTTGACCTTGCTTTGAGCAAGAGCATAATACTGTCCATGAAATTGCAGCATGAGATACATTGCCACATAAAGCAGTTCATCTATCAGTACCCATTCAGTTTGAAAACAACACCGATGATGGGTCTTCAAGATGTTTGCCAAGTCCTCAAAGTCAATATTCTCACAAACACAGCAAATCATGACACATAATTTATATAGGAAATGAGCTATGTTATGATTTCGTTAATTTAAGACCATCAGTGGAGTAAGTTTACCCACAGAAATCATCCTAAATATAATAAATGTATATAGCCATAAATAGTATTAATGTGAAGTTGTTCTCCAACTGTTAAGTGGTTGTTATGGTGATAATATATTAAACTAAAAATTACCATGAAAGTTACTCAATATTAATTCTAAATTTGCAAAACTATCAAGAGAGTTAGGAAATTAAGATTTTTCAAAAATTATTCAAAGCACCTGCATGTGTTTCATGTGCAAAATTAATTGCCATATTAAATTAGCAGAATGACATTAACATTAGGGGATCATTACTATCATTCATAATTATTCATTATCTTTAAGCTGAATCATACGTCATTTCCTTGACATACTGTATTTATTATTAAAAAGGTTAGCTTTTCAAAACTCTAATTATAGGTACAGAACATATGAAAGATATAATACACACAAAGATAACTATTCTCAAGAATTTTTATTTTTCCATAAAGAATAGCATATTTTATCTAAAAACCTAATCCAATTGGGTTCAAAACTGGGAGAAAGAAAGTTAGAATAACATATAGTGATGGAAAATGAGGAAAAAGAATCAATGGCATCAAGATAATCAATTGCAATTTTCATTAATATTCAAGATGTTACAATGCATTTTTCTTTATATTCTTTGAACTATGATGTGGCAAATCACCACTTAGTCTTTGATTTTGTTTGCTTATTTAAATAATTTCATTGTTCATATGAAGATGTGTGCTTCTTTTTGGAGACCCTAAATAAACTGTGCAACCAATCTGAGTTGTACTTGGATTCTGTATTATTACCTTACGCACACATAAAAATGTAATTCAACATCTATGCCAGTACAGATTTCTGCGAGTAAAAACTAGAGGTTGTCGAACCATGAGTTTAACCTTTACTCAAGTGCTCTGTGACAGATGGATTGGCTGTATGGTCCCAGTTCTCTCCTGACATAGCCCTAAGTGGCAATTAGTCCACCTCTTACATAGCCTCAGCTGTTCTGCACTGACAATGATAAACAATAATAAAAGCTCTACTGGCTTCAGCAGACCCACACCAGCTGAAACTATGATGCTGTGTTCCCAGAGAATTCATATAATAGCTACTGACATTTCAAGTTTATCCTAAGTTTTTTACAGAAAACATGCTATGAGATAAGAAAGAAAAAAAAAAAAAGTAGACATTCAAATGACATAACCAGTTTCCTCAGTTTATACGTGTGCAAATATGTTCAATGTGTATAGGGGATTGAGGTGAGGCATTTGTCCTCCTTTCAGCTGATTCACGTTTACACAAACATCTTTAGATATTTAATGTCTAAGTCCTGTCACACTGCTGGATGCATCTCTGATTGTGTCAGAAGAGGAATTCCAAAAAGCAGTAGCAAACCCTAGCCTAGGAGTCACACATTTTTGAAAGAACAGCAAAATCTTGACAAGAATCTTTCGCAATCTTCTGCCTTGAGCCTTTTACTTGATATTTACTCTTTTTTTACTGGTGTTTCTTTGACAGAGTTAAACACTATTCTTTGATTATTTGGCACTAATGCTATTTAGTGGTTACAGGAGTTCACAAATATTAAGAAAATTAAGCTCAGAGGAAGGAGAAGTATGCAGGGAAGGGAATTAACTATTACTCTGTGCTCCAGAGCAGCCATTATACGTACTAAAGTCTTAGGAAATAGAGAATGAAACCTCTTTGTCTTATTTGCACAGACTTTGATTTTGCTTCATTAAACTGCCTGTATCTTGACTCATAAAGCTTTTTCTTACATCTTATTTTCTCTCCCCACCATACTACTGAGGAGGGATGCTATCTAGTGTCTTGGTGGCCACCTGGCATCCAGGTCAACCCACCGCAGCTGTGCAGGATTCCATTTGCTTCTCAAGACTTGATCCCAAATAAGACATTTGATTGATTCCAGGCTTGTACTTCTGGTTCTATCTTCAAAGACACTGGGTCAAGTGCTCTTGCATGGCCCTTTAATGGAATGGGCCTGTTAACTCTTATGTTCTAGTTCTTTTTGCTTCTCACTCTAGTATCTGAATATCTTCCTTCCATCTTTCTGTTATCTCAAGAGTTGGCTGCTCTATTCTTATGCATAATCTCCCTTCACCTTTTTCTTCTTCATCTTTTGCTTTGAACTAGGGTGAATGAAAATAACCTTGCAAAGTCACTATGTAAGAAACTCTTAAATCAGTGAGAATTCTGCAGAAATAAAGAAATACTTAATCATCTAAATGTTATTTAGCTGATGTTAAAAAGTCAGCAGGAGGAGCTCATAACATTAATTTTAATAATTTGTTTAATAATCTTTCAAAATAGTGTGTCTTATATAAAACCTGTTTGCACAAATCCCCTTGGTCTTTGAACACAGCATATATCTGAATATAACTGAACTTGCATTTAAAATTTAACAAATGTGATAGATGTCTCTTGAGGAGGAGCAGCTGGACCTCTGGATGTAACCACTGTTAGAACTTACTGCCTGAACTCATTGACCTAGCTTTCCTAGCTCAAAGGCTAGATTAGATTAAAAAATGATTTGTAGTCCAGTCCTATGTACTATGGAGGGAAGGAAAACCACACTAATTTGTGGGTTATGTGCATATTCACATAATGTTTTTCTTCATTATTTATCCTTGGTTATTGCCTAGTCTGAGTATGGCTTCAAAAATCTGTTTCGTTTTTACTACAGAAAGTTTATTCATTTTGACTTGCTTCCTAAGATGTTTGGAGCAGTCTGCACTTAACTTTCTACCTTGGACACAGCTCTAAATCAAATCCACTGATCCAAAAATTAGTTTCGTGGAGAAACACACTGATGAGAGGAGTTAAAGATGGGTAGAGTCTATTAAGGCATCCTCCAGGCATTATATTCATGCATACACTCACTTGAGGAAAATGCCTGGAGCAGAAAATTGCACAATATAGATTTATAAAGTTCCTGTGTGTAGCAGTAAATAGGCAGGATTTAAATTTAAAATTGATAAAAGGATATACTTTGTTGGACGTGCATAATTAACCTAGATAGCTCATTGCCACAAAAATATCACTGAGGCCTAAAAGATTAGTGGAATTTTAAAAAGGATTAAACATTTATATGGATAATGAGAGCATTTACATTTGCATGGAATTAGAACTATTTCTTTAAAACAAAAAGTTACAAACTATCTTATTTCAGGACATAAAACAAAAGGTAGTCATCAAGAATAAGAAGAAATCTCCCCTCTCAGTAAAATTATTGCAGAATTGTTCATTCTGGCTTCTTTATGAGCATGTGGTTCTAGTCCCTGGCAGCAGCAAGATACTAGAATGCACACAAATAGTGCTTGATCCAAAATAGCAATTACTAGGCTCCTATTGACTTATGTTAATGACCTCATGACCTCACGGGTACTATGGTGGAAAAATAAATGTTTTATCATTCCAATTTGTTCATCAAGAGATAAAGGTGGCATGCAGATACAGAAATGTTTTATAGCAAACTCCTGTTTCTTCTGCAGGAGGGAATGCTTCTGGATAGATGCAGGGAGTATTTAATGACTGAGTGGCATAGAAATAGAATTATTGGCATGAACAAGTTAATGACCAATTAAGTACAAAAACAAAACTAAATTACTTGCATTGGTACCTAATTTAAAACTGTGATTGTAATCCAGGTAATGGAGCTCTGCTGGAAGTGTTCTTAGCACTCCCCTAACAAAAAAGTCATTACTGACTGGCCTGCTGCTTCATATAATTGCTGTGATAAGCCGCCACAAATATAATTGGCTTTAGCTAAAAAAAAAAATACTTCATGATAAAGCAAGAAGTATAGTTATACTTTGACTTATGTATTTATATCAGCTTAAGGAAGATCATTAACACATTTAGTATCCAGACATTTTTACCAAGACAGAAAATTATCTTAAACACTCTTTAAGAAACAATACAATTTTCCTTAAACTGCGTTCCTTTCAAACACTGGAATTACTTCAATGAGCACATTTAGTCTGCTAAAGCCAAAAGGACTTCAGATCAATTTCTGTACTCTTCTGGCAAGTTTTTCTATTATAATACAGTATGAGAAGCTTTCAAGTCCTAAACAGACTGGGAGAATTGTGTATATTTCCTGTGCCTCCATAGATGCCCACTGTCATGTTCTATTCTCTTGCTTGTCTAACTCAAACAAATAAGAGTTTGAAGTAGTAATAGAGAAATACCTCAAAAACATGGACTATGAATACCAAAGGAAAACCAATAAACCAGAATTTTATTCTCTTTATTAAGATTCCTGTCCCCCATCACCACCAATTCCCTTTCCTCTGATGCTTGTTCTAACAAAAAAATTTATCAGTGGAATTTTCCCAGAAACACCCATTTTTAAATGAATATTAGGCATAGTCATGACATGCTCATTTTAAAAATAATGTGCCTGAAAACCTAATTATAAAAAACTGCAGTCAGACAGTGAAGATCAAATCACATAACATACGATTTGTGGATCCAATCAGATCTAACCAAAGGGATTTAAAAATATCACTTTAGGCTTCTACATTTAGCAATTTAGCTAGACACTTTTTTGTATCCCTATTCATCTGTGGTCACATACAAACACTCATACTACACATGCTCCTTGCCATTCCAATGGCAAATTGTATAGATTAGTTTGCATATTTGGATGTCAGAAACTAAAATTTCAAATAAATACATTATTAAATGCACACATAAGTAACTAAACAAAGCAATTAACCACATGGGGGGAGGCAGAAACCTCGCAAGAATATGATTTTCAGTAAATGGCACTTGTCATATTTGCCTTCATTTATTTGGCTCTGGTTTTATTGTTCATAGGAACAAATCTATAGCAGAAATTGAAGTAAAATTCATAAATTAAAATTTAGAAAATAAACATATAATGTGATATTTTATTTCAATTGGTTGACACATTTATTGTAAATATTCATGTTTTTAACTGCAATTTTATTAATTTTAAAAACATTGCTGCATTGTTCTAAGAAAAAAATTTAAATCACTTTTTCCTAAGCATTCTGTAAAAAATCTCTGATATTATTTTGAAGCAGAAATTCAGAAACCTTAGATGTATTTTTGTAGATAAAATTTATCAATGTCATCTAAGGCTTTTGATAAAATTTTATACATTTTTTTACTAGGAATTTTTAAAATCCTTCATAATATCCTGAAAGCTACACCTGCCCTAGCGATTCAGTCTACTCTTGCAAACCCTTTGGAGCACGTCGACCTTTGAGTATGAAAGAAGTTCCACTGACACTAATGGATTTTGGATCAAACCATAAAAAGAACAGCCATCCAAAGTAACACCCCTCATCACCACTGTACTGCATCAGTTAATTTCCTATATCATTAACACAAAGAGCCAACCATTCATAAAGGTTACAATGTCAGTGTGAAGAAATTTAGGAGTAACTCATGCTGCCTTAAAATGTCTTCAGAAACATATAATTCACTGAGTAAAAAGTGGTCTGATCTATTGTTTCATACCACATATAATAGGATAGCACTAGTTGTTATTTATCTTCTTTTTCATACAGAAATAGTAGATTATAGTGAATGGGTGATTCATTTAATATGTAAATATTTCAAATATTGATATTTAAAATATATAAAATAGGAAATACTGAAAGTTGGACTCCTCTACTAGCAGTAGAAACACAATGGAGGAAAAGATGTCCTAATCTCTCAGGTGTCCTGACACCTGCTGCTCCTACCAGGAGCCTGCCCTAGCATGAGCTTTCTAACCTCTATTTGGTTGCTCAAGTTTTAAAATAAGTTGAAATATTGTGTCCTTTCTGTGTAATAGTCCAAATATACTAATCCATATATAAATTTGCATTTTCAGTTTCATGCTTCATTTAGGTACACAGTATCTTCATCCACAAAAATCCATGATCTCTAGAAATTGTTTCATGGACAACAATACCTTCTCCTAATCTTATTTTCTGACCACAAAAAGCTACTAATGTCCTTATGAAATGTGTTATGAAAAAGACAGAAAGGAATTCTGCCTGTACAAAGTCTGTATAATGCAAGTACTTTGTCACTTATTGTTGTCTAGGTCCATAGAAATTTAGGAACTCATTGACCTCAATTTTTTGTTACAATGTTTTTCAGTCTCCAGAGTGTTGTTTATTCTCTTCTTCATTAGAATCTAAAATAATTTAAAACTGTTCCTGACCTAGCTTTTGTGGGTTTTATTGGCACAATGATGCATGAGAGAATTCCAGCAGAATGAAATGAGGAACAAGGATTGTAGGATAAGAATAGGTCACTGGGAGGTGGACACACTAGGAATTACATGTCCCTCTAACAGATGTATTTACTTAACACAATGAACAGTGAAGAAGACTAAATAAGAATAATATAACCTTGTTTTATATTGTTACGCTATTTTTGCTACCTTTCAAAAGGTGATTTTGTTTTTGCTTACTAAATTTCATCTCATTAATCAATTAGATTACTTATTAGGCATGCATTTAACAGATCCAAGGTCATTAAAGGTTATCTACATCGTGGTATGTGAAACAAATTCTCTACTTTCAAACTAAAGGGGTCTAATCTTTATTTTCTTTGAAGAAAAATAAGGTGTTGATGATTGTGTTTTACATAACTAAAGCAATAGGGAGAATGTTCTTCATGGTTCTGTGTGTGTGTGGTGTGTTGGAAACATATATACCAAGAGACTGATTACAGCTTTTGCTATTTAAAACTTTAAGTGTTCTTGCACTTGAATGAATTTGCACGGTTTAGGTTTTGCTCTAAATTATGGCTCTTGGCTGTGATTCCCCAGGGGATCACACTTTAGCTGGGAATTACCCAAACAAATCTCATTCCATCTCCAGCTTGCAAACAACTTGATTCCATCTCACAACAGGAAAATATGTGTATGCTATGCTAAAGAAAAGCAAAAGGTACTAGGAATGGCTTCTGAGTTAATCTGATGTGCAAAACAATCTTGTTTTCAGTAAAATTGCAATCACTGACAACAGCAGAAAATCTGGTCCCACAAATTCAGCACCAGTGAAAACTTCCAAATTGACTGAAGTACGCAGTCACTTATACAATAAATATGTCATTTGTGTCTAATGCATGCAGATTCAGCAATTCACTTGTGGTGACTTTACAGGATTATATTTTTTCTTCTTTTAGCATAGCACATATCTTAAGCCACTGTAAATATATATTTTTTCTTTACCTTACAATTCAGTTAGCAGAAAATTTTTCTATCGTTTTTAAAGGATCGAGGGTGAATTGGAACTATAGTCCTCCTTTAGGTACCTTCAAAAAATAGAATTCCCTCTTCACTGCTGCCCACTCCTATTCTTTCTTTTTACATTTGCAGGTTTAAAACACCAGGCCCAGTGATATTGAGTAGGTTTTTTCTCTCACTGTTTATAGGAAGATCAATGTGTTATTTTCACTAAATACAAACTGCCATTATGAAGTTTTTTACTAAGACTGAAAATATTCAGCATATTGCTTCAGGACTGGAGTTTCCTCCACGGTTTCCCAAAGCATTTCCTAGGTTATGTATCTTCCCCCTGCATTGTCTAAAGGCCTTGTATTGTTTCAGTATCTACGAATTCATAATTCTTCGTTGTCCTTCTCAGATGCCACAGAGTACAAAGTGTGTGGAATGTCCAATTTCTTATTTTTAAAATAAATTGAGAGGAAGAAATTTTTCTTCCTCATTATTCACCTCCACACTTCCAGAATCAAAGCCTTTCATCAACAAAAAACCTGAGCCTCTGCTTTATGATATGGATAGATTGAAATCCAATACTTCTGGATGGGCTTTTGCCTGAGTGTGTTTAGACTCTTGTTTTTGTTACTTTATTTTAAAGTATCATGAGATATCCTGTATGAATAATACTGTAAAAATATTACTGTTGTTCTTGAACCAGCATTAGGCTCCATGGATGCCAAGCCATGGTAACACATGGAGCTTTCACAGTTCAATGCTCAGAGTCACATTTTTGTAGGGAGGATGAGGTTTCTAAATGATTCAAAGTTACCAGCTCCTGAAAAGTGACTGGTTGCCAAAAAAAGCCCTCCTATCAAAGAAATGCATATTGTTATGAAATATTTTATAGTTTATTAACTTGTCCAGAAATTATTTGATTTCATGAGCTTGAACAATATAAAAATTGGCTATTCCTTTTTTTTAAGAACGTTGACTTCTTATGACATTGACAGTGCATTTTTCTTTATTTACATTATATTTGCCATTTTGGGTAACATGAAGTTCATATTAGCTTAAACAAAGAACAGGAGGAAGGAATAATCTATAGTTCTTTCCTTCTACATTCTATTTTCCAGATATAGTAGAGAATTATTGTGCTATTGGTGCAATCTTTTCTAGTTAATTGTTTTTGTATTCAGCTATATGTTCCTCAGAGCAGGAAACTTTTTAAAGTGCTTGAATAGATTCATGAATTTCAGTGCAACTGTAAGAACAGATTTTACATGTTTTCTACAAAATATGAGAATATAACTCTCCATCGTGAACCAAAAAAAAAAAAAAAAAAAAAAAAAACCAAACAAAAAAAAAANAAAAAAAAAAAGCCCAACCAAAAAGAAAACCAGTAAAATATTGAACAGATATCCACTGGAAATGCATCTATCAAAAAAAATTTTCTTCGGACTTTGACTACACATTTGAAAAGTACACAGACTACTCCCAAAACATTATATTTTAATGGGCTTTTTGAGTACTCTCATTACAGTCTTCTATACAAAAAGAGTCAGAAAATACAATGTATTAATGGATATTTCCCAGCCTTAGGAAATCTTCCTGTTGTACAGAGGAACACCATGTAGAAATTTTCTTCATTTACATCTCCAGTTAGCCCAGTTAGAAGATGGCTTCTGTGGGACAAAATCATATGGAACAGTCTCATTGTTGCTCTGAGCCAGATCTAGACTGGTGATTGATGTTCAGACAGCTTTAAATGATACAAGGAGTCTGCAAGAATAACTGCTACAATACACAATATACACAATCACACAAGAGCCAGAATCTAAAATCTAAAATGACCATATGGTAAGTATGGTTTCTTTTCTATTAATGTTTGTTTTAATTGTTAAAAAATAAAATAAAAAAAAAGTTTGATTGTTGCTTAATTGTAGCAAAATAGCAGATATATGAGATTGCATTTCTACAGGTAAATTGAAAGCAATTGAGATCACAGCATATAATCCATGAAAAGGGAAAATATTGAATTAACCGACAGAGTTATTTGTTAAAAGCTTTTCACTGGCTAACTCTTATAAACTTCAGAAAATGTAACCTTGAACTGCGGATCCAGTCATGAACTGAACCTTTGTCTTTTAGAAAAAAATCTTCTTTTCAGATATCTGTATCAGTTCAGGAAATTAATATTCATGAGTTACAGCTGAGGTGTTTCTCCTAATTTTGGAAGTACACTGTATGGGTTATTAGACATTTGGCTGATTCTCTACACTTGGGACCAGATCTAATAATTTTAGCTGTTATCAGGTAACACTATGAATAGTCCAATAACAGGCTCTATTTTAACTCCTTTTTGCTATGACTGCAAAGCTTTAAATCATTCAAAGTATTAAACTACACAAAGTGTAAGACAGTGCAAAATTATTCTCTGTCTCTTCAAACCTTCTAGAGGGGTCATAATTATGCTCATTAAGTTATGAATGCAAGTATTGCCATACATATATCTTTCCATATTACAGACTTTTTTGAAACAGCTGAATATTCCTCTTGTACGCGTGCCAGCTTTCTGTGAGTTTGTAAATAAATCTCTACCAAACACATCCTCACAGTCTATTCCAACCATCTCTTAAACTTAAGCTTGATGACACAATCACTGGTGCTACTCTGCCAGTCATCTTTGAAGACTGGTCATCCAATTGACACTGGCAAAAAGATGCAAGATTTAAAAAGACATGTGGGTAGAGCTTGCTTTCATAGGAATATATCCATTTCTATGCAGAAATAATTTAGGTAACTAGTAATTCAAGTATCAAAGGAAGCAATTTATTTTCACCTGAAATCTAATGTCTTTGAACTGGAGAACCAAAAATTTTAATCTGTAAGTCTGAGATTATCAGGCAGTAATTTATTTTTAAACCCAGTGAATTGATTTGATAGTTTAGGGAAACTAGTTTTAAAATGATGGGTGAAGGTAGAAAGCATTTGTACATCTTAACTGGAAATCATGACTCTAGGCATTTGGGCATCATGTGTACCATAGATGCCTTTACCTGTAATTTAAACAACTAGGTTCAAATAAATTTACCTTTTTTTTTTTTCAGTTCAAGAAAAAAATATTTCCACCAGGGTTGATGCTTCCAACTTTAAGATAGATTTAGGTAAGGTAGATAATTAATTTAAAAATTTAGAATTTATTAGCATGTTTTGAGAGTAAGTACTTTCCTGGAAACAGTGTTCAGTAATAAAATATATGACTTGGTTTGTCATGTGCTAACCTGCAAACTCCTCACATGAGACACATTTTCTCACCACTAAAGGAGAAATTAACAAGTCGGTAATTGACACTCTGAACTTCATTAGTGTATAGCTCACCAACAACGTATCTGCAGGTATCTGCAGGTCAGGAGACAGCCACTGTAGAACAACATCCTCTCCTGAAGACCATTTTAAGTGAAAATGTATGCATCCTTGTAACAACATTCACCTTCTCTATTTACATACACAAGGTTAGTTCCCAAGACTATTTCCATCTGGTCAGAGAGCACAGATCTGTCTTTTGTAGAGGCAGAAAACAAAAATGATCATTGGAGAAACTCCTGGGAGAAATACTGCATATTCTTCAAACTAATGTGAAGAACAACTAAGTTGTAGTAAAGTGGAGATTCAGGGGAGTATGGTAAGAAAGTAAAAATAGTGAGAGAAATAGGGAGAGAAAATGGTGGAGAGAAAATGGTTGAGAGAAAGGGAGAGAAAGGAGAAAGAATGAAAAAAGAGAAAGGAGAGAAAGAGAAAGACGAAGGAAGGGCGGAAGGAAGGAAGCACGGAAGGAAGCACGGAAGGAAGCACGGAAGGAAGCGCGGAAGGAAGGAAGCGCGGAAGCGCGGAAGGAAGGAAGGAAGGAAGCGCGGAAGGAAGTGCGGAAGGAAGGAAGGAAGCGCGGAAGGAAGGAAGGAAGGAAGGGTACAGAAAAGCAGATTATACAATGCCTTATAGTGTTTTGTTTAGCAATTGAATTGCTTTCCTTTTGCTGATAATCATGAAAGAATAATTTCTATATTGTACTATTTAATTACATTTCACAGATTTAAGCTTTTTTTCTTGTTTAATTTATTTCTATTAGCAAAGTCCATAGCAAGTGAACTTTGTGAATTAAGCGAACACATATTCTACTCTGAATTTTAAAAGATTTTAATGATTGTGTGACATGTACTGTATGCAGAACAATGACATTTTAATTATGACAATTCAAGGAAGTTTTGAGGAGTTGCTTATTCTGGTTTGTTCAAGTTTTTTGCTATCTGATCATGGGGTTTAGAGTGGAGATTTAATTTTAATTTTAATGTTAATTTATATGCAAAAAGAAATCTGTTCTGTCTGTACAGGACAATTACATGATTGGGTTTCCAATTTCTTAATAAGGACATAATCCTCAGAAGACCTCCATAGCCATGTATTATGCTGTAATCAAATAGTAGGTAAGGTCCATTGGGAAGTATAAGATTTTTCTCATGATAGTTTTATTAAAAGTTGCAAATATTTATTGTTATTTCAGATGAGAAAAAGGGAGAAAGGTCTGTTACTAAAAACAGTCTGTAGAAAAATACAGCTGCAAATTCCATCAGTAAGGCTCTGGCTATGTTAATAAATAAAATAGTCCAGGGACTCTTTGGACAACAGAGTAGTTTTCTTTGCACTTAAACGCTCTTTCCTTTCTACATAGACCAGCTATGTTCAAACTGCAAAGGGGAGTGGTCCTTGGCTCAGGTTTGACTGAGAGAAAGTTGCTGATCTTAAGGATGACATGTTAGGGACTCTGCTGGCAGTTTCGTGGTGCAGGAGACTGGATGCCAGTGATCCGGCCCTTGACACATCCTGTTAGATTGACTGTTACAGGGTGTCCCAAAGGCACATATTGCTTGGCTCACAGTCCTTGGAGTAGATTGTTGCCCACTGGGACATTGATCTACAAGGCTGCATAGGGTAGATCTGGACCTATGTAAGTTTGGATCCTGACAGAGTTGGCAAGTCTACTAGGACACTTACATGCACGTGTATTTTATTCATATGTATGAGTGCATTTACCCTATTTCTTTATGCAGACATAAGGAACAATTTTTTCCTCCTGAGAGCGGTGTAAACATACCTGGGTTAAATAATGTTTTGATGTCTAAGTTTGTTAAAAACCTAAGCCAGATCTTTCACTGATTGTTATACCTCAGTGACTAAAGCAAATGGGACAAACCTGGTCCCTGGATCTTGCAAGAATCTAACTGTTAAATAGTTCATAATCCTACTTCAGATTTTCTATTCAATAAATAGTGTAAAAAAAAGAAAAAAAAATTGAAAGAAGATGTATATGTGTATGTTACCTTATAACTACATCTATGTGGTTTCCACTCCATTATATCTCTCCATGCACTTCAGAAATTCTTGTAATTTCTTCAAACTAATCAGAAGACACTAATGAAGACATCTGTTCTGCTTCAGCCCAGTTTTTCTCGATGGTGTCTAGAAAAGTACAAAAGGATTTTTAGTCTTCTAAAAGATTTATTAGAGTGAGAAATTCAGCTTCTTCAGAAACAGGTTTAGAGATTGATGAAGTTACCTTCGGCAATAATGTGTGATAAATTCAACAGGAACAAAAGATGGAAAAATTTAAAAGGTTGAAAACAGAAGTTAAGAAACTCACACAAGAGTTCCAGTGAAAATTTGTTAATAGCAAGATAATTGAAACATTTCAATAACTTGCTAAGAAATATGGGAAAATACTTAAACCTTAAAATCAATTTTCAAAACCTTATGCTGTAAAATTTTCTTTGGATTAGGTTGCACCTGGCAGAATGGGTTAGCCTGGTTAACTATAGTGTTAGTGAATTACATAGGAAAGGGAAGTAGTCTAATTTTAAGGATAGAGGAGCATCTCTGATCTGCACAACCTGTCAGTCACTGAGAAAGCAGCAAACATATGGAGAACCTCCCAGGAGTGCAGAGTTAGTGCACCAGTGATGGCAACAACCAGGTCTTAAGCACAGCTGGCTGATCAGGGCCTGGACACCTTATAGTCCAGCTCCAGGATCACACAATACCTGGCAGGGACTTCAGTGCCAACTTGCCAAACCTTAATTTTGGACTGTGCTCCACCTCCCACAAGTCCTAAAACTGTGCATTTTTCTGTGGTTAAAATGTATTGGTATCCAAGTTTCTGCACTGCCCTTTCGTGTCAGAAGTAAAGTAGTGATTACATGAATCACAGATGGCTTTGGGAAAGGGAACAAGAAAGACTAATATCTGGTCCCTTCACAGGAGGATGAAAAAGACTCCTAACACAGCATTTGACCCAAATACATGCCCCAAATACATGGAAGGGGAATGTAGAAAATTCTGGATTGTGGAGAAAACAAAGTTCAGGAAAGTTTCAGACTTTGTAAAGGAAATAGGGAAAATTGTGAAACATTAGTGTGGGTTTATATTTTTGCATACAAGATTTAAGTGGAAAAAATACAAATCCTGAAAGGATAGAAGAATGGTCCAGAAAAAAAAGGAAGTGCACTAAAAAATGGTTATAAACTGCTAAAGAGAAACTGATGTTTGTGCATCAAGGCTGTGATATAGAGCAGAAGAATTCACAGAGAGCAGTGGTGGAGCTGGCTTGCCCCAAAGTAGGAGTGGCTGCCAGGTGAAAAGGCTTTGTTCTTGCTCTCCGAGGGCACTGCAGCCATTTGCTCCTGACCAGGGTCTGGAGCACTTGAATGGGGATATCTGGTCTTGCTTTTTCTTCTCCTCCTCCTCCAAGGACAAGGGGGTTTGCTGGTCCTACAGAAGGGGTAGTCCCCATCACAGTCATTAAACAAAGGTAGGAATGACCCAGATGTATTTGCACCATCAGCTGGATGAGGCACATGCCCTGGGGACAGGGCAGGGTGTCCAGGCTGCTACAATGCAGTCTGGGTGGCCACAATGGCATGTCACCTGGCCCTGCATCCTAGCAGGTTGTGAGAGCTAAAGGGGGAATCATCACATGGTTACTGAAGTGCTGGGAAGTCATCTAATTTATAAAACTGCATACATCTGTGATTAAATGCTCTGGTGTTCAGGTCTATTTAGTCTCTACTCTCTCATTTGGTCCTGAACTGTGACAGATGTGGCAGGGGTGTACGTCTACTTTTTTCAGCAGTTCATTCTGATGCTGTAGCAGAGCATAACTGTAAAGCTCTTACCATTTTCAACAATTATATGCATTTTTGGCTTTAGCTACAGATTAAAAACAAATCATTATGTTCATGACATGACTGTCTTTTCTGAAGAGTTGGTGAAGCAGAATGGCCATTTTACTCTCTTCTACCCTTTGGTAAAAATTTATTCCAATGCACTGAACTTTCTCAGATAAGCAGCAGTTTGAATTGGGATCTCTCCAAAGGCAAATGTCAGAAATAAAACTCTCACAGAACTATGCAAACAGATTCTAAACAGACAGATTGAGCTAGGCACACAGCTTTTGCCTGAAGTGAGATGAGGTAAATCCATCTCAATATTCTTTGCTTAGTTGCTTCAGTTGCCTAAAAGCAGGTGGATGAAACCTTGAACTCAGTATTAATGAACTTCTTTATTTCAAATGAGAGTTATTTTCAATAACCTAGTGTTATCACAAAATTATTCACTCATCACAGAACATTCATCTTCCTATGTCTGTATTGTGAATTTGGAACAGACAACCATACAACTCTGACAGGAAATCCCAAGTTGCTCTTAGGAATTCAGAATCTAGGTCAGATCATGGGGTTGGGCCAAACCAGTGGAGTTCCCCTCTGGGCAGGGCAGGGCTGTGGTGGAGCTGGAGTCTGGCACACCTACAGCATCACTAAGGAATGCCACATCTGAACCTGGGCTGAGCTGAAATGGGGCTCCTGGGCCAATGGAAAGGGATTGGGAAGAGGCCCATAGGGAGTGCAGGACTAGGCAGCACAAGGGCCCTGAAATTTTCATTAATGAAAGTTGTATATGCAGAACAAATATGGAATGATAGACATTTAGAGGAAACTTAAACTGTTTCAGGGTGGGAGCTTAGAATCATAGCATCATTAAAGCTGGAAAAAATCCCTAAGAGAATTGAGTCCAACCATTAGGCTATCTCTGCCACACCCATCCCTAAACCATGTCCCTAAGCACCACATCTACAATCATCAAATCATCATTGCACTGCTTTTGTCTTATGGTTATGTTTTCCCAGGTGTCTTTCATCATCTCATACTGGTGGTTTTTGTTTTTTTTTTTTTTTTTATTTTTGTTGCTGTTTTTTTCCCCCCCTAGAGAATTACAGCACAATTAGTACTGGAGGAGTTTTGTGTGGGGTTTGTTGTTGTTGGTGGTGGTGGTGGTGTTAGTTTGGTTTTGTTTTTGTTTTATTTTTCTGGTTGCTTTGGCTGCTTTTATTGTTTTTTCCATAGCACTTCATTCATTGACAGCCATACTTCTACCAGCTCTTCAGCAAAACTCAGGAGCATGTTTTGCAGTGCCAAAATCATCAAACAAAGGTTAGCACTTCAGTGGAAACGTGGCAAAAACATGGACAATGTGGAGATGAACTTCACAACACTGAAAGAGTTAAACACTGATTGCAATAGCATGCCAATATAAAGTATAAATGGCTCACAGATTTCTGCTGAGTGCCTACTTATCAAGGAAGTCTATTGGTAGAGGTAAGGATATTTGTGCCCACAGAACCTCTACTTTCCAATTCTATTGATTAATAGGTTTATCTACTTCCTTATTACCTGTAGGCATTAGATAATGTGAATTTAAAAAACAGAACAGAGTAGGAATCTGTAGCCACATTCACGTATTGTATACTTTATAGTATCTTCAAGAAGACCATGTGTCAGAATCAATGCAGGAAGAACAACTCCGCCAGAAAAACTCTAGGAGTAATTGTGCTTGAAGAAATAATAATTCCTTCTATGACTTTGAAGACTAGAGAGGAAATATGGGTATAATTCCATATAAATTATCATTTTAACCTTTACCCAAAAAGCTTTGAAAATTGACAGAGAAAAAATGGGTTAATAAGAGATATCTACTTTGTAGAAACCAGTGACAATTCCAGGACACACCTGGAATTTAGAAATCTCTTGCACAAGAAAAAACAAATATTCACATTTTGCCTGATCTTCATTTGATGAAACAAGATGTTTGGAAAATCCCTTTTCTCACTCACAGTCAAAGCAAGGGCATTTTTACAGAAACTTTAAGGGATGCACAAAACTACATAATCTTTGTCTGTAAATGACATATCAGGTGTTCCATAATGTCAGCTGCTTTAAAATTAGACCTTTTAATTTCTATTTTAAGCTAAATGAACCACAGAAAATAATTCAATTGAAAACACATCAAAATCAAATACAGAATGGATTTTGCCTGCAAGCAGCACACAGCTCATTCTATATTCTAAATTTTGCCCACAAAGGAAATTAGTAACCATTATATTCTATAGCCATGACAACAGTCATAATGTTCTTTTTGATTTATTAGTTTACCTGATTAGGTTAAAATGTACTAGAAGTTAATCCATGTTGTACACTGAGTACCAGACCTTCCCCATTACATTGCTCTGATAGCCAAAGTTTTAAGACAATAATACGAGATGTATAGATTTCTCATCTATATGATAAATAAGTAAGAACATGTGAATTCTGAACTAATGTTTTATGGTGTTGAAACATAGACATTTAGACATTACTGAGATTATTTAGTAACAGTTATTATACATTAGTATCTTCTCAGAAGATTTTTAAGACTTTCAAGAAAGTTTGGTTATGGCAAAAGAAGCCCAAGCAAACAAAAAACTCTTCACCCACTAAAATAGCCTGTGGCATTTGACCTTCACTTGAACAGTAAATCTTCAGTCATTTAGGAAATTCAAGGCCATTTTAAGGTCTAGTTCTGTCTAAAACAAAATCTGAAATACAGCTGATGAATGGCACTCTGGTGGTGCTTATTTCTCTTCTTAGACTATAAAATGGCACCTGCTGGTGACCTTGACAGTAAACTTTAAACCTCTGCAGTGAGTTTAATCCCACCCAAGAAAATTCACTCTTTTACTGATGAGACACATAAGCATGACTGTGCCACATTCATCCATTTTGGTTAAACAACCTAGACATAAAATGCTGAGGCATGAAATGAGAACTGCAGTCATGTAACCCAACCTCCATTTTACACATTATAGGTAATACAACACTGGCAACAGGAAAAGGCAGGGTGAAAAGTGAAGCAATAGAGTTGCTCTGTATTCCTCCTTAGTATTGTTTTCGGGATTTATGGGACCATGCAAAGAACAAAATTTATGAAACATTAACTAGTAATGAAAGCTTTCACTTGAAAAAGGAACTGTTGTCTGTTCCAGGTAGATCTTAAACATTTACATTAAATATTCACTGTATAAAATCCTAACAGGCATTACAGTAAGCTGTCTGCCATAAGATACTGATTCATTATAGCCTTTAATGTTAATTTTTAATTTTTGTGGTAGTTTTTCTTGAACATCTGTATTTTTCCAGAGTCCCTTTTAAAATCTGGACTTCATCATTATGAAGTATCCTAACATATGTGTCAAAGTATTAGCTTTCAGTATAAAATATCATAGTTTATTGTGAGTTACATAAGAAATATGCATCTTCCTAATTAATCCCAATCCAAATTTTCCACTTTCTCTGACCACTTTCTCTCTACTGCAGCATCATTAAGAGCACCATAGACCACCTGATCTCTTTTGGCCTTCCCATAAAAAACTGCCCTTTCTCTGATTCATCACTGCCAGAATTCCTTCAGTGTTGCTAATTTACACATATGCCATTTGGCACTCAGCAAGACCAATCAGAATTTCTAATTTATTGGATGCCCTCTATTCTTCACTTGGCTCCCTCTCCTCAAATAATGCGTTTTCTGTTATTATCTCACAGCCACAACGCAGAACATACTGACAAAGAGCTTACGAAAAAAAATAAAAAGAAAGAGAGGAAATGGAATAAAGAACCTTGTTGTGTTGTGTACTAATGTGCTACTTTTCTTCTCTCCTCCCACACCTCCTATCCTGTTTAGTTAAGTCTCTGATGCCTGTGTTCTCTGTTTTATGACTCTGGCTTACCTTCTTACTTTAATAATTGTGTGAGTTTTCAGTATGTTTTCCTCAAATAATACATTATTGTCAGTTTTCAGATGGACATGAATAAAAGGCTAGTTAATATATGAAACTCTTGATGTTCTCTTCCAAGTCAGGAACATGTGTACTCCAGGTAAGCATATGCTCTTGAAGCTTTCACACCTGCCAAAGGCTCATTTACCAGCAGTACACTTTGCATCTTTCTTATACATTAACATGTGGTCTCAGTTGTGGCAGCACCAGTTGAGGCAATGTCTTTTACTATCCCTGGCAAAGGTACAATCACCAGGGTCAGTGATTTCTTATGTCCTGGTAAAACATACACCCGTGTTCACAAACAGGACTTTATTATCAGAGACAAAGGCTAACCCTCTCATAATCTATTTTTAAGATAAGCTGCCATAAGCAGCCCTTCAAATGGAAGGAAGTCTATGAATAATGGCTTGTCATCTGAGCAGGAGCCAATAGTTATGTACTCAGGAATGACCTTTGTATGTTAATCCATTTTCAAGTAAAGCTGAACAGTCACCTATCTGGGCTGCCTCCAAGGCTGACCCATTTAATTTTCTACCTGGGAGACATATCCACATTCCCCCTTCTCTTCCAGACTGAAGTGAATAGCTACTTGCCTGGGAGGCACTGTACCAAGTTTGATGAATTACCTCACAGGCTGACCCAAACCTACTCCTGTCTGGAAGGCACTGTCTTTTTATTGACCTAATTATTAAGCAGACTGTAACAGTTACATATCCTAAGATGTATAATGTAAATTATATCTAAAGCTGACTGACTCTAGCTTTAGATTAATAATTCATATTTAAAGTCATCTTGATTTTTAAAAGTAGCAGTGATTTTTCCTTCTGAAAAATATTATAACATTCACTTAACTTTTGTAAATAATTTTTTAAAATTGATCAGTTTACTGATCTTTATATTTCAAAATGTAGAAAACCAGGAATTTATATTTCAGGTTTTCAAGGTCACTGTGAAGCTTAATTTATGATCTTAAATTCTATTTTAATCTTCATTTAAAAGGTCTTCAAGTGTAAAATAGTAATGATAGTATTTCTGAAATCTGTTCTGGAGTTCACAAAACTCTTAAAAAATGAGCGATGTACATGACATCTAAGATTTACAGGTAAACATTATCAATGACTATGTGAGAACACACAGGTGAATTTGATAGTGGATGAGTCATAAGATTTAAAAACAACTTATATGTTTAAAAAAAGACAAGGAATTATCTTGGTAGTAAGACTAAAGGAATAATAGACAATATGAATAAAACTGAAACTGGAAAAATAATGAGAAACTTTCAGCAATTATAAAATAGCAAAAAAATGCTAAAATCCCTTACTAAGGAAGTGTTATCTCCACCATTTTAACAGTAAGATAAATATATTTTGTATACACAATTTTTCAGAAGAAAAAACAGCAGAGAAAACACAGCAAGAAATAGATTGCTAAAATCAACTTCTACATTATTGATAAAGCATTATTTAAATTGCTGTGATGACCCCAGCTTCACTTCACATAGAAGCTGAATGCTCCTCCCAAGGCAAAAAGGAAAATTTTCTCTTTTGGGCATATTTGGAGTTCTCTGTTTTTGCAGATGTATGTCAGAGCAATTGGTCAAGCAAATTAAAAAGTCCAGAATATTGTAGTCCAACCAATTAAAACATGTACTGCTATTTCTTAATGGTTTTTAGACTCATCTGACCTTTTCTTTGCAATACTCAGAAATATCTTAACTATTTTCTTCCAGATTCTATTTAGAAAGGGTATGCTTTTGAAATAAGTGTTTAAGAAATACGATTTCTCAGTGTGGTGAATCAGACAGAAATACTTGCACATGTGCAGTAGAAAGTGTTGTAGAGGGATTTAGAGACATGATAACACAGCCAACCTTCAAAGTAAATAATTCATTTTCAAGGTTATGGCTGTGAATAGCATTACAGAATACAAGAGAGAGATCAGAGAATGCCTCTGAATACAAGAAATAAAAGAGGGGAGGCCCAAGTCACACAAGACTGTCTATGACAGAGCTGTAGGCTGTCTGTCTGAGATCCATGAATAAGATACATCCTGCACTATGGACAGTCTCAAAGAAAACTGCTCCATCCCCTTTCTCCATACTGTGGGATGGTTTGAAGACTGCTCAGTAATCATTATGACAGAAATTAGGTGCCAAATCTAACCAAATAATTGAGTTCTTTGCCCTGGCTGACAACTAGATTTCTCCTTTTTTTTTTTTTTTTTTTTTTTTTTTTTTTTTTCTTTTGACATTCTGACCCTTCCAAATCTAAAGGCTTTCTGTCCTGTCATGTGAATCTAAGTGAAAATATTGTGGTGTTTTCCATCACCTCATGATGTTATCGCAAACTGTCTAAAGATATCACAGTTTTGTATACAAATTAGTATTATTTTTCAGTCATTCCCATATTGAAGGAGGTAGGAACACCCTGCATTTCTGGTTAAAGTAAAAATTAAGGCATTTCATAAAATTAAGGCATTGTGAATAGTGCTTTATTCTTACTATTATTGCCAGTGCTGTTACCCTTAGAATACTTTGTTAAACTGTGCCAGTGGTTTTATAAACTTCCAGAATATCAAATTAAGCACATCAAACAGTTTTCTCAGTCATATAATCTTAGTTAAAAGACAAACTAGCTTGAGTCTTTTGCTGTTAACAAAGTTTACAAGGAAAGAAAAAGAACCAAAAGAGAAACAAAACAAAAAGGAAAAGAAACAAATAACATAATGTCCAGACTGCTATGTCCATGGAATGAAATGTCTAAAGATGGAGATCTCCATTTTCTAAGGAACAGAACTGCTGAATAATTAGAATTTCCATCCCACAAAATTCTTTATAATTACCAGGCATCATTTTACTTTGAGTCAGCAACATATCTGAAAATGTAGCTGTTTCCCTCGAAGGAAAATTTTCAGAAATAATTAAGTTACTTATTCTATTCCCCTATTCTTCTACTGTGGAATATCAGAAAGAGTTTTCTCTTTTTTTTTTTTTTTTCCTTTCTTTCCTGTTTTTTTTTTTTTAAAGCATAGGAAGACATAAAAATATTTTAAAGTATTTAATATATCACAGTTGCAGACTTTCAGAAAACATACTTAAATATGAAAAAAAAAATCCATATATTAAAGTTACTTTTACTGCTTAAATTAAATGCACTTGCTGTGTGCCATGGATTTCATGCCCTCTCCTTCTTTTAAGTCTTCCAACTGAAAAATGTCAGAGAGGATCTTGAGTTTTTAAATAATGAAAAGGTGAGTTCCGTAATTTTGCACATATGTTTGTGTTTAAAAATATTTTCATGATACTTGTTATACTATAATTAAAGAAATAACATAAATGCATAAGGAAAATGCTGGAATGAAAAAGAAAAAAGAAAACCAAAAGCTTAAGTCAGCTTGAAAGATCCGTGTTAAAAATGTACTTCTTTTAAGATGAAGCTAAAAAGCAAACAGCCTGAAGAATTAAAAAAAAATTCTACTTCAACTTGGGTTTTAAAGCCCTAAGGGATCTACTTACAATGTGTCACCTTATCACTCATTCTTGAAGTGCTTTACTGCTTAGTCATGTAATACTCACATCTTGAACAATATCTGGGAGAATGAAGAACCTCTGTCTTCTTCAAATCTCACTAGAGCATTTTGTGTGATAGAATAGAAGGTTTGGTCAATATGCTTTTGCTTTTTTACTCCTTGATAAATTCTGTAAAACTTACTGCAAAATTCTGAAAGTGGGAGTTAGAAAACTCTCCTCCACTAGGATTTTTCTCAGCCCACTTTTAAACATGATCCATAATTTGATCAAATGCTCTTGGGCACTATTAAATAGTAATAATGAACTTCACCTAAAGCCCTTAGTAATTTTGTTCCACATTTCCTTCTCTAATTATCCACTATTCCCTATTTATTATTGCTTCATTCCCTGCCTTGAGGCCTTCTAAAAATACTAAGAATGATAAATTAAACAATACATTTTGGCACCAAGTTAACCAGTGGGGAGGGTTATAATTTAATGGGATGTCTTCTAAATTAATTATTTTTGAATTATTTAATTGCAGCTTCTAAACAAAATTTCTTACTCAAAGCGTGACACTGAAAGCCAAATTATCTTCCTATATTCTTTAGCAAAAGGAAAAGTAAAATATTAAAAAGCATACATGTTTCAATTAAATTCATAGGGTGTCACAGATTGATAGAAAACTTCTATTTTCTTTTATTTTTATATTTTTGTTAATCAGCAATGACTTCTCCCCAGAAACATAACAGTATTTTTCAAGGAAATCTCACAAGTGTAATCACTAAGCAAATAACACAGTTAATGCGTTTTTTTCCCCATCTTTATTTTTAAGTGAATGTAGTCATTGTCTTTTATATGACATCCTTATACTTTTCATTCAGAATCAAATTTAAATAAAGCTCTGATTTTATTTTTAATCTTAGAACTCCTTGTTTGCTATGTTTTTTACAGCTTTGTTGTTAATTCTTGATATAACCTCACTTGTTATTAGTTTCCAAAACAAATATTTTTTATTATTTTGAGAAATATGACATTTGGGAGAATGCTAAGTAGATGGTAGTATTTGTATGTGTTATCATATAAAGATTTTGGTGAGACACAGCAAAGAAAATTTGTCAGTATCTAGATGTATACTCTACACACACTTTTCTACATTTGATGCTGAAAATTCTTATTTGGAAAATAATTAAGCATGCTATGCAGCTTGTCCCTACTCTGGGATTGACAAAAGGAAAAGGAAATCAGGTTGTGTGATCCATTTAGCATGATGCCCTACATGATACAGGACTGTGTTCTTTCCTAAATAAAGGAAGCCCGCGTAGTTGTTGCACTTAGTAGGCATGTGGAAACCGGAGTTTTATTCCTCATCCACTAATTATTTTCTCAGATTCAACATAAAATTTTCAATACCATTGTGTACACAGTTTCCATGGATACACCGTTCTATTTCTGACTTGTTTGTTTTCCTGCTATTTTTGGTGCAATGGCTATAAAGTGCCAGAGTGATACTTCAGTATTTATTATCCTATCAAAAACTGGTGCAGAGAAAAAAATGAAAACATCCCAGTCACTCAGAAATGCCAGAGAAGTTTAGTGTAAATTTATCAATTCCCAAGTAGCCACAACAGAAAAGAATACACTCTGCTTTCACCCTGTAAACAGAAATTTACGTTTGTTGACATATTTTTTAACATCTATTAAGCAGGGTTGCTCCTTCAAATCCATCTTATAGCTATTTCTATTTCTCCATACTAGCCTTGGGCATATCTGCAGACTCATCCAGGTTCACTTTAAGATATTAACCATCTTTAACCATTAAGAAGGCATAATTTATGGAATATATTTGATGAGTGATAGAAAAAAAAAAAAATAACACCAAAAAAGTGCAGGAGATCATATGAGCTAAAATTCCATTTTATTTATGTCTTCACCCCTCCCAGACCCGTATTTGTCCCCTTTTAATTTACCAGGATACTTCACGGTACATTGCTTCCAGTCACTCACTCATGTACTGGATGTGAGGCAGAGAAATCCTCTGACCCAGCTTTTGTCACATAATATGCCACTTTTCTGACTCCAGACTAAGCTGTGAGCAGTGGTCTCTGTAACAGCTGTCTTCCTGGCACAAGAAAAAAATGATGATAAAGTGACATGAGCTATACTTGCCTGGAGGATCCCAAGCAGTAAGACAAGGCAGCAATTTAAAGTATCTGAATCTTCAGTATCCTGGAATTTTTCCATGTATTATCTGAAGAAAGGTGAGAGTCTGTGGGCCAGTTTTCTTTTCTTTTTGAGCAATTCTACTCCAGCCTACTCTGACTTTCTGTCTGAATGTCGTAGAGGAATTTGGGTCCAAGAACAGTTAAAAGCCTAATAATTTTCTGCTGCTAGAAAAATGTTCATGTATTTGTGCTGCTTCTTGGTGCTTAGGTACAAAGACTAAGTATTGCATGATTGTTGGATAGGCAGAAGTGAAGAAGACTAGATATTTGCATTACCTCAGTTTTTGATTTTAACAACAAATTAACTATGGACAACATCCATGTCTTGTTGGAAGAGAGTTCTGAAGAGTAGAACAGAGGCAGTAAAAGGAATAGAGAGACCTGTGATCTTTTGGCACGTGATGAGGTTAGGAAACTCCTGAGACCACTGTACTTCCTTGCATCAAAAAAGATCCAAGCCATAGAAATGAGGAAATTTTCCAAAGTACCCAAGGATGACTGTGTCACTTTCTGTGATTCACAGATTTATAGACTGAAGTAGATCTGCCTGTGAAAATACAGAGGCATAAGTTTATTTTTATTTAATTCGACTCATAATCACACCTGCACTTTTCTCTGTTTGAAGAATTGTTCTGTTCTAGAATCTTATTTTCTGTTTCAAGTACATCATTGATCTAAATTCTGGAAGCAAATGGGAAGACAGGCATACTGAAACAACTTCATAAACCAACCATTTTCCTGTGTTTCTCTGATCTCTGTGAGCCACTTAGAGGCAGTGGGTTGATGAGTATCTTTTCTTTTGTTGTTAAACTTGATCATCCAGGACATAATTAGCAATAAAGATGTTCCAAATTGCAGATCTTCCAAGTCCAACTGATTAAACTTAGACATAATGGCCTCAATCTCTTTAATAAGACTCCTTAATCTATCTTACTTAATTTAAAATCTGGAAGCTGTTAATCATATATGTGTATGATATGCGTAGGTGATTTTGCTTTCCTTTAGCCATCTTTTTCTATAAATATTTGTCCCATGTATAGCAAAGAAATAACTTGCTTGATGAAAGTATGCAGTCATATATACTGGCAGTGGCATGAAATCTTGACTACAGCCAATAAAAATATCTAATTTTCAGAAGACCAATAAAATTTATCTAAAGACATAAAATTACAAGAATTATATTGGATGAAATTAATATGTTAACCAGTTGAGAAAATAAAGTAGGAAAAAGTGTTTTAAACAACAAGGGTAAAAAAGTTTTCTATATTTTTATATTGTTATTTCACCCTTTTGTCTTACACAAAACTGTGGGGAAAATGTTTCAAAGCATATTTATCCATTGACTAGTGAGCTGGATAAACAAGCATGCACAAAGATGTGTTTATTAGGGAAAAATCCTATTTCCACAAAATGAACATTATAATCCCCAAATATTCAGCATGTTATACAAAATCTGAAATAGCCATGTAAGATTTGAACATGAAAATGTACTATGCTTTTAAATAGCTGCGCAGAAGAGTCACCACTTGGTACTTACAGATAGCTATGACTGAGTAGCTCTGTTAATTTTAAAAATATATTTATAATTTTCTTAGTTAATTGTTTTGAAATAGTATCCACAAAAGTACTGGGTTATTTTTTTATTTGTTTTGCAAACATCATAAAATATTTTTGTTCAAGTAATCTGTCCTTTTTTTTCCCAATGGACCTTTTTACAAGGGCATGTACTGATAGGGCAATGGGGAATTGCTTCAGACTGAAAGAGGGTAAGTGTACATGAGATATTGGGAAAAAATTCTTTACTGTGAGGATGGTGAGGCACTGGCACAGGTTGCCCAGAGAATCTGTGGATGCCCCATCCCTTGCAATGCTCAAGGCCAAGTTGGATGGAGCTCTGAGCAACCTGGTTTAGTGGAAGGTGTCCCTGTCCATGGTAGATTCCCTATAATTGAAACTATTTGATTATTATATCATTTAATATTAAAATAACCTGGAATTCATAAATAGAAATGTAACATAGTGTCTGTAAGTAAAACTACTTTCTCTTCCTTCAATCCATACCATAATGTTTCTGATTATCTAAATAAAAATTTTAACCTGTATTTTGATGCTGTCTTTTTGAAACTAATTTAAGAGAATACATACGTATTTGGTTTTGCTAATATTCTAAGCTGTCAAATGAGCTAATACTGCTAAAATAAATATGTGGGATTTTCTTTAATAGAAGAGGATAAAAGTACTGCCATTCATAGGTGAGTTTTGAAATAAAGATCAGAGTGATTTTAGTATAATCCATATTCACAAATCTTTCTTATAGTGTGCACATGATTTTACTAGTAGCTCTATCAGAAAAAATTTGATTTTTCTCCTTTAATTTCATTGCAAGGTTCATGAGTAGAAGCCTGCTACGTTTTCTGTTCTATTTCTGCATTTTTCATTATCCCACTGTCATGTACCTGACATCCTGAAGCAAATGTACAGAGTGATCTGTTCTACTCACAGTTAGTCAGAGCTAAGTACTCTAGTTATTTCAGGTGAATGCAAAACCTGAAGTAGCATTTTGAGCCTCTGTGTGAATTTTTCAACTGAAATATAACAAGTACTTAATATATATTCTTCATTGAGCTTCGCATTTATTTTGTACAAAATTGGTATTAAAATTCTTTGATCATTTTAAATGTCCCTATGTTAAGTTCATAAAAATGTTAAAATTTATAAAAATGTTAAAAACATTGTAAGGAATTAGGTAAATTTCTTTTTTTTTGGTGTACTGGTAAAAAGTAAATCAGTTGCATACTTTTTCAGAATACATAATGTAATCAATTTTGATTTAAGTGTCATATGCACAAAAATGCATGCTTATAGACAAGTATTAGCAAATATTTCTTTCACCGAGAAAGAGCCAGATCTTCGTACATTTTCTGCCTTTTCTCTCTTGACAGAACTATGGAAGAATTCTCATTAGAATGTCTGTTATTCCAGAAACATAAAATCTGCACACTTAGAAAATGCTGGCATGTACATAACTATGCAGGAGTTCTTAAGCAAGAATATGCATTTAAGGCCCAAAAAGTACATGTATGTGAAGTGACTCTAACATATCTGCTTAGTGAATTCCGCGGTCCAGGCTTCAGGCATAAAGTGGGGGACAAAATAAAACGTACTGAAAATGACTTTCATTCCTACACAATAGCTACAGCAAAAACTAGTAGATATCATGCTCCTTATAGAATATTCCTATTCCAAATATTTCTATTTTATTAAGTATTTGTGTTAATTAAAATCAAATTCTCTAACCTGATTTTTTTCAAAGAACCTCTGGTACTTTTTATGGAAGAAGAATAAGAAAGATGTTACGATAGGAAACTGAATTAAAATTCCAAATGCTTGGAAGAGTTCTTCTTAGAGAATATATTTCCTTTTAGATCAACTTGCAGATCAGGGGAAAAAGATCAAAATTTGTTTTCTATCTGTACTTTCTAGCTGGTAAGGTGACTCCCTTCAATGCTATGACCAAGGTATAAGGAAATCCTGAATTTTCTTAAAGCTTGGGAAGCATGGGCTTCTCACAGCACTGCATCTCCAGCTCAGATCAACAGCAGCCAGCTGTACCCAAAGCCAGAGAGCTGGCTGGTACAGTAGGAATTGTGCTGAAGGCCTCTCTATCAGAAGAGCCAGCATATTTTGACTCTTTCATTATTGTTGAAAATCTTAATAGCACTCTGCTCTGCAGGCTGCCCTAGAGACACCTCTTTTCTATCTGAACTTGTACCAGGATTACCCTATGGTGTTTTCTTCAGCCTTTGTACTGTGACATGTAAGGCAGTTGAGGTGTGGGGAAAAAGCAAAGTTAAATTGTTTCTTTGCCCTCTTTTCTGCCATAAGGACCTTGGGAAGTCATAGCTGGTCTCTGAAGTTTAATTTCTTCATCAGTAAATTGGAATGAGCTCCAGTTCTTCCTTGGCAAAGAGTTTTTTGTTCCCTGGCTGAAAAAGAAGCAACAGACAGTAATTAGGTATTATGGAAATATTAAAGTGCTTAATAGCAAGCACTCCTACAAGTACTAGACAGAGAGCTCTCTTGTACATATTTGTAGAAAAGATATAGTGTTATGATTTCTAGAATCACCAAGTGAACCTGTTATTGACATGTTTCTAACTTCATTGTATGATTTGAAAGTATCTTTTTCCTTTAGTGCTGCTACCTTGAGGGAGATAGAGAAAAAAAGCAACAGAGTAAGATTGATTGTAAATCACTGATTACTCAGAGAGTCAGATCTCTTGCAGGGCTCTGCTGTGGAGAAGACCACAGTGGTATTGTTTTATTATCTCTGCTTCCAAGATAACATGCTATGAATACTAATGTTAAGAGGAAACAATGAACAAGAGATGGGGTGCAGGTATACAATAGCAAAAAATAGAATGTGGTTGTCAGTTGTTATTTCCATCTTTTATAGAATAACTAGGTCTAATCTATAAGCTATTAATTTTGTTTAAAATGGTGTACATTCACATTGTGGTGCATTGATTCCAATTTTCTGAGCTGCTCCTAAACTAGATCTTTTTTTTCATTAGGCATGTGTAGAGTCTTGAAACTAGAAAACTCCTAAGTTCTCTTTTAGGGGATACTTAAACAACCATGCAGAAACATTATACTTCAAAAATTCCTAAAACACCCTCAAAAATACCCAAACTCTTAAAATTTCAGAATATGTCACATAACAATAGTCATGGATAGCTGGCTATGGGGCAGGGTAAGATAAGTTATCATAAAAAGTAGGCAACAAAACAAAGCCTTAAAGGAAAGCAAAATATTTCACTATGAACATACACTATTTTAGATTGGACAGTCATCTGTTCTCATCTCCTGCTGTATGTTAGGTGAGGGTGCTCAGGACCTTCTACCACTGAGTTTTTAATGCCTCCAGAAATTAAGATTCTCCAACTTCTCTGAAGAACCTCTTCCAGCATTAGACTTTCCTCTCTGTGAATTTGTATATAAAATTCCCATTATGGCAGCTGTCAATTGCCATGGTCTTGTAAACTTTTTACTTTGCAGCTTGGACAATATTCTGGCACTCTCCTTTCTCTAACAAGTAAAAAGTAGCTGAATGCAACAAACAAGTGGTCTCTCAACATTTTCTTTTTTCCATGTTGAAGAAACCAAACTTCCTCAGTCTTTATTTATTTAATATGTTTCTCCTGCCTCTTCATTGTTCAGTTTTTCAGTCTTACTTCTGAAACCCCAACCTAGAAATATTTCTTCAAGTGCCACCTCATAAATGCCCCACAGGGGAGCACAGTTGCTTCCAATTGTCTGCTGGCTGTGCTTGTCCTCATGCAGACCAGTAAAACTTTAGCCTTCACTAAGAGACTGGTGATTCATGCCCAACTAGTGGACAGCTCGGGCCACCAGATCCATGCATACAAAATTGCTCCTCATCCAGTCTGCATCCACCCACACTGTGGCACAGTTTTATTGCATCCAAGCACAGCAGATTTTGTTTCTACAGGATGGATTTCATTATGTTTTTGCCAGCCCATTTCTCCAGCTCCTGGAAATCTCTCTGAATGACTGTATATAAACTACTTCCCCACCTTGCTTTCTTCTGCAAACTCACTAAGTCCTTATTGTGGATGGAGTGACATACTTCACTTGTAAGAGAGAAATAGTGATATGTTTATTGATACAGAAGAGCAATTTAACTAAGCTTGATAGTAAATGCAACAGTGATTCAACAAGATTCAATGGCAAGGTACTCATTTACTGCATAAAGTACAGAGCCACATAAAACCCTCAGGAAGACATTCCTGATGAGGCATGAGATTCAAAAAGTACCTCCTTGAGTTCTAAACTCCATTCTGAGAGGAGTTTAGGTGTCTGGATCAACATGGATAAGACAATATGGATCACCAGGCTTGGTCAGTGGTTTATGCCCAAAGGACTACATGTGCACAAATAAACCTTTCTATCACTCAGCTAAGATTTCAGTTTGAGTGCACCTATTCCAATTCACTTACCAAGTGTCTAATGAGATAAGGATTCCCTATAGGATTCCCTGTAGACGTAACCTTGTGAGATGTTGCTACGCAAGGGGAGATCCTGGTGTGCAGAACACTGCTATGCAGGAGAGCTCTGTAGGCCCTGAACTGTCCACTATTTATGGAGTAAGATGACTGACATAGACCTTTTTGCAAAGCAGACATGTTTTGAGTTGACACATGCTTGACTATCCCTCAGCTGTTGAGCAAGACTTATGTCCCTTAGGTGCTGAGCAAGATTTATGGCCCTTAAATATTGGATTACCTGCATGCCAGATGTAGCCATCATTATAAACATTGGGGGCTACTGCTCAAGAAGAAAAAGTGAGAGTGGGGAGCACACTATCACAGTCATTAACAAAGATCTCAAACAGGATAAGCCCTAGCAATAGTCCCAAACAAACACTTAAAAATATGCTTTTGAAGTGCTGGGAACTTATAAGTAAGTTTTTTATCTGTCCAGTGAGTCTTACCTACCTTTTCTCCGTCTTTTTAGACCACTTCTTTTCAGTTTACTATAGAGATTTTACAGCTGACCCTGCTGCTCTTGCCCACTCAACCAGTTAACTTGGTGTAGAAGACAATCATACCTAACAGCTGTGATTTGCTAAATCCATGCTAGCTATTTCCAACCACTTTTTTCCTTGGAAATATCTTCCAAAAAGATTTGCTGCATTTTCTTCACAGACAGACTGTATTTTGGATCTTCATTCCAGTTTAGAAGATGGGCATAATGATTGTCTTTTTCCATGCTACAGGGGACTCCTTTGACAGATACAACCCTTTGAAGATGACAGACAGGGACCTTGAAATTACATCAGGCAGGTCTCTCAGAAATCTTGAATGTGTTCAGCCTGTCCCCATTGAATGTACAGATTGTTAACATGGTCCCTGACTTGATATTTTCCTGCTGTTAAGTTGTACTTCATTTAGTAGACATGGGAGGCTTGACAGCAGACATTGCAAGTACAAACTGATACAAATGAGAAAATTAGTATCTCTGCCTTTTAATTTTCCATCACCAGCCATTCACTAGCTCAGTAATAGCAAGCCTACATCATCTCTGGGTTTTGTTCTCGTTGTTGCCAGTGTACTTACAGAACCCTTCTTGTTCACTTTCACATTCCCAGTTTCAACTATAAGCTTTAGTTTTCCTTATTTCCTACTTCCATCTGTGCATCTCATGTCATATTCCTATTTTCCTCCTGGTAGGAAATCTCTATTTCCTCCTTCCATCATCTTTCTATTTGCATTTAAGTACAATCAGGATATTTTATCCATGGTCTTATGTCAAGCCAGTCTAATTTCATAGACCATCCTTCTGCTTTGAGGAGTTTGTCCTCTGCAATATTCTCCTCTGCAATGACCAGCTATCTTCAGATTTGGGTTGCTGCTGGGCTTGGGAGTGNCTTTTTTCTTTTTTCTTTTTTCTTTTTTCTTTTTTCTTTTTTCTTTTTTCTTTTTTCTTTTTTCTTTTTTTCTTTTTTCTTTTGAAACAGTATCCAGGGGATTCTTTCTACCAATTACCTGAACAAGCAAGAGTCTCATCTTCTAGATCTCATGCCTTGACTATACCTTCTCTTTTTCTCATTTTCTTGAGGATACTTAATTAAATCATCTGATAGGACTTGGAATGAAGGTTGGTGTTTATCAATCAGACTACTCATTTTTATTCAAAAGCAACAGTTCTGGCAGATCTGACTTTTCACCTTCTGTCCATACAGCATCTGCATCAAAACACTATCCTTAATGTACTTCAGAATGCTTCTGGTTTGCTTGTGTTCAACCATATCCAGAAGGTATTGGAGCAGTTGAAGTCCTCCGCAATAACTTTGTATTGCAACCGCGAGACTTTCTCATCTGTTTTGAAGCATTAATGAAAAACTGTTTGATCTGGAGGTCAGTATCCAACATCTGCATCGTGTTCTGTCTGTTTCTTAAATGCAGTTTCAAAAGCAAGGTATCAGCCTTTTGTATCTTCTATGACACAGCTCTATATATTTAGTGAATTTATTGACATAAAGCACAATATCACTTTATTTTCTTCTCTGACTCTTTTTCCAATATGAACCCATGACAACATGTCCCACATTCCACTACCACCTGACTGCAAATTTAGCAAGACTTGTAATAACATTAGAACTAACTTTGTTCCTAAATTATCCATCTGGCCCAAAATTCTGTTTGTCACTTCTATTCTCCCTGTAACTACAGTAACTTCCAATACCATTCTTCATTTGCTGGGAATAGGAAGTCAGATTTTCTCTCTGAAGATGAATCCAACACAGCTCCATAATGTACTTCCCTGAGAATAGGAATAAAATTAATATATTTTCTGTAATTTGTCCAGGGTTGTGGGGTTTTGTTTTTGGGTTTTTGTGTGTGTGTGTGTGTTTGTTTATTTGTTTAGGGGGGTTTTGTGTATTTTTTTCCTTTTTTTTTTTCCCTTGTTCTCATATTCACATCCTGATAAAATCATGCCCCAACAGCATAGTGTGCTACAACACTAAGCTGGCTTTTTACTACAATTTATCAACAAAAATACATTAGATTTCTTATATTTCTGTGGTCAGGCTTACATTTCAACTATTCTTAACAAAGAATTGTACATTTTAATTTATATATGTGCATAAAGTGAAGAATAAGCTGTTACAACATGACTTCATGCATGTAAATTAATTACATGTTTATTATCTGAAAGAATAATGTAAAAATACCACTCCTCCTGAATCTTTGAAAATTTCTAACTGAAACCCCTTTAAAATTATATGTATTTCTTGTTTTAATTATATTTCTATAGTGATCCCTGCATGTTTTTAGTACATCCAACTTGACTTTCCAAAGCAATTTGTATGTGTGATGCAGCAGCGTGGCTGGGGGACCATTCCCAATCAACAGTTTGGTGTTGACATTTTTTAGAGGATAGAAGAGTTTAAAAGTATCAACACAATCTAGTCTGTACCACTTGGCCTCAGGGACAAATATAGACTATGTACATTTTCCCTCCTGATATACCCACAGATAGTGGAAAGTTTGTTTTTACTTATCACATGTACTGAGTCTTAATTTCAAAAATTCTTTATTATGTATTGTAAAAATTCTAAAGATAGGATGTTTTATAAATACAGTGTAGGAATTCAGTTTTTCATGTGAGAGTAATCATAAGTATAAACACAACATAAATACAAATTAATCACTATGGCACTGCAGATAAATAATTGTTCTCACTACTTTTCTGTCACATTGATTTACAAGGCTTCTTCTTCTAGCCTTAGGTTTAAGGACATCTCAATTACAGTCAGTTTAGAACAATAACTTGATTTTGAGATTTGATTACGACTATCTTCTTAAAGTACTTTTAAAAATCACGTTTTATGATGTAGAGTCCTGATTGGTGTAATGGAGAGGTTTTGATACTAATACTAATACTTGATACTAACTGTCATTGAGAGATGATTAACTGGATCTAGGATATTCTGCAGCTATTCAGATCACAGCTTTCGTCCAAGTCATTACATGTTTACCTTTTGTCAATTCAATGTTTCCATTCAATTTATGAAATCATACAGGCTGTCACACATTATAAATTTAATATATTCACTATCTATTCTATCCTTAAATCCAAAATGTCTTAAGTTAGACTGGTGGTTAACAAGACTGAAATTAATTTTAAAAATGTCAGGACTGGTGTGTTATGCTTTTATTTTAGTCAGAAACCTATTGAAATGGGTACAAAGCAGGTCTCCACAAATGAGGGAAATTAGGTGCTAGCTTCTATGTTCTGGGATATATGGACATGAAACTTTAGCATTAAATTGTACCTACCTAAAACAGTAAGTTCCTATTTTACTTTTCATGCCCGCTCAACACTTAAACTGTTTTTTTCACTTTATGATCTGTTATAGCCTATGCCTAGTTTGAGAATTCATTAGTAGTCCATGAAGCTGTGCTGCCTGGCTCATTGGAGAGAGAGTACCAATTTTCCTTTCATTATCTTAATTTTTTTTTTTTAAATTCCACTCCAGTCTTAAGGTAGAGGTGAAGCAAAAGTGGTTTTTTTTCCATATATATATTGTGTGATGCAGGTCAGCAGTGTAGAATTATAGTATCCCCTTAGATTTCCTGAAAATAACACAGGAGAAAGACAAATCTCACCTCGAAAAATTAAAGTTCATACTCTGACCTACACTGACTTGGTCATTTCACAGTTCAACATCTAACAGATGTATGTCATATGATATTTTGGCACTCAGTAAAACACAATTAGCCACCTCCAGAAGGTATTTCATGTCATGTTAGGATGGGCAATAAAAATTACATTAATAGACCTCTGGAGGTTCCTACATTTTCTACTAGGATATGAAAGAAGATAGAAGATGACTACAGTATAGATGTGTAACTTTTAGACCAACAAAATGAGGTCAAATTAATTTTACCTTACATTTAACACATAGTAAAATTGTCTTATACGTGATAAAAAATATGTTTAAACAAATTACTGCATGTTTAGACAAACTCTACCCTTGAAACACAAGTCCTGGACAACAGTTTTACATCAAAGCTCCTAATTATTTTTAGAACAAATTTGAAAGGCAGATTGTCTGACCAAAAAAGGCAATCCGTACAAGTTTATAATATATACAATAATGCTATTTGTTTTGTTTTGTTTTGTTTTGTTTTGTTTTGTTTTGTTTTTTCTAGTAGAATGAAATTTTAATCCAGTCTCATGACTCTTCTAAAAAAAAATCTGTGTTTGGCAATATGAACACTATTAAATAAAAAATTTGGTTATTTCTCATCTACAAAAAGTCAAAAATAGGTAAAGATCTTCAGCATGAATCTGTTAAAGCACTTTTTATAACTAGTCAGGCACTTAACACAGATGAAATACCAGCAGATTGTATCACAGCTACTACTACTACTATCTATGACATTTTCCTGAGCAAGTTTCTGATTGCCAAATGGAGAAGCAGTGGAACTGATAGTGCTGCAGAAGGTATGGTACTAATCATATCAACTCAGGGCAGAAAAAAAGAGAGATAAAAATCAGAGGTAGATAATGCCATCTTCTTAATTGGTGTGTTACAGGAAGATCTAGGAGGCAGTCCATGCTCCCTAAACAGTTTTCTAAAACTTGAATAGTTTAAAAAAACACAGGCTGCCGAAGCAGGTTTTATTGGAGTTTGATATGACACCATTTGTCATTCCACCAGCATATATGTATAAACACTTACATACATTTCAGATGCAAGCATCCAGCAATTCAGAGCAGATTTAACACAAGTATACATGATGAGGTTTTGTGCCCGGTAGAGGCAGTGTGGACTTCTATCTTTATTGAAAAGGTTATATAGGTTATATATATATATAGGTTATAACCCTATTAAAAAGTGTCATTTGGCAGCATATGATAAATATAAGGTATACATGAACTCAAAATCATATCCTTATTCCTTTCAGCATAAAACTGGAGACTACACCAAACTCTGCCTGTGTTGTCCCATGTTCTCACCCTCTCTGCCTCTTCTACACTGAGCCACTTAAGTGCTCTGCAATTTACATTTTTATTCCAGATCCGGAGCTCCCCTTAATAATCATCTATGGCCTGTGTACCTATGTAAAAACAAGTGTTAAAAATCATCTTGTAAATTTTGAATGAGTGCCTGCATGTATTTAGAGAAAATGAAAAGAACGCAACAATGACATCAAGGTTCTTTTGGTCAGAAAATCTGTTTATGGGTATCTAATCCTGACAGAGGTGTTTTAAACCTTCATTGCAGGAGAGGAAGAGGTGAAGTATTAAAACCCAATCTCTTTAACTTTGATACCCATATTGGCAGAAACATTATCGCATGAAGATCTAAGATTGTTCCTTTACCTCTGCAAAATGCAGATAAATATGCTTAGCTGCTCTGTGAAAGCACAGTAAAATATCTGGACAGGCATAAAACCAACTTGTGGAGTATTTTTCTGTCATAAGTTTTTCAAAATTATATCTTAGTATATGTTGAACCTGTCCAAGAGTATAATAATTTCTAGCAAAACAGCTAAAAGTGTATTTTTCATGTTGAATGTAAGGAAACTTAATACTGTAAAAAGTGGTTTATCAGTGAAAGGTTAGCTTCCACTTTCTTAAAAAAAGGACCTTAAACATCAACACATATCAGAAACACTCAGAACCAGGAAAATTAACTCTATTATTCTTACTCACATAGTCTGTGACCTGAAAGGATATTTTCATTGCTTTAACAAGCAAAGGAATAGCCATTCTTTTGGTTTATGCCTCCACCTGAATTTTTCACTTCATTCTTCACCTGTATGTCTACAGGATAGAAAGGAAACTGATAGCATTTCACATTAGAACAGAAAAATACAAAACGCACAAGAAATTCTTTAGATAGATATGTCACAATATGATAACCATAAGAAAGAATAACATGGATTTCATACTGCTATACTTTTCCTTATGTTTCACCACATTTTATTCAAGCAGTTTCACATTTGAAAATTCCTACATGGCAGAGGAATTTACCTCTGGAGAAGAATTTACCTCATGGCAGAAGATTTTACCTCTGAAGTTTGAGATAACTTTAAAATATATACATACAGTTCTCTATGTTATAACTGAAAATCAAGCCAGAAATACCTGTGCTAATGAAATCAGCAGAGGTTGATTTCAGTTATAAACTATGATGATGATTTTTTTACTTTAAAAAATTATTTATTACTGGGACAGAAGCTTTAACAATATGGCTCTTATTTTGGGAAAAAAAAAACAAACCCAAACATGGTAGCCTTCAGAAACATCCACACTTGCTATCTCTCCAGTCCAATAAACGTTGTATTATTTACAGAAACTACTGGAAGCACTATGAGAAACCTCCTGCTGCACGTAGGACTGGGATAATTCCTTGTTTTTGTAGGTTGCCTGCTGAGTTGCTTCCTTGGTCTTTCCTCTGTGGGCATGCAATTTGCATGCTAGTATCAATAATAGCTGCCTTGTTTTGAACAATTTTGTCATCTACAGCCACTGAAGTTAATGGGACTGTTTATATGCCCAAAAGCATAACTGTGCTGAATCAGTGTCTTTAATGATAAATTCTATTGATTAAGTGAGAAATGATGACATACATCATTGCATAGGAATTTCTCATGATCATTCTCCCAGTGCAAACTGTCATCTCCAAATGTTACTGTAATATCTGTTCTCTGGAAAAACCTTGACACTTTATCCAGAATTTCTTAACTTCAATTATTTGCTGAAATTAAGATAGGAAAATTATGTTTCTTTTCTCTTCAAAACAGAAACTTATACAAATACTTCCCCTTCAAAATCAATTTTTTTCCCAAAAGAAGTCCTCTATTCCACAAAGATTTGTCTCTAAACTAATTATCAATTAAGCTTATACACATAAACCCCTCCAAAGTATCGTGGTAAAGAAATAAGACATTCATATTTGCATGACATTAGGAGTTTAGCAAGGAATCTTAAAGCAGAGTGTTTTTCACTGGGAAGAGGTTGGAGACCAAAGGAAAGGCTAATATTTACTTTTTCCAAAATACATTACATCAGAATTTTAATGCAAGACAATTTTAGTCATGGATTGTTTCTTTTCCTGATTTTTTTTTTCTTTTTTCCTTTTTTTCTTCCTATCTTTGTGGTTTGGAAAGATTTATCTTCATCTCTCAGCAGTGGCTATTTAGACTGAAAAACTAACCAGAATGAGAATAATGGCTGAAGCAGATAATCTAGCTAAAAATGTATAAAAAATTTATGCCATCTTGCATTCTAGACAATGTGTTGCATTTCTTTTATTTTCTGGACTGAGAGAACAATAAGATTCTTCAATGAACAGTGCAAAATTGTGATGTGCAATGTATATAGGTCAGCAAGATGGCTAGAACTGGCAATAAAAATAAACAAACAAATAAAGAAATAATTCAGTCTGAGTTCTGTGTTAAAATTTGGACTGTAAGCTTTTAAATTACAAATTATTTGCTCCAGGAAGCAAAAGGAAAAAGAAAAAACCAAACCAAAACTAAGTGAAAGTTTTACTGAAAGTATCAATGTTAAGTTGCTTTATCTGAACTATAAATAAGCAAATTGGTTTTTTTAAGTCTTTCCTATGTGTATTTCCTACAAAATATTGACTGTATGATAAGTTTTAGAAAACATTGACTGTATTTGTTAGAACTGAGCCAGATTCTCATAACTTTACAGTGAAATCAAAGGTCCCCAGCAAAAGAAGGATATTGACCTGTTGGAATGAGTCCAAAGAAGGGCCACCACTTTGATCAGAGGGATGGAGCAACTTTTCCATGAGCAAAGACTGAGGGAATTGAGATTGTTCACCCTGGAAAAGAGAAGGATTCAAAGTGACCTAATTGCAGTGTTTCAGTGCCTGAGGGAGCCAGAAGAAAGATGGAGAAAGACTTTTTACAAGGACATATAGAGACAGAAATAGCGGAAATAGCTTCAAACTGACACAGAATAGTTTTAAGTGGGATGTTAGGAAGAAGTTCTTTACTATGAGGTTTAATGAGGCACAGGAACAGGTTGCCTATATAAGTTGTGGCTGCCCCATCCCTTGGAGTGTTCCAAGTAAAGTTGGATGAGGCTTTGAGCAACCTGGTCCAGTCAAAGGTGTCCCTGCCTGCTGCTGGTTGGAAGTAGACGATCTCTAAGAGCCCTTCCAACTCAAGCCGCTCCATAAATCACGATGATTGTGATATTTAAATTATATCCATGGAATAAAGCATATTCACTGTTTAAACAAAGAACTGCAGAAAGTAACATATTCCAGCCTCAGTGACTCTGTGATTCTGAAACTCTGTTATTTGGCAAAACTTGCTTGCAAAACTCCTTGTCCAACTCAATACCTCTTGTTCTGTTTGTTTGTTTGTTTGCTTGCTTATTGCAAACATTTAGAAGACAGATTTTGTTCTGTACAAACATTTCAAAAAGAGCTTTAATTAATAGAAGTGCACAGACTGATGTGCAAATGAGTGTTCTTGTGTTTGATTACACATTCTTGAGTGCAATTATGGGTATTCACTTCAAAAGTGCTATCATAGCCCTCCACAATGTATATTCATGTCCACTGGTACAACTCCTATTTCAAATCTTTGAGCAGATCTAATCAGTCCAAATTTAAAAACTAATTTTTCTTCCTACATATGAAGCCCATTATCATTACCATGATCCAATTCCTAAACCTATAAATCCATAAGTTATACAACAAACTGCAGTCTAGTCTTGTTTTCCACTAGCTTGCCTTTACTTCAAAAGGTTGCTTTTACTGCGGTTTAAACACTGGCTGTTGGCTTCCATCTTTCTCTATTAATATGAATTAATGACCCTTAATAAATCACAATAAATTACAATAAATATCGCAAGTCCAAAAGAAGCTGAACACCAATAAAAGTTTTCCAGGTAAATATTAAGCCATACAGTTAGTGATTAAATCCCAATTTCAGTGTGAAATGAAAGAAGTAAAAAAGTAATCCACTCCACCTAATACAGATGTAATTAATAATTGTATTTTGTGCCCTCTTTAAACCAGTATGCCTTAAAGTAGTGTGTTTCATGAGCACAATAAATGGAGGTTGCTCCCAAATGGCCATGGGCCAGTGTGTTTTGTGGGGGTGAAAACTGTGTCTGACACCAATAGTTATAAACTAGGGTTGTTTTGGTGTTTTTTTCCACATAAGTACTTGGAATGGAGATGGAAAGCAGATATAAGGAAAAGCAGGAAAGTTTATTTTCCATTTTATAAGGAAAATTTTAACCTTAAAGTCAGAACAAGTTATCGAAACTTTTTGAAAACTTAAGGTAAGACTAAATTCACTTTTTCCTTAAAACAAAATATATGATTCCTAAGTCTGAATTTGTCTCTATTAGCTTCTTTCATAATCAGCAGAAAGAAATAGCTCCTTTTATGCAGCAATTAATCTAATTCTGAGACAAGAAACTGTAACATGTCAGATGGGTCACCTTTAAGGATTCATGGGACTGCTCTGTTGTAGAGTTCTGTGGCTGTAAAGAGAAACTGGTAAGTCATCTTAGATGCCTAGATGGCAAAAGTTAGGTAAGATTAATGTTACCCTTAGTACCTATGGTTTTATATGCTTCCCATATAATTCCAAAGCCTGATACAACAAATACAGTCTGAAAATGGTGGCTACGGCCTATACATTTTCCAATACTGATTTAAATTTTAGATGATGCTTATACTATTTTTTAACTGAGAGAAGGTCATTAAAATTATTGAAGGAGGAAACAATAAGAGTTGCAAACTGCAAAGATTTATACCCATGCCTCTCTAGAGTGTACCATATATTGGAGCTGCCTTAGCAAGAGAGGCATAAAATTGCTGAGTTGCAGCTCTGACCTATGCTGGTAAGAGCATTGTACAACTCGCACGCTGTTTAATTCACTTTAGTTAGAGACACGCTCCTCTTGGTCTGAGAATTTTAATAAGAAGACTATGGGATGGAAATACAGAAATAATTTTAAAACCAAAAGGAGCAGTTAATAAATTCTGAATGGATAGATAAAAGAGTACTGGCGAACCTGTGACTTTGTTTTTAATGACTTGCTGCAAAATTTAAATGACAGTTTAATATATACTATTCAAATAAGATGCCTGGTGAATAAGATGACAAGAGACTTTGCTTACCCTTGCATTTAATTTTTATTTCTCATCCTGATTAGAACAAATTCTTTAATAATCAAGGCATCTCAATGAGCAAAGAGTATGGTGTAATATTGATAGTTTGAGAACACTGCTAAAAAGACTTCCACAAGAAACAGGCATAACTCCCTTTTAAAATGCAAGCCTTTGATTTGCTGACCATAAGGGGTATTACTAGGGTCACCATCTTGCATAAAACATGTCAAAGGATTGTACCTACATGCTGCACAAACAGAACACTTATTGAATATTTTCCTTGAGTGGATGTAGATTCAAAAAATATGATAATACCGTTCTCTAGAAAACAAAAACAAGTGTTTTACTGAGTTTTTCAGACATTTGAAAATTCATTCAGTTTATGGAAGGCTGGTGCCAAATTTACTATGAAAAGTACTTAATTTTCCTTAATCAAACTCTGAAAAAGTGTCACTGCTTCCAGAAAAATTAGAAACTTAAATATAATGGTTATTCTCTTTCTTATAATGCATTCCCTGTTTAGATCTCTTGACCCTAAATATCTCTGTATATGTCAGGACCACAGAGCAGCAATAGATTTATTGCCTCAGCCAGGCCTCACCCTACCCACAGACCCAGGAGCTCCAGTTGATTTAGCCCAGGGCTGCTTGTTCCAGCATCAGCAGTGTCACAGGAGTGTTGGTCTCCAGCTCTGCCACAGCCTCACCGTGTCTCATCATGGAATCCCTTGACCAAACTCCAACCCCTGGGCTGAGTTCCTGGCCTGATCCCAGCCACCAGTGTCACTACAGACCTTCCTGGTCACTGCAAGACCTGATCTCAACTCTGACCTATGGACTGGCTTTCCAACTTGGCCCCAGACCTGCCTCCTCACTATGGCATACTCCTATGATCCAGACACTTCTTTGGCTCTGACCGTCCTCCCTGACTATACCCTGCTCACCTCACTGGGTCCTGTGCGACAGCCTTGGGATCTGGTGGCCTTGGAATTTTCCCCTGGATGCCTGGCTAAGCTTTTCTGACATTGCATCACCTGTACTTTTGCTCAGAATTAATCATATTAGGATGAAGAAATTTTGTGTTGGTTTTCAAGAAGCATTAAGAAACAAAGGATTGCCTAACATCCTTGTATGGACACGACCTGAAATTCCAGAGAAACATCCCCAAGAGTTGCAGGGGAACATTCAACAGAAGGCATGGAAATGACATTAAATAAAAGGCCTTACATAGCCAGTTACACTATTTGTTGGTTGGTTTTTTTTTTTTTTACTGACAAATGGATAAATAAATAATCATTTCCAGATTGTCAAACCCTCTTTGGAAATATTCTTGTCCTGGTGTCAAAAAATAACACATCCATAACTGTTGTTTTATAGTCTAGAAGGAAATCCATAAATATTCCTAAACAAATACAAGATGAAAACAAACAGCGCTAAAGTGGACATACTGACTTTATTCAAAATTCAGAGAAAAACCAGACTGGAAACATGACCTTGTATTTTCCTGAATGTTTTCTACATTGGTATATGAGCAATACAAGGTATGAAAATTTTCACCAAGTGGATCTCCAGAAAGTCACAGACCAAAGAAATACATTTTAAATTCTACATATTGAATTAGTATTTACCTGACCTGAGATCTACTGTATGCATCCTCTTTATGGCTTAACAGACCTTAAAGATAATTTCTGTTTTCTGTTACCCTGGCAAAAGAACATCTATGTCTACAATCCAGCCATTAAGTAGTCATAGCATATAAAAAGTAGTTTCCACCTACTAGGAATAAAATAAAATTTAGGATTGTGGCACAATAATATGTTCTAGACACGTTGATTTTTGGGGTTGTGTTATTTTTTATCTACTTTGACAAGCTCATCTTGGGAAATATAAACTTCCTGCACTTTCTACTGTTAGAAAATATAGAGAGAATTGATTTGGGTCATAAAAGTCAGTGCATTAAGAACATTAACCAAGAAAAGACTCTTGGAGATTTATAAATTAATGTGTGCCCTACTGACCATTGAAAACCATGAACCTTGCTTTTATCCTGTTTATATGAACCTTGCTGTGTGGTTGAACAGAACAAAGTTGACATATTTGTAATCTCCACTGGTCTACTGTCCCTCACCCTACTTCTGTCCAAGCATGAACCTGTGACACGACTTGAGATGAGGCCCTCATCGATGCCAAATGTCTGGCAGGTACAGGACATCTATTCTATAAAACTGAATAAAGGTTTATAATGCTTAAGACAAATCCTGCAACTTTTGTATTTATATTCCTTATGTTAATGTGGGCAATCTTTTGACTCATAATGTTGAGCTCAAATACATTTTCTTCGTAGCTCCTAAATTCCTAAAAGATTAAACCAAAAGATATTTGTCCATAACAGCAAATTACATATTTCATATGATAGACAAAGAGAATTTACTAGGATATACTGATTTTTAAAAGCTTTTGGCTCTGTAAATCAGGTTTTCTGGTTTTGAGATTAGTGTAATATAGGATAACTGATAGAATATTGCCATGTCTTTGTTCCTATTAGTATATAAAGCAAAATGTAATTGCTATAAACCATAAAGTATAATTGTAATTTTAAACACCTAGTGATTATTTCACCATTCCTTTGATTTTATTGCTTTTATTATTTAACAAAGTTCAGAGTGGGATGGAAGTTCTGGATGAAATGCTGTAAACCAGTGCCCTCCAAACCTCAGAGAGGGTGGAGTTGAAAATGAGGGGCTGGGGGGGCACAGGGCTGGGGGACATGGGGCGACACAGCTGATAAAACTATATCTCCCAGACATGTATTCAAGTATTAAAGACCTGCATTCAGTGGGGGAAACTCCTCTCCACATCATGACCCTCACTGGTAGGTGCAGTGAACCACCTAAAGAAAAGCAGTTACTTCAGATAAACTAATGCAGCACAAAACTCAGGAGAGGGATATTGAAGGCAATGAAGGAATAGATGTTGGGTGAGCTGTGAGTGAAGATGTAAAATAGAATTGCATAGGAAAGGGTGTGATCTATTTTCTTCATGACCTGTGCTAGGAAGTAAGTCTGAAAGATGCCAGTAATTGTATTTTTGTACGTGGAGTTGGACTTGTTTTATTATCAGAGGGTGAAATTAATCAGGAAGGAAAAAAAAAAAAGTGAGTACAGAACAATGACAGGAAAATTGAGTTTTACTCTTCTCCCTGCCAATTTTATCATTGACTTTGTAATTAAAGCTTGAAGATTTTACTGCTTTATTTCTCTAGATTTCTTTAGAAGAGAGTAAAAAAAGAGGTGGACTTAAAATTCAAAGTTCATTCTCTCCTGCTACATGCACTAGAACTGTATATTCAGGACAGAATGTTTTGAGTTATCTCAGGCTTCACCAACCTTCAATAAATCCAAGGCCCAGTACAGAAAAAGTCTGCACCTGGACCTTGAAATCTGAATCTGTGACTTTTGTGTAGCATCTTCCTCTCCACGCAGTGAGGAAAGTTATTTTAGGAATAATGCAGCCAGCACTCTCTTTGGGTCTATCTTAGCTTGGAACATTGTCAGCAGCTTGAATAGGGGCCACTCTGCTGGTTATGCTCTTCCAGAGCAGAGCAGCCCAATTAAATAATACCAAAGATGGATTGCAGCATAACTCTCTAGATTAACAATTTTCTTTTTCATTTTATGCATCTGCTCTGCTTAACCTGTTTGTTGGAGTACTTGGCCAAGTACTTAACATATATATGAAAGAGTTCATCTAAGGTTTCTGGGTGCAGACACTCCTGTCTGTAACTTCTTCATAGTTGTGAAAGCACCACTGCCTTTCCCTAGCAATCCTGATCTTAGCTTTTTCTAGAGCTTCTATTTCTTCTCTAATACAGATTTACAGATTGTGCCAGCTAAATTTTAGATTTGTTTGGTCTTTTGGGAAATGTATCCACATAAGTAAAGGAACATACAGACTTTGAAAGGCTGTAAAAAAATTTACATCTTATTTTATACAGGACAAAAATAAGATTATGTGTATTAAATATGCAACACCTATTCCTGTCACAACAGTTAATTTCTGTCTACTGTTGAACTGCTATTTTGGATAACAGGAAGTCATCTGGTTTGGGGTTTTTTGATTATTTATGTTTTCTTCTGATTTGAATCACAAATCTCTGACTTGTATCACAGTGTGCAATTTTATTCCGTTTCCCACCCTCCCTTCTATGTGTAGCAACTTTCCTTTCATTCCATATCTCTAAAAGCAATTTATGAGTGATGTGTTTCATAATTTCCAGGACTCTTATCAAAGAAAGTCCTTGCTGGTTCATCCTTTCTATGTGAACTTACTGGTTTTTGTGATGTGGTCTCTTCACTTTTCCTTGACAAAGATAATAAGATGCCAGTCTATGTCTACATGAAAGACCTGTGCAAGCCACAGGTGCCAGGGCTGCACAGTTGTCCATTAGACCTGTATTTCTTACATAAAGCAAGTATCTCTGGGCACAAAACAACCTCACTAAAACAAATAGTTAAACTAAGAAAGATTATATTTAATAATGTTGGAGGTTTTAACAAATCACATTTGAAGATGTTTAGATTTATTTTTCATTTTAGAGAAGGGGCAATTTGACAAAGTAAAATATCCTCCACTATTTCTTACTTGGTGCTGCTTTCAGAATGGGATTACCCATAACTTGGGTTTTCTTTTACCCTTCAATTGGAGATGTTCATAATTGGCATTAAAATTTGAACCTGTCCATACAAGAAAGCAAAGAAATGCATTCAAGAACACACCAGAATATGGGTGATAATTACTATAAATCAGAAAAAAAGAGTAGAGGTAGAAAAGCTCACATAGGCCCAGAAACAACACTATTTTCTGGATTTATTTTCAATAAGTTATATTCAATCTAGATGCAATAAGATTTCCTGTCATATTCTAAAACAGAAGTGGTTCTGCCCCACAAAAAAAAAGCAGTTCTTTAAAATGGAGATTCAGAAGAGTGGATGAAGGTTGTGATGCCTAATAACCATTGCATTTTTGTAGTGAATAAGTCAGTGGTACCGTTCAGTCAACAAAATTTAGGGAAAAAAAACAACACTACCATTCTGCACGTTAAGCAGGTTTGGCTTAGGTCAGTGTCCTGGTTTAGGACAGACTGGGGAAGAAAACCTCCCCTAGAAAACAAACCTCCTTCCCCCCCTTCCCCCAACCCTGGGGTCGGGAAGGAAAACCTCGGAGGAAAGTGGAAAAAACCTGTTTATTTTACAAATAACACTCCCCAACACAGAAAGAAAAAACCAGCCCCAGATGTTACTCAGGCAGTCGCTGTGAAGGGAGGGCACTTCCGCGTCTTTTGCAGACTCACGGTCCAGAGCAGGTCCTGAGCCGGTCCAATCCTTCGGGAAAACAGGAAAGAAAGAAAGGGAGAGAGAGAGAGATAGACGGCAAAGCAGCCAGCAAAAGAAAAGCAAGCAAGAAAGAAGCAAGCAAAGCCAAGGCAGCCAGCAAAAAAGCCAAAGCGAAAGTAAAGTCAGCCGGGGCAGTGTCCCGCCGAGAGAGCGAGAGATGGGGGGGGCAGCGGGGGGAACCCGCTGCCCTAGACAAAACAAATTCCACAGAACGATTGGGATACGGGGCACCGTCAGCCTAGGACAGTCAGTACCAGCTGTCCTTGGAGAAGATGAATCTTTTGCAGAACATGATGTTATGAGATGTAATGCTGCTTCAAGGTCTTTGAAAAAAAAAGGGAAAACTAGTGTTCCTTCTTTCTCCTTTCCTTTTAGAAATAAACCACTGCAGTGACCTTAACTTCCCTTCACCTTCATGTTTTAACTTAAGAAAAACTGTAATTTCTTTAATAATAGTGCTACTTCCCGAGTCCATTATAGATATTATAAAAGGTAATAATTTTATAGTACTGGGACCTTACACTTATTTCCAAAGACCTCCTGGACAATTAGCCCATGGACAAGGCCATTATATATTTTGATGTCTCTTCTGACAGTGAAGAGAAAGCTTCATTTTATCTCACAGGTCTGATGCTCACTTCTGGTCTTAGTTTGATAGTTTTGTCTCATAAACTCTGCAGTTATCCAACTGTCCAAATGCCTTTGAGTGCATCATGAGTGGTCTCAAATAAAAGAAAACAGGAATGCATTACTGTGCATCATGGCTACCTGCAAGGACCTGTGCTTCACAGGCATCCTGTCCCATCAAACTCAGCATATCAGTTCAGAAACTCGTCTGAAATTGATGGCAACTTTCTGATTCAAAGCAGGTTTTCTTCTAAGTTGTAACCATCATAATAAATTAGATCATATAATGCTGTGTCACAGTGGTGTACTATATGTCACTTAAGTCCAGGTAGGCAGCAACCACAGCCTTCTTCTCATCTACCAAGTTGGTCACAGTGCCATGGAAGAAGATCAGGTTAGTCAAACAGAAACGGCCTTTCACAAATCCTTGCGGATTGGGTCTGATCCCTTGGTTGCTCTGCCTGTGTTGCATGATGGCCCTCAGGTTGGTCTGCTCCATGATGTTCCCTACACTGAGGTCAGGCTGACAGAGCTGTGGTTCCCTGGGTCCTCTGTCTGGTCTTTCCTGTGGGTGAGCTTGCTGACTTCCAATCAGTTGTGATCCATGATAGCTAACAAATGATGAGGAGTGGCTTGTAGAGCTCTTCTGATGGCTCCCTCAGTACCCAGATGATGGTTCCCATCCCACCTTTGGATTCACTTTTTGTCTCTAATTTCTCATATTTGTTTGTGCTCAGCTCATGCTGGTCTTCCTCTTTCATTTTCCAGTTTCACATAAAGTAGTAGCGTGTAAGGTATAGAACATTTTATGACTAACAGTATAGTAGGATCATAGAGTACCACGTTGAACAGGACACTCAAGGATCACCTTGGCAAAATCACAACTTAAACAAGATGGCCCAGCACACTGCTGAGTATTAGAAGAGTCCAGTGTTGAGCCTGGAGAGATTATTCCAATGGCTGATTGTTCCCATCATGAAAACTATTTCTCTTCTATCTAATAAGAATCTCCCCAGCAATAACTTGCACCCATTACCCCTACTCTTTTCCTCAATCCTTTACACAACTCTTTACAAAAAGGGAGCCTTCATCTTCTAATGCCCTTAATGTGTTACTCTAATTATACTTTGTCCATCTACCAAGGCTTCTTTTTGCCTTCACTTATACATATATATATAAACCCAAAATTCTGTGTGCCTATACGTAAGCCTTTTTATCTACTCATCTGTAACTAACAAATTTGAGAGAAAGAAAAATATCAGAAAATAAATGCAGTAGGATGTTTTTTAGGTGAACAGAGAAGGAAAATCCAAATTAGTAACTTCTATTTCTTATAAATCTTCACTGGAAGAGACACTAACAGAGCTAAGCTATAATGTAATGCATTTGGCAGAGTTCATGCACACTATTATAGACATGGTGCAGACATGGCATATTTTATTGCTGAAAGTGACATATGTAAAAGTAGTAAGAGAAAGGCTTAGAGTTATTTACAGTGGAAGATGGACGTGAAGGACACAGATGTGGAGAAAACAGGTTTCATTAACTCCATTCTTTGCAGAACAAATCCTGCACTTGAAAAACCATTCCCATTAAATAAATAGGAATAATAGATAGTACTAATCACATGAAAAAAACCCCACCAAAATCCTTTCCTACTTCTGAGTTTTCCTGTGATGAAAAAGACAGCTGTGTGTTGAAGTACCTCAGACATAAAGTCAAAGAGCATTTTGATAGCTGCAGTCACTTGAAATATAATACTCATAATAAACAGGCTTTTTTTGAGGATACAGAGACCCCAGAAGAAAGAATATAATCAGGCATAAGTAGAGAAGCATCAGAAGGAGAAAGATCAAGCAGCTACATAAAGTAAGCTGAAGTTGGTTATTTGGTTCTAGTTCTCCAATCTGCAAATTCAGCTGTTCTCATATTAAAATAATTAATCATAAATAAATGTATTGTCAATTTTTTACTAAACAAAACTAACAAACTTATGGAATTTTTATAAGATAATATTTGAAAAACAGTTGATTTATTTTCTAGTAGGATATATGATAAAGGAGGAGCTTGATCCAGAATGCAAATAAGGACAGATGATAATGGCCAATTAAGTAATGAAATCATCAATTACTATTTTCTATACTACCACCTGTATATCACTGGGATCAGATTAAGAATATAAAATCACTGTCATTTCTTATTCTCCTTTCTTTTAAATTAGAAATATCTTCTGTATTCAAGTGGTTCCACGGCTGATGATATTAATGAAATTATTAATTTTTCTCAGTGTATAGAACTTTAAAGTGACAAAGAGGATCAGAATTTGTCTGTCACTGGACATCACATCATCTGTCAACCGCACTCTGCCCAAGGAAATAGGCAAGCTGTTAGCCTGTTACTAATTTTAGTTTGTCTTTATTCAGCTTGGCTTGTTCTCTTGGGTCACTAATTAAAGTTTATATGCTATGATTCAAAATAAAAAGTTCTTCTTTCTTCCTGAAAATATTTGCTATAATGAAAAGTGACCTCAATTTCTTGTCAAAGCATTTATTATAGAGTGGAAGGTGTTGCACTTTTGCCTTTACAGAAACAGAGAAAAGCACAGTATTTTATAATTTTTGATTGATCTAACCATTCCCATCATAATTACTGTTGTAAAATAGTAGTTCCTGATAAGCTTGTATTTATGTGCTCCCAAAAACTTTGGAAATATTATCAGCTCTGGGGGTGAATTTTTCACTGAGAGCAAAATAAAGAAAAACACAATGTTGAATTCTATGAAGAATAAATTACAGCTTCATGCTGTTTTCAAACTGCTATTCAAAAAGCCATTCTGAGACACAGTGGCAAATTGACCAACATACAATTGAAGGCAGACTTGACTGTGAATGCAAACAGCATTAAAAAAATATTTTCAACTCCTTTCTTGGTTGTATTATTTTTTGTTCTGATAACCTACAGCATGATTTGGGAAGTTAATATGAATTTTAATGAAAAGTTATCACTACCTACTTTTTCCTTCTTTTAAGCCCTGATTACAAATCGCAGGATAATTTAAGTCCAAAGGAACCTCAGGAGGTCATCTGATCCAACCTCAATAAGACTTGTCACCTTAAACTGTCCAAATAGAATGGAGGATCAGGTGCAGTATTCTATACAGAATGCTGTGTAATAACACTGCTAACATAAACTCTGAAACTTCTAATACAATAAAAAAATCTATGCATAATGATCAAACCCCAAATTTTCTCATATCTCTTAAGAGATATGACTTGAATTTACTTAACAACTTACAATTTGAAATAGTGGAACCACTGGAAACCAATGCTAATCTTTTGGCAGGAGTACCATTTTTAATAGGCCACTAAAAAACAGAAAAAATAAAATTGTATGGATAATAGACAAAAAGTGAACACCAATAATATTATATTCTGCTGAATTTGAATAAAATAAATTGTTTAGTTTATTAGTTTCGGGGTTTCAGTGGATTTGAGAATAAGGAAAATATGTAGCATGACTAAGAAAGATCCAGATGTTTGCACCCCCTAAATACATAAAAGATATTTTAAAAGCTGAAACAAAACTTTAATAAAAAGTCCAGTTCTCCCTGGGATCTTCAGTCATCTTTCTGGTTCCTATCTTACCAATTCCATCTACACTCATCAAGGAATTCTGAGTACCATAGTTCTGCAAAATGAAGTTTACAGAGATGTAGCAAAAAGGTGAAAATTCTCTTCTATGGGAACTTATTTTCACACAGAGAATATTCTTTACATTTTTACCAATGTCCTGCCACCTTTTTCCAAAATCTTCTTTGGACAATGGTATAGGAAAAATGTACAGTCTTTACTCTAGAGAACCATATTCTAAAGATAAAGAAATGGTGTGCATGAGTCCCATGTATAAAGATTAAATAGATTATTTGTCTTTGATTAATTTTTATGTGATTCTACAAAGTGAGAAAAAGAGAAATACTAAAGAACATGTTTATATTGTTTCTCTCCATAAGAGGATTTATTTTTCTTTGCTTTGTTTAACATGTCTTTTTTGCACTGTGGATTAAGAAGACAATCACACTAGTGTGATCTTTGATTAGTCAGGCTATTTTTTTCCTTCTGCAGTCATAAAATCACAAAAAATAAGAGAATCTGAAGCTAATGATTTTGAATCAGTTCTAGAGGGAAGGATAGAATGCATAAAGGAAGGGAGCAGACCTCCAAAAATATCTTTACAAAGCTTTGTCTTCCTTAAGTTGATATCCTCTAAAATCAAGCATTTTATTAACTCTCTTGAAAGTATGGCTCTTGGTTTTGCTAGGAAGAGTATTGCAACTCATTTCAAAAAGTCATAAATTAGTGATAATAGTTGTAAACTTCTCAAAACTGGTGTTTTGAACAATTTTCTGACTATTTAAAATTTTACTTGGCCAAGGAATATCTTTCAGTGAGGTCTTGCATATTTAAAAATATGTTTTCTCTATGGATTGCTGTTAAAAAAAAAAAAAAAGGAGAAGTGAGCAACTTAATATTTTTTGTAATTATATTTAAGTTCATGCAGAGTTGTCTCTAAGAGATCCAGCTGAATGAAAAGCCAAGAATTTGAAAGAATCTTAGCGCATACATAAATGTGCAGGAATCTTTGCTATGTCTTCTTGAGCTGAGGTACTTGAATTCTGAGAAAATCTGAGGGTTAATGTTTTCCTTCTGATTCATGATTACAGCTAGAACCCATAGATTAAATCATGAATGGAGCATATCCCTAAAGCAGAAAGAACTAATTGTGAGAATGGCCCAGATTAGATTTCACATAAGTACTAATTGAAAAGAAATAAGTTAGGAGAATAACCGAATCTCATAATTCATGCATATATCTTTCAGAATCCAGAAATTCATTAGCTTGTCTTCTTAAACTATCTGAAGATCCTTAGTACTGTTGTAAAAGGGTATAGTGTTATTTCAAGTATTACAGAAGTTCCCAAAAAGACAACAAAAATCTTTAAGCCTGAAGTCAATGATTGCACCTCTGCGTGACATTGGACTTGTACACAAATAAGGAGAAGACTGGTTTTCTGGGGGAGAAATTTTTTTTTTTCAGTACTTGGAAATCAAGGAGGAAGGGAAATTCTATCCATTATTAACCTCTACTTGTTTTGCATAGTGTCTCCTCACTTTTGCTTTAACAAGATCAGTCACTTAAATGAGCAAAAATAAAACCCCAAGTACACAAAAACACAAGTAAAATATCTCTCCCAGATATGCCTCTGAATATTGAAAAGTGAGTAAATAAGGTGTGAAACCTACTAATTCTATTGCTTTATGCATTATTGGAAATGTTTAAAGGAACAGCAAATGCAGTAAACACACTACAGATAAAGTAGCATACAAAAAGAAACTAATGCTGAAAATAGGTGGTAGAATATGGTTATTCAAGATAAGTAAAAGTTAATTTGGTTACTTACTAAAAGCTTTATTTGTAAAGCTTAGTAGTTCTCAAAACAGTCTATGTAAGTGTCCCTTTTCAGTTCAGAGTTGTTCCAAAAGGTTCTGCTTCAGCTCTTCTTTGCATGTGTCACTCCTAGGGGTTACACTACCACCTTGTTTGTTAAGAGCTGTGTCATTGATCTAATACATTTACTGCTCTGAAAAGATGTTGTCTCTTTCCAGGCTATGTTTTTGTATTAATCAGCTGCTCTCAAAAGGAATACTGGTTTTTTGGTTTCCATCCAGACTTCTACAAACTACTACTTCAAAGGGAATAAGAAGCAAAAGAGACATCTAGGATCAAATTTAACAGTCTAAATCAAAGGCGAGAAAAGATAGGGAGAAGGGCTCAAGATTGTCCCAAAGAGTTCTTCAGAACTGCTGCCAACTCAGCTGTAGGAAAAAATTATTTTCATAATAAAAAGTCCAAATAATTTACTTATATTTACAGAATATAATAATTAAAAAAAGAAGAACTGATATAGTTGGTGGGCAAAAATAAAATGTAAACTACATCTTGCCAAAAAAAGAGTTTGTCATTTTCATGTTTCATTATTTTTTCACAAGACTAAGCTTCTCAATAACTTCATTTTCTACATGTTTAAGCAATAAAGACACCTAGGATAAATGATGCAATTTAACTGGGGATTTGCTTCTTGAAAAAAAAAGAGTTCTGCACGTAATGTGTAATCTTGATGCAGTATAAGCAGGAGTGTAATTGGGTTTTGTTTATCCAATATGTATGCCAATATGTGGACAGCACAACAGTCTATTGTGTTTGCTGGCAGGTAAATTTCTCATTTAGTGAGAAGATAGCTATTCTAAAAAAGCAAACACAGAACTTAATTGATAGTGAATGTTTAATTCATTTTCATAAAAATCAATAGTGTTTCTCAAGGGGATAAAGGTGAATTAATTTGTTTATCTAAATCTTTAAAGCTGATGCATAGTAAATATGAGGCATTTAACAAAGGTTAAAGAGTGCTTGTTGATAGGCCTTCAAAATAGCAACACTATTTTGATTTGTTTGATTTCTTAACACCGGGAGGATTATTTATATTAAATTATCACTATATCATTCCACAATAAAACACGTGCTTCTTCATGTCATACTCCTATTATGAGTAAATTCATAACACATGCAGCACAATCAAAACAGGAAAATACACATATTTTTTGATGAACATAAATGAACTCAATTGTTTTGATATGACAAACATTTTAAAATACATATATATAGGATGGTAAATACCAGTAAAAATCTCAGCAATGTAAAGAAAAAACCACACTTTTACAAGCTTATTAGACTTCCTATGCCTTGAGCTTTTTAGAGTCTCAGTAATAATAAGGAGATTGAAGGATAGGAAAAAGAGTAGATGTCTGATAATTGCAGGGCTTTCATACTAGTCCATTATTATTGATTCAATTTTCTATTCCCTCCTTTGGTGATTCCATTACATGGAATTTGGGGTGGGTTGTTTTGGTTTGGTTTTTTTCCACAATCTTTACTGTCTGCTACAAATCTCAAAATTTAAAGAGTCAGAATCAATCAGCCAAGCAAATTTAAAAAAAAAAAAAATTAGAAAGAAATAGGCCTCTCTTAGTGGATTTAAATTTTGTTTATAAATATTTACTAAATTTAAATGTATTAAGGCCTATATTTTACAAATGTGTTTCTACAAGCATAAATCTCCCCTGCAGGACATTTCTGGAGTTCCCTGTTGATAAAATTGGTACTGAAGAATTGTAAAATTGTCACCAGGAGAGGAGATGACCTTGTTGAGAGTGAAGAGTTGAAGATATAATAATAAAGACATAATTTCTCTTCATATTTATAATAAAATAAAATAAATACCTCAGTCACTAGCATTTCTTTAAATCATCATTTGATCTGCTTCCCTTTGAGATAAGAATCTAACAACTTGTTAACAGTGGTCATGCAAATCCTAGTTTTTAACAGCAGTAAGTGCCCATTGCATTTCTAAATTCAGTCTGCTTCCTCCAAAACTGGCAAAAGGCAAACAGAGTCATTGGTTCAGATAGGTTCAGCTGCACATTTAAAAGACACACTTACAAATTCAACTTCCCCATATATAAGGACTTAGTCACTCAGTCACACTGGGATTTATCTGCTGATGGACATTTGCAATGACAAGTTGCTTTAGAGGCTATTGATTATAACAAGGCTTGTATCTCATTTTTATCAAGAATTGCCAGGAATATTAGAGTATGAGAAGACTAAATTTCATGAGCTGAAAATCCACTGAGAAGTGGAATAGCTACTAGACCTTAATGGAACTCAGTAATCAAAACCAAAACCGTATACCTCAATTCTGTCCTTCTGTCCAACACTGCAAACTAGGGAAACCTTGGAGTGTTTTACATTCAGCCTGGTAAATTGGGTATGATGCCATTTAGTCAGGTTTATGATGATTGATCCAAACATAATGGCCAGTCAATAAGATATCCAGGAATAGATTGCAAGTTGTATATGAAGGTGTAGTCAAGGTCTCACTTTCAGCATGCAGCTACTATAATAACATAAGGCAAGCAAAAGTCTGAATCAATAGCATATTAACTATGTGCTACATCTAATTACAAATAGAGGAAGCTATAGGTAAATCCAACTATATAGCAAATGTGATAAAGTTTCTTTATCTATATTTATAGAGCTGACATATCAGCTATCCTAAAGAGGGTAAAAGAGTGCATCTGGATGCTGTTAAAGAGTAGCTATCTGACATGTTATCTTATCTTTTGCTATTAACTACATAGACAGCTTCAAGATATCTTGTTTATATGCCCATACTTTTATTCACAATATGTAGCCTTGGCTGGTGGGTTTTTTTATCACTGCAGTAAAAAATGGTCTGCATGTGGTTTTCTTTAGAATTTTTCCCCCTAAGGAATGCTATTATTACAGCTGTTCTAGAGGGATAAAAATAAGTGAAAACTTTTAATTAGCTTCCATCCCAAATAATAAACAAAAAAGCATGTAATAGCTAATAGATACAGCCATAGATTTTTAAAAAAAAATGCCTTCCTTATTTTGTTTTAATTTTTAAGTAAAGGAGAAATTAACTCACCTTCATTTGGCGAGTGTTGATTCATTCTGATGAATCTTTCTAAAGAAGTTGATGTTTGGGTGAAACATACATTCTACATAATAAATAATTTTAGTTTGTATAAATAAATATGTTAAAATTAGGTGCAGTATAATAGCAAAACTGATACATCACTTAAAAAGCTGCATTTAGATATACAAGAAATCAAGAGTGGGTTCATGATGTATACAGATCTACGCTGCATCACTCAGTCCCATACAGAGATATTCAAGCTAGCCCAGCACAAGACAGATCTGGAACAAGAAGCAGCACTGTTGTGCCAACATCATGCTGTGCCAGAGCCAAATAATCCTGTTAGGAGACTGAGCTGCTGCCAAGACCCAAGTGTATATCTCTATCCGATACTGCACAGTTTGTTATATACGTACTAGGTTGTTTGGGCATTCATTACATGGACCTGCGTGGTGCAGGAATACACAGATATCCTTATTTACTATGCAAAACACAATGGGCCTTGATATGCAGCATTCAGCATTTATTCCCCTACTGTTATGAAAACTACTTACATTTTCAAAAAAACTCATTATTTGGCAACAGGATTTCACAGTGTCTAAAATTAAGATTGTTCTAACTCTACTTCAAAGAAAGGCAGGCACTATTCCAGGCTAGAGGGGATTTTTTGCACTTCAAAAGTACAATAGAGGTTCATATAAATATATGAGGAAAAAGTCAAACCAGGTAACCTTCCAAACCTTCGAACTTCTGGCAGTCTATCCCTGACAACATAGATGGTGGAGTAAGTGTGCTATGAAATATTGGATAAGTATTCAGAGGATAATGTCTGATGCATTATAGTCTCAAGGTGCAAAAGTTACATTTGTTCAAGGAAATTAGGAAGGTAAGGCAGCTATCCTTGTTTACTGCTATTAGCTTCTAAGCTGACTGCTTTCAAGAGACCTCATGTTTGCCAACACAAGCTGTAGTTGCACATTTAAACACCCATGTGTTTGTGCAGAGTTGTGAATTACGTGCGTGCCTTAATTATAAAATTAGCCCTGTCTTTGTTAATAAGGAAACATTTGTTTTTCTGCATCAGAAAACAACAACAAAAAATCATTTAATGGAGATATTGCCTGCTCTGAACACGTTTTCTACTCTGAATGTTCTCTTTTCCAAAGGATGTTGTTGATCCCTTAAGCTGTTAAACTCTGTGCTACTGTTCTCTCTAGATATCTATGTTAGAATACATACTACATGTACACTTTAAAAAGATCATGTTAGACAGGAGCACCATTAAGCTAAAATATCATCAAATACAATGTTGAGTATGCATACCTTAGGTTTGAATTTGGCCCATTGCCTGCTAATATTGAAAATACACCAGAAGGAAATAAGATGTTTGATGGAAGGAAATAAGATTCAGTTTTTCTTTGGACTTCATCCACACCCTAGAAGGAATATAGTTCTACACCTGTACCACTGCAATAATAACTGTAGAGGTGTGACATCAGTTACAGAAAACTAAGGCAATAACAAGGTATATGCTATCCCAATGTCAAAAAGGATCCAGATCACTTTCATGGTGGAGCCATCTGCAGCTTTGTTTAATATTTTTCCAGCTATTTCATTATGGTCTGCAGTATTTAAAAGTTCAAAAAGTAAATTTTTCCCAATTCTATAGACTGACTAAATACTATTACTTGCTTAAATTGCAATAGGATAGAACCCTCTTTATGTACGCACCATGTTTTATGACCCTGTGCCTGAGTATCTTGTTAAACAACTTTGCTTACTCACATTGTGAAACGTGATGTCTTTTTACAATAATAACAGGAGTGATCTTTTAAATTAGGTGCATTACAAAGATTGATACCTGACTGAGTAACCTTAGAAAGTGATTAAATTTTAATTGAAGACAATATTTATATTAAAAACCTTGGTAAAACATTTATTGTAAATTTTTAATTTGTTTGTTCTCTCACTATCATTTCTTGTCTCACCTAAGAAAAGTAAAAGGAAAAGTAGATTTCACTGCACTTTAGTCTTTTCTTAATAAAATATTTCCTCTTGTCAGACTTTTACCTCACTTTTATGATTTCTCTAAGGTAAGGAACATAAATGAGCTGGTACATTATCAAATGTGTCTAATTGGACAAAAAGGGTTTTTTTCTTTGTGTGGTAGTATAGGGGATTTATAGACTAAGGAACCAGAAAATAAGGTTGGAAAACTTTTTTAATGCAATGACCCTTCATTTCCAAGTGTCTGTTCTATATCAGTTTGCTTCCCTGTAGTTTTTAAATCAATATTGATCTTGGAGCTTTGTAGAAACCCATGCTGATAACTCTGCAATTACTGTCTTTTCTCTTTAATTTCTTCAAGCAAGTGGAAGTTTAAAAATTTTCAAACTGTATGTGAGTAGTCCCATCACAACAAGTAGATGTTTAGAACATGTTGACATTTCTGGAGAAGCACCTTAGATCCTCCAACTAATCAGTGATGTAGTAGCAATTACATATGTCAGCACCTATCTTACATCAGTAGGGAAAATGAGGCAGTCTAGGGCAAAGGAAAGAAACCAGTTATTAAAAAAAAAAAAAAAGACAAGAAAACCAAGTATAAAATAATACATAAATCAAATATACTTCAGAACAGAGAGATATATTAAGTAGTAACTTATTTGTTTGCCTCATATACTGTATTTCTAAGCACATGTTTTTCTGGGTTTATTTGTAGTCAATAATCATTCAAAAGATTCCAATAATCTGGGGTGAGGGAAGGGTAGACATTACAGACTACCTTGCTCAAATATGTGATTTTCTTGGTGGGAGTGGACAGAGTGTGAAATAGAGGTGGGAATAGGAGGGAGGGGAATTGAATTTTTAGTTAGAGCTTAATAGAAAATAATTTTCCTATTCCAAAGTATTATGGAGATGTGAGCATTTAGGCTTCTCATTAAGATTATAAGAACCTTGAAAATCATAAATGGTGCTTCTCTCTTTGGAAATGACAGAATTAGTCAAGCTAGTGTTTTGAAAATTTTTTTCTTCTTTTTTTTTTTTTAATATTTGTTAATTATAATCGATACATTAAAAGATGGTTTTCTTAAGATGAACAGTTTTCTTTTCCCCTTAGCAAGATGCTAAAATATGCAGCTTCAATAATTTTAAAACTTTCTTTAAAATGCTTTTGAAATGGAAAAATTCATTTAAACAATCTTTTTGTCATAAATTGTTACAATTTCAATAAGGAAATATATATAGGAAGAGGGAAGATGGGAAACTTTTTTCAAAAACGTGACAAATTTTGCAATCTGATTTCTAAAATCACTGCTAGTCTGCATCTCTGCAGTGTGTGAAGGGGCATTTTCAGAGGCAGGTGAAAGGTGACATTCTGATTTAGGCATGAGTCTGTGACTCAGAAGAGTAGTAAACATGGGAGTTTAGCTACAAGGTTCCACTGTGATAGTTGGTAATTTAGTTCCTCTCAGTCAGCTCTATATTTCAGTCAGCTCTCCTCTTTGAAACAGGTGTACCTTGCAGAGGTATTGTAAGGGTAAAGGTATTAACATCAAGCTGATGTGGTGATAAAGGTTCTGTAAGTGCCCACATAAAAATAGTGAATGTACTTGGACTGCAGTTCATTCAACAATTAATGAAAAGGTGTATTTCCTTGAATATGACTATGGTGAAATTATTCGATGCAGTGACTCATTATTATAATATATTATTTATTAAATTATCACTTTTATCTTTAAAGTGAAATAGTCCCTGCAAATTTGTCCTTTGTGTCCTTAGCTCTCCTGTTAAGGGTTATTCAGAGGAGTATTTAAAACACCCTGATACTTGAGTTTCTTTAGAATTTAGAAAAAATGTAGAGGTCCTGTAAAATCTTTCAAAGTACTGCAATTATATGCCCAATCAATATCATTGTGTGATTCAGATGGATATATAGATCAGCGCTATTCCACCTCCCTTAGAATTCAAGGTTCTCAAAAGATCAATTTTATATTTACCTTTCCATATAGATAAAAAATACCTATGATGTATAAATACAAGTTAAATATATAATTAGACATATAAAGCATCAAAGAAGTAATTTGAAAATAAAAAATAGATTCTAAGTATATTACGCTAAATATTGTCGATTCTAAACCATTCTGCATTTAAATGACTGGACATAAGAGTAGTATTGACCAGGTCTTGCCCCATCACAGCATAGGTTATTTTATTTTGAAAACTCTTCTGCTGCTTCCAGCCAGGATATTGAGATACAAAACCAAAAGTAGCTACCAATTAGATACAAAAATAAAAGTAGGCATCTAATATGAGGACCAAAAAAAAATTAGATTTTTTGCTCCAAGATTTGAAAATTAATATCCTTATTGCAATAAGGTTTAAGAAGATGGCTTAGTGTCACTACTGCAGTCTCCTTATTAAGTAAACTAGATATTTGAGATATGCCATTGAAATCTAGGTCCTATATCTTGCAAAGAAATACAAATAAAATACACTTTATAAAATACACTAGATCAGTCTATTAAAACAGAATGCAGAACCATATTTTTCCTAAATTTGTTTTCCTAAAATACTCCTTATCTCCTAACAAAGCTGTGTAGAAGATAAAGCAAAAAGCAAGAAAGCAAACCAGTAAGAAAACAAAAAAGTGAGAGAAAGCAAGAAAACAATACAGAGATGTAAAAAATTACTTAGTCATGTCCACAGAAATTTATTTTCAAAGCAAACATAAATTTTAAAATTTGAATTCCACAAAACTTCCTGACTTTTACTTTGCTTTATATTTTTTCATGACAAGAATGATCTGTCCATAGCTTATATAAAATAGTAACAATATATATTAATTTTATTGTAGAACATTTAATTAATGAATGAAACTCTGCTTTTAAAATATACGTTGGAGCTTTTCTACTTGAAAAAAATAAGATATTTTAATAAATTTACAATAAACTTAAAATTTTCAATATAAGAAAATATTATTGTTAAAATCCTGGAAACAATCCTTTTTTAACATTTAAGGTATGTGGTTTATTTAAAGAGATTTCTTTGAAAACTATACAATTAAGCATTTTAAATCTAGTCTAGCTGAAAACTATATATTTTTACATTACAGTGAACAACTTTTGTTCCTGTTAGCATTTGTAACTATACTTTCTGCATACATTACTGACTTGAATTCTTCATTTCCTAGCTTTTTTTGCTATTTTTGAAGTATTTCACTAAGGTATTTTTTCAACTAATTGGTAATATTCCTCTTCTCAAAGCTGCTATGAGCTTCTTTCATTGTTACTATATCTTTATTCTAATCATGCTTGATTTGATTTGTTTTCCCTGGTAAGAAATCTTTTGCTGCCTTCAGAACAGGCGTTAAGACAGACACATATGATTAGCAGCATACCATAGAAATTAAAAGGTCACTTTTTTAACAAAAACAACTTGACTCACTGAGTCAGAAGCTTTTTTTCTACTCCCCTCCACTCCTATGCTGTCAAATTCTAATTTGTGGCAGTTGCCATAAACAGCATTTGAGAATTCAGTCAGTGTCTAGGGTGAAAACCAGACTGCTACATCTGCTTCAGTTCGTGCCCTGTTAGATGCCCTCTGCATAGGCACTTGTGTGTGGCTGCTACCTTGAGCTTCGAAAATGATGAGGCAGAGAAAGGATAGTAGAAAGGAATTTAGTTCTTCTGTTATGTGCTATAGCGTGAATACAAATACTTTGGATCAGTACAAATAAAAATGTGTTTTCCCCACAATTTTTCAGTGATTAAAAGAGATAGTAGTAGTTTTTAATTTCTGTGTGTAAGCATTTCTTAATTCTACAACTCTGGGAGAACATAGGATTTTATGATCTTTAGAGGTTCCTTCTGTCCCTAACCATTCTGTGATTCTGTAATTCCTTCTCATAGAAATACTCTGCTTTTTGTGTCACAATATTTCCCCTAATCCTTGGGCTTGCTATCTTCCCTAATTCCACAGGGGAACACACTGCAGAGAGTGCACCTGGGTTAATTTGTATATTATGAAGAATTCTTTTGCTTTAGAGAGGCTAGATGTGACCCAGAGACCACATGAATATCAGATAGATTGTAAAACTTGAGCCACGTAAATGGTGACATTTATGGCTCTGTTTAATGTATTTCATGAGGCAGAAACATTAACCTCATCTCTGTATCTCAGCATTTTTCTCTTTCCATAGTTTCCAAAGTGAAACCTGCCATCAAATATTAAAAAAATAAATTTTTCTTGCAAATGTAGTGAATTACCCTTAACCGGAATGATCAAAGCTGGGTATATTCGCATGGTTTCTCTGCTGAAATTATTTATTCAATAAAACCCACAAACTCATAACCAAGGGCTCTCATACTTAAATTCTCTTCATTAAGCATTGCATTTTATGGCCTAAAAATGTTTTCAGCTGAATTTGTATAAAATGACTGCACATATGTGGCTAGTCAAGTAGATCTGTTGTTTTTTCAAGCATTCTTTAATGTAATTTAGTATCATATTTCATCAGAGTTAAAAAAATTCCAAAATAGATTGTTTTTAAGTTTCATTTTTTCTCTCAACTTGCATAAATCTCTCACTACTTTTATTGTCTCCTGCCTTGCCAGATTAGTTTTGGTTATTTTGGCCAGTTCCTCCAGGTCTAACTTCCTTATTCTGCCCTCGGTCCATTAACTTCAGACTCTTCTCAAACCACTTTCCTTTCTCAAACCGATATCCTAACCAACTGCTTCAGCCTTACACTTCATGTTATTTTCTTTCATCTTCTGAAAGAAAACATGACCTACTAGTAGTCAACAATATTCTTCTAGTTATTGGTCTCTGTGAGAACATGCTCCAAGTTTTTGTCCTTGAATTAAACAAAAATGGTTACTGTCACATGTAATAATTTTGGGACTTTAACCAAAATGTTAATAATTAGATTAGAAACATGGAATAATTAAGGTTGGAAAGTAACTCCAAGGTCATCAAGTCAATCTTTGGCTGAATATCACTTTGTCATCCAGAACACAGCACAAAGACAAAACTAAGCATTAAGCATAGCACTTCCAATCATTTCTTGAATGCTTCCAGATGACTCAGTCATCTCCCTGGGCAACTTATTCCAATGCTTAATCACTCTTTCAGTGATTTTTTTTTTTTTTCTAATATTGAATCTGTACTTTCACTGGTGTAACTTGAGTCCATTTCCTCTTGTCACTTGTTAACTTAGAGAAAAGGCTGACCCTAACCTTCCTACCAATTCCTTTCAGGCAGTTGTAGAGAGCAAGGAGGTCACTTCTGAGCCTCCTCTTCTCCAGGCTAAACAACCCCAGCTCCCTCAGGCACTCCTTGTAAGGCTTGTGCTTCTACAGACCCTTGACCAACTTTGTTGCCCTTCTCTGGACCAGCTCCAGCATCTCAAAATTTTTCTTGCAGTGAGAGGCCCATAACTTAACACAGGACTTGAGGTATGGCCTCACCAGTGCCAAGTACAGCAGGAAAATCACTTTCCTAGTCCTGCTGGACACACTATTGCTGATACAGACCAGGGAGCCATTGGCCTTCTATCTCTCCTGGCTCATATTCAACCACAGTTAACCAGCACCACCAGGTCCTGTTCTGCCAAGCAGCATTCCAGTTGCTCTTCCCCAAGTCTGTAGCCTTGCATGGGGTTGTTATGACTCGAGTTGAGGACCCAGCTGTTCACCTTATTGAACTTGATACTTGTTGGCCTTGATCCATTAATCCAGAGCGTCCAGATCCCTCTGCAGAGCCTTCCTTTTCTCCAGCAGATCAGCCTTGTCACCCAACTAGCTGTTGTCTGCAAAACAACTGAGGGTAAACTTCATACAGTTGACCATAAAATGATTTTGAGGCAAAAGATAACCAGGAAGTGCCTTGTCTCTGCTGTGTTCTCAGGGATCTGTTTCTATGCATGTAATCACCATGCATAAATTTCTCATTTGTAAGGTGATTGCAATGCCCCATATTTCACAGATATGTTGTTATGGTAACTGAATTTAAAGGAAAACTTAAATAGGTACAAGGAAAGTCAAGTAGGCATCCTAAATTAAAAAAAAAAAAAAAAAGGAGATAAAGACATGGGGTTAACAAATGGGAATGGAAAGGAAAGGAGAGAAACAGATACGATGTGCCATGTGAACAAAAGAAATGCTGATTCAGGAAAGAAAATATTTCAGAAAACTAGGTGGGCAGCTTAGTCTAGCCCCTACAGCAAAAATAATTTGCCTGAGTGATACTTGTACAGCAGAAAATGCAAGCTGACATTGACCTTGTCAGTATTGCAGTCACAATGTTTTTACAAGGAAAAAATTCCTTGAAAGATGGACTTCAATAGAATGAAAACACAAGGTATCCTTCCACACAGTGCAATTTTCTTCTTTTTCTGCAGAAAATAGGCATGAGAAACAAAGGGGATTTCCATTTTTCAGTTTTCTGCTTTCTTCATAGGAGTGGAGAATCAATGAATACACTTTTATAATGTTTTTCAAGGTTTTTATATAGCAGAGGCTTAGTCAACATTTATCAATGCTAAGTAACCTCCCACACCTATTTTTTAGTCTTGTATAGTAGAGATTAAAATTTCTGCCTTTTCTTATTGCTGCACTACAATCACAGAATAATTTTAAAATAGAAGAAACAGAAAAAAACTCAACAAAAATAACATCAACAAAACAAATAAAAGTCCCCAAAACCCCCAAATAAAACAACAGCAAAAATGTCCTCAGAATCCTCAAGAATCTTGAGGATGAAGTTGCAGTACTCTGACAGCACTACCAGTGTGGTGGAACAGACTGTAGAGCAAAACATTATTCCTGCTCAGGACACTGAAAAAGATAAGCATTCTTCTTGCAAATGAGGTAGAGGTAGTACAAGGTAGTAAGTCCTATTCAGCTGCAGTCTCTTTGTTCTTTCTGTCTTTGCTTATCCATCAGAAACCTTTTCAAAATTTCTCATTATAAGCATATGTATTTCAGACTATGACACTAAGAGCATGGCTCCTTGTATAAGCTCTTTGGGAAATTTACAAATACACCAAGTGCAGATTTGCTCCCATTGCTCACACATCCATGCCTTGAGGGTCAAGGAGAAGAATTGTAAATGGGAAATAGCTCAAGAAACCTGTCTGTACTCCAGATAGGATGGTATTGTCACTAGATATTGATATGACAAGACAGTTCCTTGTATCCCTATCAGCTTATAGGGTTGAAAGAGAGAAACACAATAATGTTTTTCTGCATGACTATGCCTAGAAACATATTCTTACTTTTTTCTATACTGATCTAGAAAACTGGTAGTCACACCACTTTTACACTATTAGGCATTAGGTTTGTGTTGCAAGGTTTTGGTTGGAGGGAATGCAGGGGTCGTTTCTGTGCAAAGTTTTCAGAAGCTTCTCCTGAAAGACCCAATGCCATCTGGCTCCAAGGCTGAGCCCATCAGTGATGGTGGCAGCACCTTTGTGATGACAGAGTTAGAAAAACAGAGGTGTTAAAAACTGAAGAACAACCTGAAGAGAGTGAAAATATGTGAAAGAAACGACCCCGCAGACACCAAGGTCAGTGAAACAGGAGGGAGAGAAGGTGCTCCAGGCACCTGATGAGAAATTCATTCCCCTTCTGTGGTGAAGACCATGGTGAAACAGACTGTCCCTCTGCAGCCCATGGAAGTCCATGGGGAAGCAAATGCCCATCTGCAGCCTGTGGAGGATCCCATGTTAGAGCAGATGGATGCCTGAAGAAGGTTGTTACCCGATGGGAAATCCACACTGGAGTAGATTTCCAGCAGGACCTGTGGCCCTGTAGAGAGAGGAGGGCACACTGGAGTAGGTTTCCTGGAATGTCCCTGAGAGAGACCCATGATGAAGCAGTTCATGAAGAAGGGAAGGACCCAGGTTGGAGAACTTCAGGAAGGACTATCTCCCATGGGAGACACCCAACACTGGAGCGGAAGAAGGGTGTGAGAAGTCCTCCCCTGGAGGAGGAAGAAGTGTCAGAGATTGATAATGAACTGACTGATAACTGCAGATGTGATGAGCTGACTGAAACCTCCATTTCCCATCCCCCTGTACCACTGGAACTGAGCAGAGGGAGAAATGGGGAGTAAAGCTGAACTGGAGAAGGGAGGGTTGGGGGAAGGTGATCTAAGATTTACCTTTTACTTTTCATTACTCTGGTTTTGATTGGTGATAAAATTAAACTAATTTCCCCAAGCAAGTGTGTTTTGCCTGTGACAGTGATTGATGAGGGATCTCTCCTTGTCCCTAACTCATGAGCCTTTTGTTGTGTTCTGTCCCCTGTCCAGCTGAAGAGGGCAGTCACAGAGTGGCTTTGATGGGCACCTGATGCCCAGCCAAGGTTAACCCAGCACACTTTGTTTCAACAAGTTCAGGGTCAATAAGCAGAAAAATCACTCTGAGTCCTTAACCGGTATCCCTTATAGAAATGAAATTAAAATCTGCCCATACTCACATAAACTTCTATGCTGGCCTCTGAGCTCTTTAAGGTTGGCCACCTGGGTTTATTTACTATTTCATATTTAAAGCTTTAAGTTTACAGCAGAATGAAAACACAGCATGAGATACAAATCACTTTCTGTGGAGAGAATTATTTGTCCACATCTCAGATAATAAATGTAACAGTAAATCTTGATCACCAAAGAGGTACAGCAATTCTTACTTTTAGCTTTAAGGGAGTTGATTTGACCCAATTTTATTTAGTTACTTATTAAATTATCCACATCATTTGCCTGTTTATAGAGCTTATTTCCTTGGATAAAATTCCTCTGGCCTAATTTTGTATTTAAAAAAGCTTGAGACTTCCAAAAGGTGACTTGTATCATCTTATGATAACTATTCAAAATAGAACATCTAAATCACACCTCAGTCATGATTATTCTTCTTCATTGAATTTAAGTGGACATTTGATGACTTAGTGGCACATTAATGGCTAACTTTTAGACTTCTGAAACTAGGTAAGATCAATAGCATGTACAGTATAAAACCAATGCATTTTACAATGAATGCATACTAAATATGTGTGTTGTCAATCAAATTGCAACAACATAGGTGATATTTCTTGTAGTATCATGGTTCTCTGTATCCATGTTTAAGCTGTGTCTTTGATTATTACCCTCTACTTCTACCCAGCAGTAGGTATCTTCTTCTTTCCCTACCTTCCCTACCTCTTCAACCATCACTTTGCTGAACATCTACAGTCCACTTTTTATCTTTATACAACTCCCATGACCTGTCTATCAGTCTATAGGTCCTCTAACTCTACCAAATTCCTTGTTCTTTTCACCTTTCCCCAAGGTCCCTCTTTACTTCTTTTCACTTAATCTGTGTCTCTCAGTCATGAGGCTCAAGTGGAGAGCAAGACAGGTAACTTGAGAGACATCTTCTTCATTTTACCAAGTGCATTGTTGTACAGGGTAGCTTCAGGCACAGTGTCAAACAAGCTCCCCACTTGGGAGGTGGGAAAAAGAAGCACCCACCATTGCATTTGAACTGTCAAACAACTGAGTGGTGCTGCAATCTTGGGCAAAGTTTAAGTCTACAGAAATTAAATAGTGTCACTTGAAGAACTCTGTCCAAGAATAAGAGCATTCAAGAGTACATTTTGCTTAAACATACAGGTTTTTATCTCTGCAAGTAATGTCACATTACTGCATGCAACATAAAATAAAAACCAAAACAATAGACCAAACTTGTATCAAATTTTTATGTTTTAATAGTATTGAAAGATACCTTGGGGTTTTTTTTCAGCTGCCATCTTGCAAAGCAACATATCTGCAAAGCAGAAAGTTTCTACTGAAGGGCAAACCACATGAAAAAGTCCACTATAGCTGCTGCAGCTTTTGCCTTGCATATGCCAAAAATATTCATCTGGCACTTGAAAAAGAATTAAACTCCTGATAACTACTGGATTATGGAGGAAAAAGGAGTGCCCAAAACCCACAACCACAAAAGTAGCAATATTTGAATTCAAACGTCAGATAGTTTTGTACTAGGTAAAAAAGATATATCAGTCACAAAATTTAAGAAATATGATGCTCTGATGAGAGGGGCAATAGACCCATTTTACTGACTTAATCGTGGATGACAGTAGTGTTAAATCTGCATTTGATAATTTAAAAATTTAACTAACATGAACCCAATATTTTCAATGTTAATATGACTTATTTTTCACACACAACTTCCTCCTAAAAAAAAAATCCCAAACATAAACCTACACACCACTAACTTATTTTTTAAGTAATTTTGAAGGTTATTTTCCTTATATGCTTATTAAGTAGGAATATTTATTAATTCTACTTCTAGGAAAACTATATAAAAATGTATATTTCATTTTTAATAACTTGCTTATTTTTTTGTTTCCATTTATGGATATGAAACTTAGGATTTCTCTTCTATTGCTACATCTTCTACTGCACCCATGTCTCATCCTGTCTGTATTAAATTACTTGTTCCTTTTACTATTTTCCAGCCTAAATTCTTATTGCAATGGGTTTATCCATGGGTTTTTCAATACATTTCTTCCTCTTTTTGATCTGAGGAGAGTGACACTTTTTCTAGTTCTTTCTATTGCTATTGAACATAAAGCTTACATCCATGAATTTCTATATTCCTAAAAGCTCATTATGCTGAAGGGTTTTCATGCCTTATTTGAATTCAGCTATGCTGTTGATCATACTGATAGGCAGATATTTATAAAGCACTAATTCTAAAACTTGAAATAAGAAAACAACTTATAGTTACATTTTAAAAAATCAACTATTTTATTCCAGTATTTTTCTTCAATCTCAGATGATTTCAGATTACATTTGACAAAGTTCCATTTCTTATTATATTCTTAGACAATTTAATTTAATAGGTACATCTCTGCACACTTGGTTTAGCTAAATTACACCTTAAACCCAGAATAAAATTTGTAGGCTTAAATATGTGAATTCTAAACCACGCAAGAAATAAAACATAAAAAATGAAAGGTGTGAGGAAAATTAAGAAGCTTGTCATTCTTCTTCTTCCTCCCTGCAAAGCTAGCAAATTTTTTAAGTTAATGGTAGTTCTCAGCCAGATAAAATCAAGTTGCCAATCACAGAAACAAAATAGTTTAAAGGCTTTCTTTATAGAATATAACATTAATCTTGAAACTCTCCAATGGTCCTTGTTAATTTGTTTTACTTTTCCACTTTTTATTTTCATCAGATTTAGCTCTGAGTTTGAACCTCATCTTAGCAAAGCAAAACTTCAGAGTAACACTGGAATTCAAAAGGATACGGAGAAGAATAGTTTTGGTGCATTTTATTGTTTGTTTTTCTCCCTGTTACACATAATTTTATTTTATATTACAAGTTCTTATTTTTGTGTTTTTTTTTTACCTATACTGGTATTTCCCAGGGTCAAAAGCAAAATGCCAGTTCTTCAGAGTGATCATCTGAACTGATATGTTGAAATATATTTTCATGAAAAATCACTTATTATAAAGACAGTGGCAGATTTCAAAATCAGACTCCTGTCATTATCCTTCTTGCTGCCCTTGTCTTCAAATATTTTTCCAAGCGTTTTTACAATTCATTTTAAATCATTGAATGATATAAGTTCTTTTCTTACTAAAATTTCAGATGCTAGAAAAGCTTTCTATCTACATCTATAAGCTGTCCCAAATTTATTTTCTTTGTTCATATGCAGTCACATTTTATAGGTTAAATCTGTAACTAGTGCTATATCCAGCAGAGAAGGTAGGCATAGAAAGAGTTTGATTCCCCCCACCTGCAATTCTTCCCTCATCTTCTTAGCCACATATTTTGATAAACTTCAGTATTCAGAAAAAAGGGCTGTTAAATATCTGCTTCATATTAGTAATTTTGATTTTCTTTGTTCTTTTGTTTCTCAGAGTTCCATTGTAATTTCTCTTTTAACATGTCTCTGAAGTATCTCTTCTGAGCATTATGCCAAACACTAATCCAATGTGGGTATTGAAAATGACCTAATATATCAGTTTGGAATGCTTCCAGCTGAAGAAAATCTCATTCTTCTAGTCTCTATGCATTTCTTTTCAGAATGTTATCTGTCACAAAAGAGGTCTTTGATCCACCAGTTAGAGCTGCATTTTTGTTTTGCTATCTGATTTTTGCAGATAATTTTATCACTTATTCTGTTATTTGTCATTTTCCCCATGTAGTATACTGCAGCTGATAGGTATATATAAAAACACTTAGCTATCCTCTCTGTGTCAGAGTTGTGTACTTGTAGCTGGTTAGATTTAATGGAAATTAGTTTTGTCATAAAGAACCCAAATATTTTCAACAAAGGAACTTTTTAGAGGCTTGATAACAAGCACACCATCCCCACAAACACACAAACAAATCAAACCCACTAACCGAACAAAGCATAAATTGCCTGAAGTTTTGAAGAATCACAGTATGTATCACAGAATAGTTTGAGTTGGAAGAGACCTTAAAGTTCCAACCCACCTGCTATGGATAGGGACATCTGTCAAAAGATCAAGTTTCTCAAAGCCCCATTCAACATGGCCTTGAACATGTTCAGAGTGTTCACCATCCACAACTTCTCTGTGCAACCCATTCCAGCACTCACAATCCTCATAATAAAGATGCCTTCCCTATGTCCAATATAAATCTACCAGTTTCATATTAAAACCACTGAAATAGAGATATTCTGCCATCTGGTTTTCATGTGACTACAAAATCTTATACTATAAACTTGAATTTTCAGTTTGTAGCCGTTCTCATCTTCATGCATTTACATTTTTGTGTCATATAATAAGTTAAGCAGGAAAGCAGATATCTAAGTCTCACAATCAAGGTTTTGCTTTAGGTGGTAGTCACTCACCAGATTTGCTACAGATTAACTGATTTAGATCAGCAATTTTCAGGCAACATCACCTCTCTAGCAATTCACTACCTTCATATATGGTCTCATAGGATTCCTCTGGGAAGAGTTAACTTGGATGTATAAGGCCTTAGGATGCTTCTGCAGAACCTCAAATTTAGGTGTATTCATCACATGCATTATCTATTTTATTCTTGAGACATTATTATTATTATTATTATTATTATTATTATTATTATTATTATTATTATTATTATTATTATTATTATTATTTCTCACATATACATTACAAGAATAAATTAGGTGGAGAGGAAGTGGCTATTTTTGGTTTGGTCTTTTTCTAGGCTTATTTTACAAGGCAGCTACTGACTCTACAGATACCATACTTCCTGTTTGAATCACCTGAAGATCCCATCCCAGTAATGGGCAGAACCCACAGGTTTCAGCTAGAGATGGAGAGACATGGATATTTCTGTTTTCAGATAGAAAATTCTTCATGTCTAGACAACTGTGGGGCAATTTGTGTGTGTGGATGGTTTGTCTATTGGTGATGAAAAATTTAAGCCCTAATTCACCTTTTGTTTGTTTAGTTCTTCACTGACTTTGGTGTCTGCAAAGATGTTTCTCTTGTATATTGTCACTCCCCTCTCTGTGAGCTGTTGAAAGACAGTTTTTTACCCTTTCTTAAACATTTTGGTACAGAGGCACTGAGTGACTCAGCTTTGGCCAGTGGCAGGTTCATTTTAGAGCTAGCTGGAACTGGCTTTCTCAAAGACAGGGGCAGCTTCTGTTCTCTTCTCATAGGTGCCACCTCTGCAGGACCTCCACTACTAAAACTTTGACATGTAAACATCATATCCACCTACCTATGTGCCACTAAACCTCACCTCTGCCCCTGGGAAGGTGATGGAGCAAATCTTCTAAAAGCTATTTTCTGGTACCTGAAATAGAGTAAGGTGATTGCAAACAGTCACCATGGATTTACCAATAAAAGATTGTGCTTCAGTAACAACACAGTCTTTTATGACAAGACTTCTGGTGACATGGATAAGCGTGGGCTGGCAATCAGAATTCAGAAGTAGTAGTCAGCAGGTACAAAATCCAGCTGGAGGTCAGTGTTTTCCCTTGAGTATCGACAATGGGGACAAACTTTTTATTAATACTGTATGGGATGAGATAAGTGTATTCCAGGGAGGAAACATCAAGTTTTGCAGAGCAGTCAGTATGGGGGGGCATGAATGTTACTCAGAGGGACCTGAACAGGCTAGAAAATGAACTGACAGAAACCTTGTGAAATTTAATAAAGATATGGACATTAAGTCATGCATTTGGGATGTACTAACTGTGTGCAGTTGTACAGCAAGTGGGTGTCGTGTTTTCAGTGAGGACAAATACAATATCTTTGACAAATGCAATTACTTATAGGCTGATGAAGTTCAAAGAAGCTGTAAAAAATGAAAATACAATGGGAAAATCTGAGAAATACTAAGTCATTACTCATAAAGGGAAAATATAGGAAGTAGTTCCCTAAAGTATTTTGTTTATTTAGTTTTTGATGTTAAATGGTGAGGCATTTAATTGAATCAATTAAAATAAAAAAAGTGTTTTTCTTTTTTATTGATTCTAAGCAGTAAGAAAACATCCTAAATTATCTCATTCATAAAGATGTTAAATTGGCTGTCCAATTAGTTATAGAGCAAATATCTAGACAGAAGAACATCAGCATGGGTTTGGCCAGGGATAATGTTATTTAGCTGTGCATTTGATATATGGTTACTGATACTGCTTTATTCTTTCCCTTGAGTATCAACAGTGATTAGCAAAGGAGGCAGGATGCAGGTTTCATTATTGATTACATTGTCTCAGCTGCACACAGATTTCTTTTCCCCAGTTTATAATAGCAATAATTACCTTATTAAAAGAATTTAAGAAGGATTAATGTAATTGAATGGCTAGGCTTGATAAGCCTTTTCAACTAAGATTTTGGTTGCCAACTCATCTCCAAGAAATTGGAGAAAATTAGAAACTCCAAGTTCTAACTTTCATTTTGAGAATTTTTTGGTTCATCTTTTAGATTGGTTAAAAAGTGGCTTTACAACTTCTACTAGCACCTTCATTCAAATGGGGCAAAAAAATGACAGAGACTCATCTCAAACACATTTAACCACTAGCCCCTGTTTCCTGATTATTCACAAAAATGCTATTTCCCAAGGCAATGTATATAATTTACCATGAGGAAATGGTAAAAGGAAAGGAAGAAAATTTTCCTTCCACTTCTCAAATAAGTAATTTTCTATTTAAATGGAACTGAAAGCAATGTTGGACTAACAGCATTGAAAGAAAAAAGGATTGCCACATTTTCTGGAAAATAAGGGATCATTCGTACAGAGTCCAGCTGAAACCTCCAATGAGGAAGCAAGGGGAAGGAAGACGGATATATTTCTTTAAGGATATTATTGATAGGAATCAGTGCTGAGCAAGGGGAAGTTTCCCAAGGATGAAATTCTAGAAGAACATGTCTTGCTGCTACTTCGCTTTAAACCTGCAGGTAATTGTTCTACAAGTACATACAGAATCATAGAATGTCCAAAATTAGAAGGGAGCCACAAGGATCATCAAAACCCAACTCCTGGCCCTGCATGGGACAGCCCCAAGAATCACACCGTATGCCTGAGAGAGTTGTCCAAATGCATCTTGAGCTCTCTCAGGTGATCAGTTCCATTGAGCATACCCCTTTTTTTTTTTTTTTTTTCCTTAGCTACAAAAGACCCCTGCTCAGCCAAGCCAGCCTTCTCCCTCAACTTCTTGACTTCTGACATTTTGGAATTGCCTATTCCTGTGTCCTTTGGAGGTGGTGCTTAAAATGACTGGCACTGATGGATACCAGAACCTTCCAAAGCATTTTCCCAGGGGTCTTTGCTCGCTAGTTCCCTGAGCAGCCCAAGACGGCTTTCTTCGTATCCAAGCTTGGAGTTTTGCTGACACTTTTCCTCCTGTCAACAGAGATTTTAAATTAATTTGCTTCAACATCACTCTGTTCAAGACAGGCAGGAGTCACCACTTCACTCATGAGACCCCCTTGTCAACAAGCAACAAATCAAGGAGGTATTTTCCCTTGTCAGCTCCCTGTACAAAGTTTCCATACAAGTGTTTTAGGAATCTTCTGGACCGGTTTGTGCCAGCTGTGTGGTGTTCCCAGTCAACATTCAGCAAGTTGAATGTTAACTGGGACAAGAGAAGTTGATTTTGATGTGTCTATTAGTTCTTCAGAGACTAATTCACTAACATCATTGCCCTGGCTCAGTTATCTATAGTAGACTGCTGTATATAGAGTCCTCTATGCGTGGGATTTATGATTTCATGGAAAAATAAATCTTTAACCTCAGATTTAGGCTATTTATTTTTAACAGAGCATATATTTTGTTCTTTTTATACATAAAACCTCAGATCTCACAAAAAAATTACACAAACAATGCATGTGAATACATTCCATTATTAATATCAATAAGTTTTGTCTTATTCTAGTTTATTCATCATCAAAACAGTATAACATTTTTCAACTAATATATTTGGATTAGAAAAAAAGAAAAGACAGAAATACTTATTCTAATTCATTCCAGTGGCAGATAAGAAAGCAATACAGTTCTGTGGTTGCCTCTAGAAAAAGCTGCAATATTTACTTTTGCCAAACAAATAAAGATTGTGTATAACATAATCACTGACTTGTATGACAGCTACATGGCGTGAGGAGTCTGAGTATTAGCTGCAAGCAGTGAGTATAGACAAAATTTCAAAAAGGAAAAAAAAATCTTGGAAGAATATACACATTGTTCTCTGCTTGTTCTGTTTGTTAGCTGGTCACACACATTGCTGAAATAGGAAATTCAGAGTTGTAGACCAAACTCTTTGAAGAGTGCAGTGGTTTCTACCACGCTTTCTTTTCCATGGAAAGTAGGGCAGGGTAGAAAAGATTGTCCTGTGCCCAGATCTCATTCAGTTATCAATCAAGAGTCAGTAAATCAAAGAGTGAAACAGAGAAGCAGAAAAATGTCCATCCAGTAAGCAGGTGGAGTTGAGTACTGGGAAAGAAACTGGAAATGAGAGGAAGGAGAAAGAAACATGAAAATTAAATAGATGAGGTCTTTAAAACAAATAAATAAATAAATAATAAAAGTATAAAAATAATTTGAAAGACAAAAGCTTGGAAAAGCAGGCTATAATTTTTTGAACTCTTTGACATAGCCCATCTAAATTTTGCAAGTTTTCTAGGTCTGCTTAGCTTTTTTCATTAATAGCTTACTGTAAACTTAGATATTGACTGAGTAGTGGTGTTTAGTAACTTTAAAACCCCATACACAAAGTCCTGTCAGAGATCTTCCTCAGGATAGCTAGCAAGTTGTAAAAGCTGCCACATTATTTGATTAAATATGCTGCTTCACACAGGTAGTACATCCTGCCTCAAAATTCACTGTTGGCTCACTTCTCTCATGTTATATGTAAATAGTTTTACAACAGCAGCTGGACCAATGAAAAATAGGTCATAAACAATGATGTGTGTATGATGGAAGACACAAGAAAAAGTACAAAGTTATCTTTAATACTTCAATTTAATCATGTTTACCTCCCTGTTCTGGCTTTTTCTTCCAGAGCTTCCTGGGAACAGCTGCAGTGAAAGGGCATCACAGGTGGCCCTTCCTGCTGTGTCAGTCAGAGCAAGAGGCAACCACAACTCCATTCCATCAACTGATGAGTAAAAATATGCAAGTATAACTCCCCACAAGACAGGTACATTCTTCCCTGCTGTTTTGGGTTTTTCTTTTTAATGGGATTTGCTCTTTATATAGATTTTGGCATGTGACTTTTGGGAACCAGAGCTAAGAAAGATAAGGGGGAGTTAGGTGAAAGAGAGATAATCCTTCATTATCTCCTACAGGAATACCTGCAGCTGGGTGTTTAGTCTATTTGTATTAATTTTAACTTATAATGTAATGTTGTCTTTGATCTCCAATAATTTACTTTTTATTTTAAGGGGTTTGTTCACTTGACTAAATATGGAATTATATTGCTATATTTTATCCCTCTGTAAATTGTATTTCTGGTAATAAGGTGAAAACTTAGGCACTAACATGAGCAGTAATGCAAGAAACATTTTTGCACAGATAGATGCTTTTTTCATGAAGAAAAGTCAGATAAGTATGGATAAGTACTTTGGTACACAAAATTCCCAAAGATATAAATCACAGGAAAAAGGAGGAATTAATTTGGCTAAACATACACATTAAGACTGTCTGCACCCAGGCTAATCACTTCAGGCTCCCTAGAAGTCAAAGAAGAGAAACAGGCACTTCTAGGTCACAATTCTTCTAATCCTAAAATAGGCATCTGAAGTAGGTCAGATGAACTGCGCCCTGAGAGTGCCTATTATTCTCTACCAACTATAAAAAGAGCCCTGGTTTATTAATTCAGATTCAATGTAGATGTTTAAGGAAGATGAAATGAGTCCCATTCAGGGAATCCAGAATGACTATTCAGAGACCAATAGCGAGAAGTGAGAATTCTTGTTTGCCAGCTCTGTATAGGATCCAAGATAATAACATACATCTAAACACTCATTTTAGGTTCCTAACTCATTTAGGTATTTTGGAATATTTAGTCTTATTTCATGCCTTATTTTATTTTGGCTTAGAGAAACTACTATCAACTTTTTATTACTGTATTTCAGTCTTAATGATCCATGACTCATTCTCTATCACTAAGAAAGATGAAAACCTTCCTCAACCTTAACAGACTTTTATGAACAAAAACTTAACAAAGGAAAGAAATTCAGCTTTTCATCTATTAGAAAAGTCCTGTACTACCAATAGCTTGGGAAATATAATAATAAGGACAGATCTGCTACTAGGCTCACTAATATAGCTTGATTTCAGCAGGAGTGCTGTGAACGTTTTGTCAAATGAACATCCAAGTTTCAAACCAAGCCAAAATGCCTTGGATTTTCTCTTCCAAATTTAGGTGGAGAAATAATGGAGTCCAAATATATTTCTCCTCCATAACTGTGACTCTGTTTCAGCAGCAAAAATACTGCTTTATTTAAGTTTTTGGTGCAAATGAGAGAACAAAGCAGTAGATAATACAAAAGGATTTTAATTGAAAAATATTTTGAAGCTGATATACCATTATCTTAACTACAGCACACCATTCAGATCATTATCCACTTAAAGTATATATGAAAAGTTTATAATGCCTCTAATCAGTAAATAAGTAAATTTTACAGTGTCAGTGAAAATTTCTGATCTAAAAGGTTATTTTTGAGTCTCTATTTATCACAGCAAAGAAAGTATTCTGTTACATTTTATCACTGTCAATGTGGGTATATTATGTTCATCTTAAAAAGAAAATCTAAATGAAAAAGAAACCTAACTCATAAATTTTATCATTTTTCAAGTTATTTGTTGGAGAGGAACTGAAATAGTGGTTTTAGATAACATTTTTTTCCCAGTCTTTGGTATCCCAAATAAGAGAAAAAGCAATGAGGATAATAGAGGAAATATTAATAGGATTTATAGCCCATTGAATTATCAGGGTGCCTTCAACTGACTTTGGGCTTTTGATCAGATTCTAAAGTAAAGAAATACATTGAATTACCTTGCATGCTTGGAGCTTGCTAACAAAAGGGGTTTGAAAAAGAAAAAAAAGAAGGATGCTGTAGCTTTTGAGATTTTTTCTAGTTCTGTCATTCTACATAAGGATACTTGTAACAAGTAAGATACATCTAAGCAGAAAGTAATAAGATTAATGTTATTTAACTTTTATCATCTTAAAATCTTGCTGCCATCTAAAAATTAAGCATTCAAGTAGTTTATAAAGGCTTCTTCCACACAAAATAAGAACCTCTAGAAATTATTGCAAAATACAGAACTTCTATACCGATTTTAGGTTAATCTCGCCCCAGTTGGTGGGTTACTGTCCATATATGAAATCTAGACCTCCAGTGAATAAAAATTGCTAGCTTCTGAACACCTAGAGGTTTTTTACTTCACCATTCCTGAAAGCCTTGAAACCTTGAACAAATATGATATTAACATGTGTGTATGTGTGTTCTGGTGGGAGAGACCACCAGCAAGAAATCATTGTGTCAACAGGAGAGAAAAAAAATATCTCCTTCACTTCCTTTAGAGAATTCAATAAGTAGAACAGTTATTTAGGCTGTTTACAAATACGTTTGTTTAGCAATGCATTTGGGGCATTTCATGCATGAATCCTTTGGAATTTTGGTTTGACTGGGTTTTGGTGGGGTTTTTTTTAAGATGTCCCTACAGTAAGATTATTCCTAATGTTTAACTTTCTTGTGTGGATTACTTTGATTCTGGGTAAATTAAAGCTCAGATTTCAACTTTTGCCTCTGTGGAGGCATAATGGAGATTTAACAGCTTTTGTTTCATAACTAAGAGCTAATTTTTATGAACAGCATATTAATCTCATACCTTCACTTTTCCTTATTTATCTTAATTGAAATATTACAGGAGTATTGTGCTCATTAAGTGGTTTACTGGAAACAGGCATACAATAACAAGAATACATGTGTGTATAGGAATACATGGGTGCATAGTGGCACCCACTTGGAAGTTTTATCTTAATTCCAAGAGCTTGAAATGATGCAAGGATGTATTCTGTCCCATTATTCTGGTGTCTTATTGAAGCTGGGGTATGTAATTCATACCATGATATCTTGTCTGTGCGTATTCTCTACTCAGGGTTGCTGAGGCCACACATATGTCCAGTTCTGAGCTCCTTAGTCCAAGAGAAGCATGGATATAGTGGAGAAAGGAGAGCAAAGGGCTGCAAAAATCACGAAGGGATTGGAGCACCTGACATATGAAGAAAGGCTGCGAAAAGCTGTGACTCTTTAACCTGAAGAAAAGAAGGCTCAGGGGTAACCTTATCAATGTGCATAAGTGCTTGAAGGGATGGTATGAAGAAGATAGAGCCAGGATCTCTTCAGTGATGGCCAGTGAGAGGACCAGAGGCAATAGTCTCTCACTGAAATACAGGAAGTTCCACGTGAACATCAGGAAACACCTTTCACTGTGAAAAAAGTAACTGAGGTCAGGGTGGCTGAGCACTGGCACAGATTGCCCCAGGAGGCTGTGGACAGGTTCCAAAGCCCATCTGGACATTGTTCTGGGCAGCCTGATCTAGGTGGCCCTGCTTGAGCAAGGTGGCTGGACCCAGCAACCTCCAGAGGTCCCTCCCAACCTCAGCCATCCTGTGAAACTGATACCAAAAACAAAGCATTGTAACGATGTGCTGAACCAATAAAATGTGACTCAAACTTCGTCAGTTGAGCTAGTTTTTTTTTTCTGCTCTAATAATACAGTACTGTGGTCTCTGAATCTGTAAATAGTATACTAGGATCTATCTGAGCATATCTGCACAGAAAAATGTTTTTGGTTTTTTTTAAATCAAACACAGATCATCAGGACCACAGATTTATATCTAAGTATTTTAATACGATGCAACACACCCATAGAGAAAATCACAGAATGAAATTGGATGCTGTTAGCTAGACAGCAGATTGTTACTTTTAGGTGTTATTAAAAGAAGTGAGTAAGCAGTTGGCAGAGTTATCAGATCATCTGTCTGTATGTCTGTTTCTCCTTCTCTTCTTCTGTTTAACTAACGTGTCTGTACAGTCTAGCATAGTAGTCACTGGAAATTGTGCTGTTTGTCCAATAAAAATATTTTTATACTGTAATGAAAATTTTTATTCCCTATTTGACTTAGTCTCAAGGGTCCATCCTATTTTTATACCCCAAAAAATAGATTGAAATTTAATCCCAACAGTATATTAAACTTTGAAAAGTTTCTACTCTATAAGAAAAAGAAGACATCTGTAGATTCCTGAAAGATTTCATTTAACTTCTTGAAGGGATGTAAGTGGAATTCAAAGGTTTCTTGCAGTCTTTTGGGAAAGCTGGATTTGGGACATGCTTGTGGAATGCATACTTTCTGTGACTGTACCTGTACTCAGCCAACACAAATGAGAAATGCTAAACTGTCAAAGACTCTCCCATCTAAGGCACCTCTCCAGTTCAGTCTAAATCTATGTCCATGAGGAAGTACTGGGCATGCAAGAAAAAGGCTGGATTACAAAACAGATTGTGACACAAATTTGATTAACACATCTAAGGCTTAAATTTTAGGGGGTTGATTTATTCCCCCTAAAACCTTCCCGTTGCTACAGTTTTAGTCTAGGAAAATTTACCTCCTAAATAATCAATATCACAATGCTCTGTCTTTAATATTTCAGTCTTGGGTTTAGTACTGGTCTTCATTTGAAAGTGGGTTACAGTTTCAGAAAGTTGAGGTACCAGTTGCCAGATTCTTAATTTGTAAGATGAGTTTATATTGCTAACAGGAACCTAGGGGAAAAAATTAAATCATTGACTGATCAGTAATTTTAAAATATAGAACAATAAAAATATTTTTTCCAAAAGAATTTTAGAGAATAATTCCATAGATTTTAAATCATAAGATGTTATCTTTATTTTTATTTTGCTTTCCTTTTTTCCTTAGTCTTCTATTGCTCCCCCACTGTTAAAACAAAAAGTATGTAATCTATTTGAAAGGTAGTAGGAGTTTCTAGCACACTTAAGCAAACTGCTTGGGGGAGGAGTACCAAGGTTACCCAATAATTTGAACAAAAATAAGCTACCAGCTAGTGGGGAGGGTAGGCAATATGAAAATTCTTCAAAGGAAGCAGAGAATGAATCTCCATATTTTGAACAAGATGAATAAAGCATATATTCACATCTTCAGAGTATCCTGTTCAAAGGCTATTGAAAATTTCTCTTTCTTTTAAATCTGTAGAACTCATCTCCATGGGATATAATTTAATCCTAGTATATACGTATATTTTGTGCATTCCCATCTGTGTGGGCTGGAATATCACACTATGCATTCTGAAACAGAAATGTGCTTTCTTTTTTTGGACAATCAGATCACTTATGTTACTGACAGTGCAAAGAATGTACCTCAGTCGTTGAATATTTACGTTCTTCAAAATCTATGGAACAATGAAGACAGTGTGTCCATCCAAGGCAACAATTGCTTCACGGGGAGCCTGTGCATCTCAAATTAGTTAATTTCTGGACTTTAAATTGGCCCCTGTTCTTGTTGTTTAAAGCCAGCAAAGAGTAGCACTGGCAGGAAAGCTGTCTGCCAGAAAAGGGCATTTTCAAAGTCACACAGCATGAACATCTTCTTGTCAAGACCCATTACAAGAAAAAAGTAAGTGGCATTTCAGTGGAATCGTAAAGAGGGGTGTGGGGGTAAGGTTGGTGTTAGAGTTTTTTTTGTTTGTTTTTTCTTTTTCAATAGTATTTGTAACCATCTGGATATGAAGTAACTGCTACCTACTCTGAGAATACAGGGGCATCTGTCTGTGGCAAGATGTTTGGAATAAGGAAATATAAGTATTATATTTCTTACTTTCTTTCACTTCTTTCAAATTTTGTTTTAAATTACTCCTTTAAATTTTGATGCAGACATTTCACTTGTATTGCGTTACATTAGGTTAAACATATTCTCGTGACATAATGTGATGTGACTTGACCAAACCAGATGAAAATGTCTTGCTGTATCACTTATTTAAAGAGAAAAATCTGTCTATATTTTGATTTGCTTTTAAAGCTATTAAAAAATATTTATGAAAAGTTAAATAGGTCCTCTTACGTGTCAATTTCTTAGTCCTGTGACAGATAAAGTAGCAAGTCTACTCTAAGGTTCAGATCTAGACATTAAAATAATCAAAATCACTGACATTATTTCTAAACATTAAATTTCCATTTAGTTGATAGGCATTCTATAGGATATTGCATTATTTCTACTTGTTAAATTATTTTCTAAGTTAATAATTAGTGCCCATTTTAAGAAGGCTTATTAACTGACAAAAAATTTTGCAAATGCAAATTCCCAGTTGGAGTTCTTGTGGCAATATCAACTCCTATATAAAGATCTTTGCCCAGATTTTTCTGCCCATATTATATAAGTACAAGTTAGGATTGCAATCTTTCTTCCAGCTCTGGAAAACTCTGTTATGAGTCTGCTGTTAGAGTTTTTGTTTATAGCTGCTCTTAGCAAGTAGGAAGGTATTTTACAAATTCCCGCAAGCCATGTACTTTTCTGTCTAACATTTTAAATCATCCATCAGTGCTATTTGAAAAGAAAATTCTGAAAAAATGTGGAAAGGAATGAATAGCTGGCACCTTACTGGCAATTAGCAGTATTGTTTCCTGGTCTTTTAATATGTGGGTCATTGAGCATCAAAAAAATTGTAGTTTCAATTCTTGTGGCTGTCCAGAGACCAGGACTGCAGTTGCTAGTACTTCTTCAGGTAACTTGATGAAAACACAGGGTTTTTACAAGGCATGCTGGCAATAAATAGTGATTTATAAATGCCCAGTTATTCCATCTACCGCCCAGATATGGATGTGTTCCTTTGGCAGCTCATTCTGAAAAGTAATTTGGAAGAAAGACACATCCTAGTGCTGTGTACCCGCAGACCCACACCTGTCTACATGGATAGATAAAAACAGAAGACTCTCTGGTAAAGGCACGTCATTCGGCTCTAGTTTGAGAGTTTTGCATCTTTTTGGTGAAATTATTTGGATTTCCTTTGTATTCATATATTCTGAATTTGCTGCCATTAACTACAGGACTGCACTGATGAAGACACAAATCTTTGAATCAACAGGCACTGATTCACATTCTTCAGGTTATGTAGAGTAGAGGAATTCATGTTTGCCTTTACCCATCCATGCAGATCTGTTTTCCAAAGGCCACAGTGCAGCAGGGAATACAGGCCTTATGGTTCATGGAGAAGTTTATAAAGCATAAGGATATAGGGGGAAAAGTCAACATCCAGGGGATTTAGAAATTCTTTTTATATCACAAGACAATGACGTGACAGTCCCTAGGTTGTAAACTCATGAACAGTTGATTATGCAGCTAGATGTTTTTCCAGACCACATATCCAAAGCGCTGTTACTGAGGGATATGGACCAAAAGATGTGGTCTGGATGACTGGACCCTGTGTTCCTGATTGCTTTACTGTGATGAAGGGCAACCAGGTAGCCTCATAATACAATACTGGTAGTGTTAGTAACAGGCCATAAACTTTGCCCTGAGTCTGCCCAGGCTCAGGAAAAAGGCTTGTCAAGCCTGTTCTGAGTGTTTCTCTTGATCTGTCTCTAGGTCTTACTTGATTTCACTGTGGAAGCATCTCTCTAACAATGGATCAGGTATCCACATATAATCTGGTTTACTGTTGTTTATATTTGTGTGGTACTATAGTTTGATGTATAGATAACAAACAGTTTATCCAGGTAGAAAGAGATACTTCTCCCTAGAAGGACAGCAGAGGGTTTCAGAATCAGAGGCACAGGATGCAGCGCAGACAGTGTAACTGTGTGGTGATAAGGAATGTGTCACAAGATGATGAGATTGCGTTGTAAAAGCTCATCTGCACCCACAAAGGAGGACAGAGACAACAGTGGATGGGCAAGCTCAAATTCTGGTCTAGTTCCTCTGAGGCCCACTACAGGAGTCATCACCCTGTTATAGGCACACCTCCACAGGATCAGAGGATCACAGGGACAAGGGAGGCAGGAATCCAAATGACACACTCCTGAGGAACACTCTGCCCAGGCTCATCCCACTGAGCCTCACTACTGCTGGAGCTGGGGATGTGGAGCTGGGGAAATGTAGCTCCAACAGCCTTAGCTTTTTTAGAGCTGCCAAATCTAACTGATTTTCCCCTACTACTGGAGACCCCACATCTACAACCAGCTCTGTAATGGTCACTTAAAAAGTAACACAGGTCTAGAGCTGGTCAAACTGGTTTTAGGAGTAACAAAAGACACAAAGAAACACTATCTGACACATGTAAAAGACACTATGCAAAGTAAACTTGGATGCAGTCTGGAGCTTCAGATCACTGAAGAAAAAATGTTGTAAAAGACCCTACATGTGGAAAAAGAATAGAAAAATGAATTGCGGAAGACAAAATCATCAACATGAGCACTGTGTTGCTTCCAACAAAGGGACTTCAGATGCTGACAACTTGTTGTAATACCTCCCTCACCATTACGAATACCATGGTGAAACCACTGAGCACAAAGTCAGTGTGTTTGCTGGAATTTCAGAGAACATGAGTTGTTGGAAAAAAAAAAAAAATCAGTTAAAGTGTTTCTGGTTGAAGAAGGCGTTCGAATATATCCAAAGAGGGAGTCTCCATGGGAATCTGTGTCAATCCTGTCAACCTGACCTAACTTACTGTTTTTCTCAGTGAAAAATGTTTCCTGATGTTCAGATGAACTTCCTGTGTTACAGTGAGAGTCCATTGTCTCTGGTCCTCTCGGTGGGCAGCACTGAAAGCTGTTTTGCCCTTCCACCTAATAGTAGACTTTACCTATCTTAGATTATCATGAAGGGCCATCTCTGCAGCCCACACCTCAAAGACCTTGCCATCTAAAGGTAACACAAGTATTTGTGTGATTGAGGATTTGGGGGTTTTGTTGATGCCAACAGAAGTTGATTTATTAGTTAAAGCAGTAATTTACAAACCCTGAAAGAGGAAAAGCTAAAGGCACACACATTCAAAATATAACCTCTTGAGTAGAGAGAATATGGCATTTTTTTATTTCACTATGTTGAATTATCACAAGAGTGGTGTGATTATAAGTGTGTACCGACTCACACTCCTTTTTTCCCTGATGAGTTGTGATTCCATTGGGCTCCGTGTAGACACAGGACTATCAGCTTTGGGCCTACATGATATAACCATGGGTTTCAATCTGAAAATTTGCTGACCTAGAATGAAATACATAAATTCTTAAAAGCTTGTATGTGAAACTCAGTGGCATGATAAGTCCTCTGATAACACTGGATATAATAATTTGATCTTTAGAAATTGGAGGTTAACTGTCCAAGAGATCTTTCCACGACAAAAACAGATTTACAGTTATACCAAAGACACAACAAAAATCACCCATGTTAACTGTATGTAGAAGGGAAATAGTAATTTGAATGAATGTGTCTGAAATACCATAATAATGCCTTTTTCTGAGTAGAAACTCAGATGTGTTAAAACTTGAGAAACAGGTGTGCACAGTGCCCTTATTCATCCTAATGGTAGGAAACACTGTTAACTATTGACTCATGCAGAGCGTACGTATTATTTTACGGTAGGTTGAGGTAGCTGCTTCTGAAATACAGCATTTCTTTAAGGTGAATCTGACAGAATTTGACATGCATAAAAAATGAGTAAACAGTATGTATGTAGCATACATCGCTGTGACATTCATACAGTCTGGGTTTGGCAACAGTTTGGTTTTGTAGGCTACTTTTGACATTTAAGCAGAAGCAAAGAATCTTTCTCGAAGAAGCTGGGTTTGTTTGCCAGGTATGAATATAGATATATAAATATATTGTTGCAAAGGCCATCCTCAGGCAAAAAAATCTGTAGAATTGTTGTTGGAGGTGACATGTTCCAGTTGAGGTATTTTGAGGAAAAATAGCTTGAATACCACCAGAGAAAAATATACTTTAGCCTAATGGTGAATGCTTCAATTATATGAACAAGATCTTCACCTGGTATAAATCATCTGAAGCTCCCTTGACTCTGTTTTATCATTTTCACTTCACTTTTTTATTATGTTTATTTATCAGGATATTACACCTTCTGCCTTGTCTTGAGGGCTTTGACAAATTTTTGTTACTTTGGGAATTTTCTTTTTTTGGAAATGATGTTCAGATTTACATTCATAATGCATGCTACTGGGAGATAAACACCACCCCCCCTCCCCCCAAAAAAAAAAAAGCTGTTCTACTGTAACCACATTTTTTTCCTTAAATTAAGATGAGGCATGGATTGTTTGTTTTCTATTTCTATATTGTTTGGGGTTTTTTCTCTAGTTATATAGTACTGTGTGTTACCTCCTGGAAATGGACTTTGAGGAGCTAAAGCTTTTTACAACTGTGTAATAGATATAAAGATCAGACTCTCAAGGACTTAAATTACTCATAGTTCAATAAACCAGCTCTGCATGAATTAGCATGTTTCTGCATTCATATAAATCACCTCCACATGTGCAATGAACTCTAACATCCATATTGCATTTAGGTAGCCAGGATTTTGTGGCATGGACTGCAGAGGTGGCCCTTTGTGATTATCTAAGATAGATAAAGTCCATCATTGCTTGGAAGGTCAACAAAGCTTCTAGTACCTGGGGAATTTCAGGTCTTGCTCATTACGGCAATCACTGTACGTGCTGGCTGGGCACAAGTAGTCTTCTTGATGAAAGAAGTTTAGGAGGACTGTTGGCCTCTACATCTTTTCTGTCTACCAGCCTTGAACGTAGAAGAAATGGTGTTTCTTGTGTGTGTATGTACATGGATGGATGGATGGATGGATGGATGGATGGATGGATGGATGGATGGATGTTCTTTGGGTTTCTGTTAAAAATATTTAATTTTGTTTAGTTTTGCCTATAATGATTTGTGAGTTTAGATAGTCTATTTATCCTTTTCCCCATTCTATGACTCCCAAAATTATCAAGGTTTTCTTTTTTCTTCTTCCTAAATGTAAGAAAACCTTTCCCAGAGGCATAAAACATATGTCTGTTGGATATTTCTAGTTCTTTTCTGTAGTCTTTTGAGAGATATTTTTTCCCCTGGAAACATCATCACATCCTTCCTCAAGTCCTCTGCTGCTCCAATGGGTAGCACACCTTATAAGAACAAAATTTTGGAAGAGTTTTAGCTTGACAATGGATAATTTTTCCCTCTTGCTCTTTTCAGATGCAATATACATCTAATTTATCTGGTTCTTCTAGGGATACAGCTTAATATATTGAGTTATATTCATTCATCCTAATTCTTCTTCATTTTTTTGTCAATGTGCTCACTAATAACATCTTTTTTTGTTCTCCAGTAGCCAGCTTGATATTAACCAGGGTAGCCAGTTAAAGGGAGATCACTTGTCATTTGGGGATTTCTGTGGTGGCCACTGTGAATGTTCACAGGGTAATGATACTTCAGGGAAGTGTCAGACCTAACACTTATGACCAGAGCAAGTTGTTCATCTTTCAAAAAACAACGGTTCACTAGTGTTTGTGCTATACATTTGCAGATCATGTGTGAAACTCTGTTTTCAGCTTACTTCTGTATTGTCTTGAAAAGAGATGTGTGATTTACAGGTTTCATTTTCCCCTGAAACAGCATACTTCTGAATTTTCTGCAGAATAGTTAAAGGATTCACAGGAGTCTGAGTAAACAATCTGAGTTAAAGAAAAACTGCATAGAACTCAAGCATTGTAAATAGGTTAATTCAAGCACGAAAGTTTTTCTGAGACAGCTTTATTTTGGGGTGTGAATTTTAAATTCAGAGTGAAAGTGTGTCTAGATCTTTGATTTTCCTCTGCATTTTCTTACTTGGGTTCTAAACAACCAGCTCCCTATTCAGATGTGTGAGTTGTTTTCCTGGATTTTGGTCATCAGTGGGAGCTGAGAAGAGTGAGAGAGGTTTTCTGTAGCTGGAGCCGATCAGCACTGTATAATTGCTGGTGCTGGATTGGGCAGCAACAAGAAAACAAGCCTGTTTAGCTGTTGTAGCCTCATTCCTTGTCAGCTCATCTACAAGAGGATATAACCATGCAATTGACTGGGCCTATACATTATCTGCAAGCCAGAATTCATACTGAAGGATCCTTCATGTGGAAGAAACATATGTGTAATCAGGTATATGCTTGTCTCTTTAGCTTTTTATATGCAATTGTGTGTAAATACAATCCTTTTATCCATGTTTTACTTCTGATTCAGGTAATCTCTGCCCAGTGGGCTCTGTGTGGGAACTTGGTTGCCTCAATTTGAGTGGTGAATTCTTCAACAGTTGGCTAGAGTTTTGTGTGATGATTTGACTATACAAAATCTATGCAACTCTACAGTTTCAGATCAGAGGTATTGCTAATGTCCTGTGATGTCATGTCATACAGGTGAGTCAGACAAGAACGTCTTTGAGAGCTATTGGTAAATATTATAGGTAGCACCTACCTGTGTTCAGGAGTTTGTACCCATTGAGTTTGTAAATCATCTTTCAACTTGGTGAGTAAAACAAAAGATTTTTTAAAATAAACACGTACTAACATACATGCATAAATATTTCTTATCTGTCCATTAGTAAGTATATGTTTTAGTTGACCATCCAAAACATACATATATTTGATGAACAACACTAAGTCTCACACATTACTGGAATCAGAATAACTATCTCAATATTAGAAAGTACTGTAGTACCAATAAAAGTGTTGTTTGAAAGAGAAATATAATTTGAGTTCTGTGTTTTCTGTCTGCCTCTTTCTCTGCAGGTTATCTGACCTCACAGGGGAGCTGGAGTTCTTGCTGGAGGCCTCCATCCTGTCTTGGAGGCTGCCTCACACATTGCCACTGTAGGTGCTGAAATTCCCTTTCCCTTTCCTGTCTGGGATATAAAAGGAGATACTCCCAGCATAGACACCACTACTACTTATGCCCAACAATTATGCTCTGGTCTGCTGCTTTGAAAGAAAAAACAAACAAACAAACAAACAAACAAACAAACAAACAAACAAACAAACCAGCTTTAGGGACAGAAGGGGAAGGTTTCCCAAGTTTATTCTTTCAACAGCACTAGAGTAAAAAGAAGCACAGCTCTAACAAATGGGTTTAGAAAGCCAGAGGCTATACAGAGCATAGCAGGTGATGGCAAAATTCAGAATCAATCATTTTTTGTGTTGCATTTAGCATTGAATTTCATACATTTATAATCATCCTCTCTTCAGTACCAGCATCTTGCCCAGTATTGATATCTTGGCAGGTATTATAAATTAAGCACTATAACCCCACTATTCAATGTCTACATAAAATACAAAATTGTTAAATATAGACATATAATTTATGTGATTTTTTTCTTTAATGAGTTCATAAGGTTCATCCTTTTTTTTATTTTCATTGTCACCTTATATGTTTGATAATTTTGCATTACAGAACACGTGATTTTATTTCTTTCTAGGAAATTACATTAAAGATTTTACACAGTGTAAGCTAGTGAAAATAATGGAGAACAGAAACAAGTATTGTGGTATATTATTTGTTCATTTCAGATCAAGGAGCATTTAATATGTGCTTGTGTTTACATAATAAATTCTACCGCCTCAAATATTTAGCTTGTTCTTAAAAAAAAAAAAAAGGATTATTTTGCTTCAAATTTTTACACTATTGCTACACAGGAAAAGCAGATCAATTTCAAGCCTTTTTCAAATGTTTTTTTTCCATCAGATCTAATTCTGAGATACAATGCATAAAGAGAAAACTTCACTGTGAAATTTTGCAGAATATGTACTGAGAGATACCTCCATTTTTAGTGGTTTAACGCTGAGAAAAAAAAAATTATTTCATTTAAAATTTACATTTAGGTGCTTATTTGGCTTTATTTTATTATGAGACATCAAATGGTATACATTTATTGTAAAATACACATGCATGTTTCTTCAGGTAAAAGGATTATATAAAACATGTATGTGTGTGGACCTACTGTCTCCACCAGACTCGTATATGTTGAAACAAGATGGAGCACCTGCAGGTATAGTATTGGTGAGGGTGGAAATGTTAATCCCAAGACTTAAATTTACAGAATATTTACTAAAGATGCCTTTCAAAAGATGAATAATTCAACACTGTTAACTTGTGCTCTCTCTAAACTGGTGTTTACTTGTGTGTACTGGAGTGTACTGTAGAATTGCATTCCCTGGTACTCAGGGATGTCAGTAAAAGTCATGAATGGTAAATCTCTGTAAATCACTTTCAGAGTCATGTCTTGCATATGTTTTTTCTCTCCTTCAGCTGAGTTTTTTTTATTTTGCTTTCCTTCTCAGTTAAGTAGAAGTATCTACTCTTAGGAATATTTCAGTCAAAGGCATAACCTTTACTCTTGTATTATTGTCAAGAGCTGCTAACGAAGGCAAAAAATGAGTATTAAAGCCTGCTTTGAAAACAAAAACCTGAATCTGGAACAGAATTCTGTAAAAATATTATGCCCATCCTGTGCAACACAAGTAGAAAGCAAACATGGATTCCAATATGCTATGTACTTGACAACAGCCTCTTAAATTTTAATGTATATTTTTTGTGCCAACTATCTGAAGGGTGTAAAGATGTACTGTCTTTCCACACCTAACCCATACTGCTCCGTACTCAGGAGCTCTTAGAGCACATCAGCAGTGACAAGAGTTTTTGACTGAATATTCGTGGGATTCCTTTCATTTTAATTCACTTTCTCATTCTGTGTCATTGTAATCTTTTCCCTTTCATAAGACTTTTTACGATGCAGAACCCCTCAACATATGTTATTCCTTCTTGATTTTCAAACATATGTTGGGCAAAGTTCTAAGGCTCATAAAACAATAGTTGCTCCTGTCCTGAGCAATTGGCAGATTGCAGATTTCCTATGAATAAAATATTATATTTTTAAGTACTGAAAAAATACAAAACCAACCTCACTATTGAAGAATCCCACAACAGACGGATAGCAAGTATGCAGCTCACTCAGATGTGGTTATTACAGAACAGTCACCTAAAATTATCATGGTTTCAGTGCTGCTTTCTGATTTAATCCAATTGCTATTCCAGAACAAGTGGAGACACTAGAACTCTGTGCACCTGAGAGGGGCTGCCAACAACCTCAAATATCAATAGGAAAAGCTGAAACACTGACCTCTATACTTCTAGGTGCTTCAGAATGTAATTAGGGGTGAAATCTTGCAAACAGGATCCCGTTGCAAAACGGTTGCTCACCTCATGGGTGCTGCATTTGACTCAAGGCTACAATCTGTGCCTTCTCTTCTTTGTATATACATTCTATAGTAGAATATGAATATGTACAGTTTCCTTTTAATTTTCTTACCCTACCTTCACATGTCTTTCCTCAGACACTCCATATCCCTGATCACTGGAACATTGAGATAGGTGCTGTGAACCCCTGTCAGTGCCATGAGACACCACAGACAGTAGAGTTGACATTGGCACACTCTTTTAAAGCAATTTTCTATTTATAAACCACACATCAGTGGCTACTAAGCTCACTCAAAACTCCTGTGAGCTCCAGGCAGAGACTTTTTCTTTTTACAAACAGCACTGTGTTCTGCTCTAAAAAACTGATGGTGTCAAAAGCAAATGCAGAAATCATCTTCTACCTGACATGAGTATTCCTCACAACTAAATTCAGTTTCATTTCCAAAAGATTACATTTTACTATTGTCCCTCTTTGTTAGGTACAAGCACACAGGAATTATCTGGCTTCCTATCTCTCTCCGTTTTACTGAAAGAGACAAGAAGTTCTTTTTTTTTTCCACCAGAATGGAAATGTAAATATTATTATTGGAAGCAAAAAATGAAAGCTTTGAGGATGAAAAATGAGTTTTATCCACGAACATTTCAGTGATTCCAAATATAGAATTGTGACCTTTCCAAATTACAGCTTTTACTTTATAATGCAAGACTTTTTCAAAAAGAAAATAACTTTAATTCTATTAATCTAAAATAAATGTGTGCTTTCATATAATCAGAGGAAAAAGTGTGTGTGTTTTGCCTCTGCTGTATACATTAAAAAAAATGTGTGTGGATAGACATCAAAAGTTGGGGATATCCTTAAGCTTCATGAAACCTGTACATCTGTAGTGTTTGACAGATATTCCTGTACTGTCTTACAACAGGCCTGTTCCTGTACAGTTGCAGTAACTGGATTTACAGGGGCTTATTTTTATTCATAGCTAGATTATAAAAATATATATATATTCCCTGAATCAAAGTGAATTAAAAGGAAATGACATGCAAGGGGAGAAGGTAGCTCAGATTTCTCATCAGCAATCTAATCGTGAGTGACCCACAGGCAACTCAAAAGCTGCCCACACAATTACTCATGGAGCCTGCTTAGAAACAGCCATCGCTGCCAGGAAAATCTTTGTTACCTTGAATCCAAGTTTAGTGGTGACCACCTATAATAGGAGTTGGAGGGAGGAGTGCAAAGTGCAAAGCACTGCATTAAACTGATGCTATATATCACTGCTGGGCAGGCTGTACATTTTTATGTGATGCATTTTACAGACATAGATAAATATATGCAGCTAAGGTAAGTATGAGCAACAGGGTAATTCCTAGTCTGGTTTCTCTTTTCAGTTGTGCCAGTCTCACTGAAATTAATCGAGCTGCCTCAGTATGAGAGACAAAACTTTTTGGATGTGCTGGATGAGAGAGTGGTGCTCTCTCTCGTACCGTGCTACAGGCACACTAAACACTGAACTTCCAAGTAATGAAAAGCTGTGAGATCAAAGCACAACTGCTTCTGTAGCCACCATGGCTAAAACCTGATCACAGTTTAAGTGACTCCAAAAGCATTAGGTGAGGGATGACTTTGGTATTTGAACTTAACCTACAGTGGTACTGCTGCAAAATATAAAGGAAGTTTTTCTGATGGCTATCATTCTGCTAGGAACAAATGTAATCAGTGTTCAAACACAAAATAAAAAGTATTTATTAGTATTTTTTTACAAAATACTTTTTTCACCAGAATAAATCTATGTTAGTGTGTGTGGAAGGTAGGGTTCAAGTAATTTCCAAAATCATACACAGTTCTTTCAATGATTTCACCAAAAAAAGTTTGTGTGAAGAAAACATGAATATTTTGATGGCTTAGTGGTTGGGTTTTAATGAAGTAAATACAAAATAACAACATGAACAGCATAAAAAAGGATTAAAAATAATACAAAATAAATAAAATCTTTTCAGCCTAAAAATATGCCTTTGTACCTGAAATAAACTTCTAGTTATTTCCCTGAGAAAAACGCCACATTAACTAACTCTGCCAGCATTGTGTTATGATGAAATGAAATTATTCTTTCCACTTATTTGACAGCTGATCTGAAGTAATTGATTAACTTACTCATTTGCACAGACACAGAATGATGTTTTTGAATAGACTATCTTAATATATTTTAATAGTACATTGCTATGTATCCACGTGTGATGTTTTAAAGTTTACATATTCAGCGTGAACACTGACTGATGTTACTGTACAATATATTACATACTAAAACCACAATATTCCAGCTTGGCAGGAAAATCCAGAAGAAAAGAAACAGGCTGGTTAAATGACTGAACTGGAAGATGGCCTCTTCTCATCACATAATTTTTTCCAGCTTTTTGCTATCTAATTTTTTCCTTCAAGTGACAGGCAGATATTTTTCTGTTATTTATTCCACCACCAAACAACTTTTAAAAAACAGTAGTTTATATATGGCAAATCAGTGCCAATAGAATTTTTTAAATTAATCTGAAAAATGTGGTATGCTTATGTATTGCTGTTTATTATACTAATTGCGTTTCTTGTAGTATTAAGAGTTTTCTACTAATTAGTTCAGTGATTACTGAATATAGTCAGGTTTATCTCTCTAAAGAATCTGTGGAGTCACCTTTTTTACTATTCTCCCATACTACAGAAAGATGTTACTTTTAGAGATATGCACTTGAAGAAGGACTTTACAACATCAGTGCTTTTCAATAGTTAAGGATTTTATAAAAGAGAGGTCCTTAACTGGACAGATTTGCAAACTCTGAGAATTTCCACTAAAATTAACTTTTACTTTTCAATTGAAAACCTCTCTTCATTATTTCCCAGCAGTCTTGGGAAACCAGAGAGGTCCCAGCTGACTGGAGGCTGGCAAATATTGTCCTGATTGGCAAGAAGGGCAAGAAGGAGCATCCTGGAAACTACAGGCCTGTCAAGTCTCAGTTCAGTGCCTGGCAAAGTTATGGAGAAGATTATCCTGAGAGATGTTGAAAAACACCTGAAAGACAACAAAGTCATTGGTCACAGCCAGCACAGCTTCATGCAAGGAAGGTCCTGCTTATCCAAACTAATATCCTTTTATGACAATGTAATTCACCTGATTGATTAAGAGAAGCCAGTTGATGTAATCTCTCTTGGATTTCAGTAAAGCTCTAGATGAAGTCTCCCACAGAATCCTTCTGGACAAACTGTCCAGCTCACAGCTGGATAAACAAACACATCATGCAAAGGGCACAAAAGCTTGTAGTGAATGGGGTGACATCAGAGTGGTGACCTGTCACTAGTGGGGTTCCACACAGCTCCATCCTTAGCCCTGTGCTCTTCAGCATCATCATAAATGACTTGGACACAGGACTGGAAGGGATACTGAGCAAGTCCTCAGATGATACAAAATTGGGAGGAGCTGTTGGCTCACTCGAGGGCAGGGAAGCCCTGCAGAGAGACCTGGACAAATCAGAGACTGGGCATTCACCAACCATACAAAGTCCAACAAGGGCAAGTGCTGGATTCTGCACCTGAGGTGGGGCAACCCTGGATGTACAGACAGCCTGGGGAATGAGAGGCTGGAGAGCAGTGCCATGGAAAGGGACCTGGGGTCCTGGACAATGGCAAGTTGAACATGAGCCAGCAGTGCCCTGGCAGCCTGGAGGGCCAACCCTGTCCTGGGGGGCATCAGGCACAGCATGGCCAGCTGGGCAAGGGAGGGGATTGTCCTGCTCAGCTCTGAGCTGGGGCAGCCTCAGCTTGAACACAACTTCTTTGGGAAGGAAAAAGGAGGGAAGGCACTGATCTCTTCTCTGTGGTGCCCAGTGACAGGACCCCAGGGAATGGCCTGAAGCTGTGTCAGGTGAGGTTTAGGTTGAATATTAGAAAAAGGTTCTTCACCCAGAGGGTGGTTGGGCACTGCAAGAGGCTCCCCAGGGAAGTGGTTACAGCACCAAGCCTGACAGAGTTCTAGAAGTGTTTGGACAATACTCTCAGTCATGGTGTGACTCTTGGGGATGGTGCTGTGAAGGGCCAGGAGTTGGAATGGATGATCCTTGAGGGTCCTTCTGTGATTCTGTGACTTTCTGATCCCCAAATGTGTTCAGAATCAAATTGGCTAATAACAGCCTTCCTTAAGGGATGTACTTCTGCAAAGACAAATATATATGGCCCTGTATATTAGAGGATATGGAGGAAAGAGAAGGGATTGTTATGTGGACCTTCTTCTCTGCTCAAGTGAAAGCATTGTTTGGGCTGAGATAGCAAAGTTATCCCAAATTAGTGAGGCAAAGCAAAGTTTCCATTCAAATTAACAGCAAACTCCTATAGACTCAGACTGAGTGTTGTGTTTAAGAAAGGGAACTCAGGAAACTCATAATATTGTCTGAAAAAAATGTGTAGGCTTGGGCAATTTCTTTGAGAACTGTAGGTAATGATTCGAGAGCTACTGTAATAAGTGAAATGAAAAGGAGACATAAAAATGATGATATACTGTCTAATTTAGATGTATGGAGACTTTGCAGCTTATTTTTCAAGACTGACTCATTTACACATTCTGAACACATCAAAGAGGTTTCAATAAAAAGTAAATATAACCATTTGATTTTGAACTCTGGTCTCCTTTGCCCTTCATTACAAAGAGCTTCTTCCAGCTTTCTTAAGTGAATTACTGCTAAATCCAACCAGTTTTCAGTAATATTGAAAGACGGTTGGTCATTTTTCAAGCACAAGTTTGTCATTATTGCTTCAAGTGTGAAATTTTTCAGAATCTTACTCACAGCATGCATTATAATTTTGGAAAATAATGAAAAAAAGAAAATCCTCAGTGTTACTGAGAAAACCTCTGAGATCTCAGACGTCAGCTTGAGAAGAGAGATTGCTCTACCTATAAATTCATCTCTCCCAGAACTGACATCCAAGGTCCCAGGGCCTTTTCCATATTGCTAAAGCCTTTTTTCATGCAATTCCAGCAATGCAGTGCATTCCATTCTTCACAAGAAATGTTCAGCTATTCATATTGCAGACAGCCAGATGTCTTGCTGACTGTCTAATAATATTAGAGCTATTTTGAACAGAGGTACCAAAATAACATATTGTACTAATTTTTCAATAAGATTTTATAAATTAAAATCCAATGTATATTTCAAAAGAAAAATATCATCTGGGAAAAGCAAACAAAACAATCCTAACAACAACAACAACAACAGAAGTGATTGGAGTATAATCTGCTAAAAATGCTGGATGTTCACATTTTAATGTGTGTGCGTGTGGGTCTTTCATGAGCATAAGCTAAGAGAAGTGCAAACATATCTATCCTGGGCTATCAGTCTCACTTTGGTGTTACAGCAACTTCCTTTGTGTACTGAAATCACTCTATGATTTCAGGGGAGGGGAAGTGAGGAGAGCGGATAAAAAAGAGGGAAAAAAAAGAAAAAAGAAAAAAGAAAAGAAAAGAAATGAAAAGAAAAAAGAAATTAAAAGAAACAAAATGAAAAGAAAAGAAAAGAAAAGAAAAGAAAAGAAAAGAAAAGAAAAGAAAAGAAAAGAAAAGAAAAGAAAAGAAAAGAAAAGAAAAGAAAAGAAAAGAAAAGAAAAGAGAAAAACAGTAAGAAAGAAATTGGAGGGTAGGAGGGAGGGAAAAGCCTTCATTTGTTTCATTTTCAGATGCTCCTGTGAAAACCTGTACAAATGGCCCTAAGGATATGAATCTGTGCAGCAGAGCAAATCCCATATGAGGTCAGGGAACTCCATGGAGACTAAAACATCTGCTGTTGTGTAGTCAGGTGGGTAACTAGGATTTCAACTGAGAGGAATTCTAAAGGCAGCTGAGATTTTTCTAACTGCAATTTTTATGCATTTCCAGCTGAAGCTTTGGAAGCTCAAGTGATCCAAATAATCATTATCAATATATATTCTAGGATCAGAAATTTTGGAGGATAGGCTTGCCTGACTAAGTTATTTTTGTTCTGATATTAGGTGTTTTGGGAAATTTTTCTCTTTTGCCTGCCTTTCAGAACCACATGGCCTTATTTCAGTCATTGTCATGTCTGCAGCACAATAGCCACATTAGCCATCACTTTTGAGAAGATGCATGCTTTCTGGCTGAACTGCAAAAATACTTGTTATTGTTGACAACCACTTAACATCCAGAACAAATAGTTTTTCACACTGAAAACAAAATTATTAATTGATTTTAGATACAGTTATGTTTTTTAACAGCAGATTGGACAGCTCTGCAGTCTGGGAAGCAGCTAAATTGTCTTCTGTTTTCATTGTACCAGACATGCATAAAAATCTGGGAAGTGTATTTTATCTGTCACTCCTGCTAGCAGCAGACTAAATTTGCCTACATCTGGCTTCATGCCCTAAAAAGAAATTTTCTCTCCCTTTAAGCTCTGTCTTGTTTGGATTGTAATTACACAAAGGATAAACGGGTAAGGAGTCTGTGGGGTTCTTATTTAGGCATAAGTTGGATGCATTCCCCCCTTAACCCCTCTAAAATCCCAGACGGAAAGAAGAGGAAGTATATTGCACCTGCACAGTGACAGGATTTCCCTGAATACTACAGAGCTCCCAGCAGTGGGCTAGTGGTAATCTGAGGTCAGCAAAAAAGGGACACACAATCATAGAATTATTTGGTTTAGAAGGGACCTTGAAGATATCTAGTTCCAACCATAGGCAGAGATGGCACCCACTAAATCAGGTTGCTCAGGGCCCCATCCATCCTGGCCATTGAAAGCTTCCAAGTTTGGAACACCTGCGATTTCTCTGGGCAATCTGTTCCAGTGCCTCAACACCTTCACAGTAAAGAATCTCTCCTTTAATTCAAAACTGTTCCTGCTTTTCCTGTCATTAACTGTTGTGTAAAAAGTTACTCTCCCTCCTTTTTATCAGCCCCTTTAAATACTGTAAGGCTGCAATGAGATCACTCCATAGTTTTCTCTTCTCTGTGCTGAGCAATCTCCTGCTGTCATAGCCTGTCTTCATAGGAAAGCCCTCTGGTCATCTTCCCCCTCTGACCAACTTGGTGTCCTTCAAGAAGTAGCAGATCCTCATCTTTATTTTGCTGAGGACCCCAGAACTGGACATGTTACTCCCTGGTCGAATCTCACCAGAGCAGAGGGACAGAACCACCTCTCTCAACCTGCTGGTCACCCCCTCTTCTGAAGCAGCCCAGCATGCAGTTTGCCTTCTTGGCTGCAAGCACACACTGCTGGCCCATGTCCAGCTTTTCATTCACCAGAAATCAGGAGTTCTTCTTCACAGAAGTTTTTCAATTAGTTAATCTCCCAGTCTATACTCGTATCTGGAATTGCTGTGACCCAGGTGCAGCACGATGCTCTTGGAATTGTTGAACTTCATGAGGTTTCTGTGAGTCCAGTTCTCAAGATGGTCCAGTTCTCCCTGGATGGCATCGTATCCTGTTTTTTCAACTGCACTGCTCTCTGTTTTGTGACATCTGCAAACTTGCTGAGGGTCCATTTGATGCCACTGTCCATGACATTGACGACATTGATGACGTTGATGACATTGATGACTGAAGAGCACCAGTACCCAGACCGAGCCCTGGTAGACTTGAGTGCCTGATGAGGGACATCAATCGTCATCAGCCTCCACATGGACAGAGCCATTGACCACAATTCTTTTGCTCCATCCATCCATCCATCCATCCATCCATCCATCCATCCATCCATCCATCCCCCTATCCACAGAATAGTCCACTTTTAAAACCCATATCTCTCCAATTTAGAAATAAGGATGTGTGGGACTGTGTCAAAGTTCTTACAGAAGTCCATGTAGCTGACATCACTCTGCCTTCCCTTGTCGACCATTGCAGTCACTCGCTCACAGAAGGCCATCAGATTGGTCAAGCATCATTTGCCCCTACTTAAGCCATGCTGGCTGTCTCAGATCAACTTCTTGTCTTGTATATGCCTCAGCATTGCTTCCATGGGGATCCTGTCCTAACACAGGAAAGAGTTACAAAAGTGTTATACAAAGATGGTCCTTTCTTTAATATCTAAGATTTAAATACTGTCATCTAGCTAGTATCTCCCAGTTGATGATTATCCCATTCTTTGTCATATGATACTGTAATACTGTACTTTTAGACTTTAGTGTTCTTAGATGTGTTCATTCCCACACAGATAAAGAAGCAACAAGCATGACACTGATAAGGACTCATGAGAGGTTTCTAACTTAGGGAAGGGTTAACTCCCTATATATTAGATATAAAGAAGAAGACAGCATTAGAGAGCAGTTCTTTGGTGGGACAGCTCTAAACTAATCATTGCTGCTCATATGGCAATATCCTGCTGTTCAAAGATATTGCCATAGTCCTGTAGGTAGAATAGAATTACTTTTTTGGCTGATCCAAAATCTTACCCTATCCACAGTCTCATACATCTGCTGCATCTGGTTCTGGGCTCTTTGTAACATCTGCAAGCTGTACATAGGCATCTCTTGAAACTTTTCACATGATGGTTAAGTAGTGTAGATACAAATAAAATACTTTATTTGGGACACCATATGGTGGAAAGGAAGGCTGTAAAATAGCTACATGACAAGACAAATTCATCCATTTGATAGAGACCTACTCAGAGCCTAAAAATATCTTGCTCAGGTAAGACATATAGCCTCTGTTCTGCCACCCTTCTGTTCTGCCACCCTTCTGCCTAGAGATGTAAAAAACCTCTCAAAGAGTGATGAAGTTGGTTAAAAAATAAGTAACTAACATTTTATATGAGTAACTAATATTTTATATGAGTAACACCTAGTAACATTGGCTTTAACTGCTCCTTTTCCTCATCTGTAGAGGATTGCTTGTTTTGGCTTTTCTCAAAATTCTCAAAAACTTTTGAAAATTTCTTCAGCCAGAGATCAACTCATCTGTATCAGTTTTCCATAAGCAGAAGTCTCAGAGTCGGAATGCAACTGTGGAGACACCCAGTAAAGAATAAAGAAAAAACAAAAGGAAAATGTCCCAACAAACCAAAGCCAATTTAGGTCTAATTTATATGTCTCCTTCAATGTTCACAGAAATGTAGCAAACTAGAGGAAAATAATTCTTTTTTTCTTTTTGTTTATTTAGTCAAGAATGTAGTTGTGTAGGAGAACACCATGTCAAGGTTTTGCTTTTTCAATGTAAAGGTGTACAAAAGGTGAACAAGCAGAGAGAAAGAAAAAAAAATCCAACCAAACCAAAACAAACCAAACCAAATAAAAAAGAACAGAAAAGCATAGACAGGGGGAAAAAAGATTTTAGATCAGGAGAACATGAAAATTTACAAGGCAGTTGCTTTCAAAGACGTAAAGGAGGAGCAGCAGAGGTACAACTGAGAGAAGTAGAATCCAAAGGCCCATGAAGACAAAAGCAATAACAATGGTCATGGCTTCAGGCTCATCCCTTTTCCATGGTTTTAATAATCTAACATCTCTGGAGTATATATCCATCATCTTTCAGTACCTCCAAGACAGTCCACCAGTGAACATTGAGGCAACTAGTGTTTTACTGAGGAAATAAAGGCGATATATAAAAATTTAAACCTACGTTTTGCTATTTAGGGTATACAGTAAATGATTAGAGTTTATTAATTAATCTGGGCTTTCATAAACCACCAATGTATTTGAGCAGATATTTTTTCACTCTTTTTAGAAGAATAAGTAGCATGCAGACATTTTAATAACCTCATGTCTCAAGTGTATATCTTTCTGGTACCTGCAAGAGGCATGATTCATCTGTCGACCACTTAATTTTTTAACTTGAAGGATAGTGAGCTATTTAAACAGAAAGGGAGAAATGTATGATGAGAAATAAAGAGATTGTTCTATTTTTAAGAACTTAGCCTGCATCTCCTGATTTTACTTGTTAAATGTTCTCATCCTTGATAAAATTATAGGCTACCTTCTGTCAAGCAGAAATTAAGATCATATGAGTAAGTATAACCAGGTAAAATGTAACCAGGCAGCTGATCTGTTTCTTGCATCTTCATAGCTTATAGGATTAAAGCATAACAAGCAGAAAAGTACAGAGATCACAGTTACACAGATCAATCTTCACTTAGGATTGTTACTTTGATGTGATCCAAGTAAATTCCTTTTAAGATGTAAGGATGTGGTTGCCACTTACGGTGATTAAGTGTAATCTAGTTTGATTCAATATATTACAATATAACTTTCTTTCCAGGTTCTTTTCTGAAGATTCAGGACATTTTACACTTACATGTTACTGCTCACTGGGAACCTATTTCTACAAACTTATTAAAGCAGTAAATTGAGTGGGGTAGAAAGGTTACCAGTTTTCCTTCTTCAAAAGTATCAGACAAATGCTATTATAAATAAATTTAAATATTCTGCATCTCTTACATCTGACCTACCAAGAAGGTTAATCAAGTCCTATGCCTACCCTCTGAGGTAAGAACATTAAAATTACTGACAAAGTTTAGAATTTAAAATTTAGCTTAAAAATTAAATTAACTAATACCATAATTTTTTGAAATAAAGGAACTGCAGGATGATATATAATATAAATAGATAACAGAAAATAGAAATAATAATATAAATATAAATAATTTGTTAAGAAAACTTTCTCAGAGAAACCTTTAATCAAGGCTGTCTACCTAGAACTAGTGAAGCTTACATAAATATACAAATTTCTCAGCATGGGATAAACTAGAATATAAAAATTAGACAATCCATTAGGAAGCAGGCTGTTATATCACCACTTTTCCCTTTTTCCAGCAGAAAAAAGTAGTATGCTCTTTTCTCTAAGGCTCTGATGGCCATAGTGGTCAGTGTGCACTGATGAAAACTGTCTACAAAAAATCAAAAATTAAAGATCCCATATTATTGCACTTAGCATGACTAATCAAATAAGATACAAGAATTTACCCTTTACAAATTGCATTGCACATATAAATTCAATTGATGACTGTGGTGAACAGTTTGTGAATTATATAATGATTAATGGAAACTGGGAAATTTCAATCCATGCTCTTGCCAGAGATATGAAATAGTGTGTGCAGTTGTATACGGCTGCCTGGCTGAAGGCTTGACACTCAGGCAAATAAATGAGTCTGGCAAGCACCTGGCCCCTGCCTTTGCAAAGGAGCCTGCACGTCTTTGCAACTGAAATTACTTGCAAGAAAAGCACGTAAAATCTGTTGATTAGCTCATAAATTTGTACTCCCCCTTTATCCCCCCACCTAAGTCAGGGAGATACACAGATAGATTTAAGCTGGGGAGGCTTACATTCTTCTCTTTAAATTCTGAGTTTTCTAAGTCTGTCTAGTTGTAAGTACTCTCCAGTCTGCACCCTATTTCAGCCTGCTACTTAATCATACTACTTTGTTGAGAAAATTATATTTGGTGTATCTCCTTGCACTGAAAATCCCCACTCTAATGTTTGAGTGTTTTCCAAATAGTATCAGCAATGTAAGCTCAGACACCCCATCAAATCTCTCATTTCAAGACAAAATTCTGCTTGGGGTAAGTGAGAAGAGAGCATAAAAGACAGAGCAGGCAAAAGAAAAGGGGGTATTGTCAAAGCTTCTTGTCAATTACAATCAAAGTCCAGCTTTGTCTCACCTCCTCTATTGTTATCTTTGGTCAGCCTCTGAGTCTTTCCTCCCCCTGCAGACTTATTCTTTCTTAACTCTCACATCTTTACTTCCCTTAAGTCTTAACACTTTATAGCTAGAAGCTTTTTTCTTCATGGCTTCTCCCCATGATACCACTCCATTACCTGAGTCCCACACTGGCTTCTGACTTCCTTCCACAATCACTCTCAAAATCCTTTTTCTTGTCTTCAAGGTCCTATTCTTGCCTATTTCTCTCTCATCTCTCTTTTATTTTGATGCCTGTGTATATCTTATAGTCTTTCAACCCAGAAGCATGACTTTCTCTAGCTCAGCTGTGAAATCTGTGCTGAAATATCATACACACATACTCCACATTTCAGCTTCTTGGATTTGGTAGAGAACATAAAAAATAAGGAAAAAACATGCAATCCTTAACATCGCTGTAATCAAACTTCAGATAAAAACATGTAGTAATTTGCTTTATCAAAATAAAATTGAATAGAGCTCCTGGCATTATTTTAACTTCAAGATAACACACCACATAAAAGCAGTGATGGCAAAGACTAGGAGACTGAAAACTGCTATTGTTTGTCAGCATATAGACCTTCCTCTCAAGCAAGCTTAATCATGTATCACACCTCCCACATCAGTTGTTTTCTGAAGTTATTTTAAAAATTAAAATTAATGGAGATGGGACCAATGCCATGTTCATCATTCCCACTGGATCTTTAAAGAAACAAAGGTTTCCCCTGTCTTCAGGACCTGTTGAGCTGGTCTTTGGCCTGGATTAGATATTTATTGTTCTGCCAGACCAGAAAGACACCCACAAAACCACTCAGTGAAGCTGCAGAAAAATCACATATCTTTACAGAAAGTAATAGGGGAACCACACAGCATTAAAGCAACAGGGCATGAAAAAGATTAAACAGAAAATATGGGCTTTTAAAAACGTATTTGAAGAGGACACATTACTAAAAGTAGTTCCTCTAAAAAGAATAAATAATTTTAATTTCCTGTTCCAGATCTGGGAGAAGCAGGTGGAGCTAATTAAAACTCAGTTTTTGAAATTCCAGACTGTTAACAATCTAATCGAAAATTCAAGTGCCCCATATAAACCTTCCCAAAATCTCCATGTGTATCAGGACAATGAGGATGCAATATCAACCAGTGATGGAAATTCCACTGCAAAAAAATGTTTTGTCCAAGATATTGAAGATGCAAACCTTGACTGTATTGAAGTCAGCAACGAAGTAACCATGAATTCTCAAACTCCACAATTTACAGCTGAATTTCTGTAAAAAATGGGACCCTAAAGATAAGCAAATTGTCAGAATTTTGCACCTAATGTACTACATATATTTCATATATGTATATGTATTCTCAGGTAAATGTATACACAATTTTTTTTCAGCATTTGAAGAGCTAAAAAATATACAGGGGAAGTAGGAAGGTGATACACAAAAAACAATCTAAAAGTCTCATATCTCTATGTCTGTTCTACTATATTCTTTCAAGCCTCAATAATAAATTGTGGAAAAACAAGCAAGACATTTAAAATTCATATTTTCCATTAATTACATTTTTTGTTGTTTAACCCCCTAAAGCTACCTTCCTTTGGATAAGAGATCGAGGCCTTGCTGAAAAGCACTGTGTTCTATTTTACTTTTTTCAGCAAAAACTTGAAAAAACACATATGCATAAATCTTAAAAGCCTTCCTCAGAGAAAGGTTGACAAAGGCCATTTTAAATTGAATAAAAGGTTTTTAAACAAGCCCATGAATATTGATCAACTCTCCTTATAAACCCCTTGTAGGGAAGAAGGGCCAATATGCTGCCTTGTGTGGTGCTAATACAGCTCTGTCCAAAATGCAGGAGTAACACAGGAAGGTGATAGGGACCACACAGTCTAAAAGACAGAGTGATGAAGTCCTCTTTCTTGTATGTCCATCATTTCATCTTTATACAAGCAATGGATGGCCAAATAAGAGCCTTCAGCATGCTGCTGTCCTGGCAAGGGAAGCTTTCTTCCCAGGGTGGTAGGAAGGCACACCTCACTCTGACAATCTGACTTTGAGGGGGTAATGCTCAGACCTTTCTGCATCTGTACATGATGTGTCTGTCTGCTGCTGTGTGCTTCCTCAGGCACCTGGAGAAGGAAGCAGAACCTTTCATAAACATTGCTGTTCTCTGCCCAACCCATGAAGCAGAAAGCAACACCCAAAAGACAGCCTGGTTCTAAGCTCTCCCTGGAATGTTCAGTCATCATATCGCTGGTACAGGCATCTGAACCTGGGAGCTGGGACAGCTCTGGGGTCCCACACTGTGTACACAGGTCCACTCCATTCCCTCTGGTAACACTACCCTTAAAATGGGAAATACTTATATGTGATGAGGCCACTTATCTTCAAGGGCAGTCTCAGAGAACTGCTTTCTTGAAATTAAAGTACTTATAGTAATTAACAACTTTTGCTGTAACTGAATTCTAGTGGGATGGAATTGCGACCCTGAGAAGATTTTAGATATCATTACCAATCCTTTTGTTGTCATTTTTTCAGTCATTCATTGACACGCTCTTTCAAGAAAACGTACTTGCAGGAATAATTGGACTGCGCCTTACACTCAAATTCAATACAACTTTTCCTTCAGTAGCTTTTTTGTGATTCATGGTGAGGAAGGATTGCAAAATGTTAAGAATAGAGAAAATTTCTTTTTGTTTCAGAATTAAAGAGACTAATACCTCAAAATGATCTGCTGCAGCACTTCATGAAAATCAGATTTCAGTTGTCCTTGAAAGGAAGACAGAATTGGAAGTGTTCAGAGCAGCAATTTATAATAAACTGCTTTGGAAACAGATGTGACAGTAATAACAATTTTAATGAAAAAAGGGTAACGCTAGAAAACTCAGGTTATGTTTTCAAAGTCTCTGAAGTCTCCAAATGAGATATCTACTGCCTCAATAACAAATGCAAGACCTGCACTTTGCAAAGAAAATTTAACAAGTAAAAAATCATGATTGACCTGACAAAAATCAGTAGCCAAAATCATGAACTGCTTATGCAGAGAACTTCTCTCACTGTCCAATGCAAGTTTTTTGTGAAATATGTTCAGAAATATGTTGTTTTATTTTTCTTTTTTTCCTTTGAATTTTAGTTCTTATGGACAGAGACTTTCCATTCTTGTATAATCAGTGTCTTGCTCATTAGGGATATGGTGTAGCATTGGAGATTTTAAAGGCTCCTGACAGAACAAGAGAGAACTTGCATAAATTACACAGCCTGGAAGTAATTGTGTTGATATTTCATGAAATGAAGAGACTCTGCTGATTTCATTATTCCTGTTGCAAACCTTTCAACCTGTATGAGATATGTGTTCATTTTGTATTATTGCTACTATTGCTAATATTCTTGTTTTACTCACTTGCAATCATTATTACTGTTGTTGTTGATACTACTGTGATTATTATTAATGTATTTAATATTATTTGGCCCAAATCAGCGACCAAAATAGTGAGCTAATAATTGCTTTAGACACTGCTTGAAAAATGTAGTAGAAAAAGTTGCAAAAATTATCTTAAAAAACCCAAACAATCATAAAAGGATCAAAAATTCAGTTAATGCCCATGGATGTCTTTATTTATATGAATTGCGAGTCTCTGGACAAAATATATGGTCTATATTTGGGTCTTACTGGTCCGGAAAAGAGAACAGAGAAGAAAATGAGGGAAAGGATGAAATATGAGCTAGAAAGTCATATATGAAATTATAAAAAGCCAACCAAACCTTACACAGCTATGGTTGACCTTGTTTTACCTCTGATATTATCTTGAAACTGGTGAAAACAAATCCTCTTCCATGAGATACAGTTTCATAATTTGTAGAGACCACAACCCTCTACTATGGATAGATACTGCTAAGGATCTTCTCAAAACGTAGCTCTGGTTTTGTCCAGTTGAACATTTAATTGTATAAATAGTAAGTAAAAAACCTCCTCTTCTGCCCCGATACTGTTAGCAGTTTTGTTTCACAGTATTAGAAAATATGAATTCAAAACATTAATGAAGTTAAGAAAAAGAAAAAAAACAAACAATAACCACAATTGTTTTTGAGAAAATAAATATTTATCTCAGAGAATGATTCCTATTTTGATGATCTTTGTAATGACACAGCTGTTGCTTAAAAAAGCAGTAAAAAGTGTATTTTAAAAACTTAAATTGACAATTCATAAATACTTTAATAACCTTTTCCACATTAGAAAACTGAGTAGAATCAGAGTACAGCATGTGAAAAACACTGCATAGGAGGATTTATCAAGATATCTATAGTGGGTTGATCTTGACCAGACATCAAGTGCCCACCAAAGCCTTCAATCAGTTCCCTTCTCTCTGCATAGCTCCTGCCAGGAGCCTGCTCAAGCACAAGCTTCCATGACGCCACAGCCTCCTTTGGGCATCTACTTGCCATAGTGGGGTGGGTCCTCCACAGGCTGCAGGTGGATCCCTGCTCCCTCTGGACTTCCATGGGCTGATCCCTGCTCCCTCTGGACTTCCATGGGCTGCGGGGGAACAGGCAGACTCACCATGGTCTGCACCAAGGCCTGAAGGGGAATCTCAGCTCCAGCACCTGGAACACCTCCTCCCTCTCCTTCCTCATTGACCTTGGTGACTGCAAGGCTACTTCTCTCACATGTTCTCACTCCTGTCTTCTGGCTACTCCATTTTGTCACAAGATTTCCCTCCCATTTCTTATCTTTTTCCCCCATTTGTTATTCCAGAAGTGTTACCAGCGTTGCTTGGCCTTGGCCAGCAGTGAGCTTGTCTTGGAGCCAACTTGCATTGACTCTGTTGGACATGGGGAAAGCTTCTGACAGCTCCTCACAGAAGCCATGTCTTAGCCCCCTCTGCTACCAAAACCTTGTCATGAAAACCCAATGGAATATCTCCGAGATGAATGTATGAAAACAGCATAGCCACTGATAGTTCTTGCTTGAAAAATAGCGAGTTATTTTCCAAGAAGAAAAAGAAAAGATAATTTCTTTTCAAGTACTTGATTATATAGAGCTGGCAGAAATGGTACAGTCAAAAGTAATGTCTTTTTTGAAGAGGTAAAATTCATCACATATTTATTACCCATAACTTTGCCTGGCTGTGTGTGTGCATGACTGAACTCACCTGTGCTACCTAACAAAGTTCCCACAACCAGTCCTCGTTCCTTTCAGCCTTATGGGAAACTTCTGGCGTTAAATCATATAAATAATGAATGAAGAGATCATTGAAGCAAGTAATAGTGGCTGGTAAAGAAGCAAATAAAGGAATGCTACTCTGACTATTTTATTAGCAAAACAAAAATCAGAGAAGATACCAAAAAAGAAAAACACTCCATCTAGCACTTGACATCAGAGAATTGCTACCTTTGATCTTAAATTTTAATATTTAACACATTTGAATTGCATTTCTAAAACAATTTTGCTAAGGCACAGGGATCCTCAAATGCATGTGTGAGCCAAAAAACTCTTCATTGGCCTGAGTCTCGCTCAAGTAATTTATTGCCTAACCCACTGATAGATCGTTCTCCAGGCTTTGTCTGAACATTGCCCTTCTGCCTTCCTGCTCTGTCAATGCACATTTTTTGTCAACAATCACTGGTCTCCATCCTGTTGGGTATCACTCATCAAACTCTAGACCTTTGCCAGCATGATGTAATGTTACTTGCTACACTCCCTCACACATTGTCTCTTTGTCACTTTTGAAGTACACTGGAAACAACACAGAATGAGTAATAAAGATCAGAGTACACTCTTGCATGTCTCAGTTACCATCTCTTGGCTCATTTCACTGTCACCTTACAAAACCAATAAATTAAAACCAACAAAAACAAAACAAATCCCTAAAACCTACAACTAGACATAATATTTTTTCTCTTTTTTTCTGAGTCTTCTGAAACAGCAAAATAATTTATCAACCCTTGAAGTAATTCTTAGGGGTCAAAAAAATACCAATGAAAACTGTGTCCATCAGAGGAAGCCATATGTGTCATATATATATATATTTATATGAACCGTTGTTTCTGCACAAATTAAAGATAAATGAATAGTGGGTTATCCCATAATACTTTTTTCCCCTCAGTTACTGTAATTTGTGTTAATATTTAATGATCTTTTCCCTCATGTCTGGTAAACAGAGGGTAACCATCCTGGGCTGCCCACAATTTGCCTGTGTTTCCAGAGTAGAGTGAAAAAAATAATGCAGTGATACTGAATTCCTATATCAGTGGCTGATTTAACCAAAAGGATTACCACAATACTGAAGTTCTGAAGAAGGCAGATACTATGACAAATAACCTTTCCCCTTAGAAATACACAGGTGAGGGAAAAACATCTCTTGTTCTAGGGAATACAGAAACAATAAAAGAAACACCATCTATTCCCAAGATCCACTTGACTTCCATTAGAAAAACTAAAAGTTGAGAAACATATATCTTCTATCAATATCGCCAAAAAGACAATGCATCTGTCTACCTATTCATGCTGATGTATTTGTACAGGAATAATTCAAGTTAGAGATAAAAGCTTTGAGAATTTTCAATAAGAGAGCTTTTAATCAAGATGTTTAATGATTTTATTCATGATGTTTAATGAAACATGTGCCAATCGCCACCTCGATGGTGCACCGCCAGCAGTATCAGATGAATCGAGATGCTGTGATCCCCATCCACAAAATTATTTGTGAGCTGGAGAACCAAGGGGTGGTCAGGAAAACCCACTCACCCTTCAACAGCCCCATTTGGCCTGTGTGCAAATCTGACAGAGAATGGAGATTGACTGTGGCCTATTGTGGCTTGAATGAGGTGACTCCACCGCTGAATGCTGCTGTGCTGGACATGCTGGAACTCTAGTACAAGCTGGAATCCAAGGCAGCAAAGTGGTATGCCACTATTGACATTGCCAAGGCATTTTTCTCCATTCCTCTGCCAGCAGAATGCAGGCCTCAGTTTGCCTTCACCTGGAGGGGAGTGCAGTACACCTGGAACTGACTGCCCCAGGGGTGGAAGCATAGCCCCACCATCTACCATGGACTGGTCCAGACTGCACTGGAGAAGGGTGAGGCTCCAGAACATCTGCAGTATATTGATGACATCATTGTGTGGGGGAACACAGCAGCAGAAGTGTTTGAGAAAGGAGAGAAAATCATCCAGATTCTCCTGAAAGCTGGCTTTGCCATCTAGAAAAGCAAAGGACTTGCCCAAGAGATCCAGTTCCTAAGAGTGAAGTGGCAAGACGGCGGTGTCAGATTCCCATTGAAGTAATCAATAAGATCACCGCCATGCCCCACCAACCAGCAAGAAGGAAACACAAGCTTTCCTAGGCGCCATAGGTTTTTGGAGAATGCACATTCCCAAGTACAGCCAGATTGTAAGCCCTCTCTACCTGGTCACCCGCAAAAAGGACAATTTCTGATGGGGCCCTGAACAGCAACAAGCCTTCACCAAGATCAAGCAGGAGATCGCTGATGCAATCGCCCTTGGCCCAGTCAGGACAGGACCAGATGTGAAGAACGTGCTTTACTCTGCAGCTGGGAGCCATGGTTTCTCCTGGAGCCTTTGGCAGAAGGTGCCTGGGGAGACTCAAGGCTGACCACTGGGATTTTGGAGCTGAAGTTACAGAGGGTCTGAAGCCAACTACACTCCTACAGAGAAGGAAATCTTGGCTGCCTATGAGGGAGTCCAAGCCGCCTCAGAGGTGATTGGGACAGAAACACAACTCCTCCTGGCACCGCAACTGCCAGTGCTGGGGTGGATGTTTAAAGGAAAGGTTCCCACCACCCACCATGCCACCAGTGCGACATGGAGCAAGTGGATTCCTCTCATCACACAGTATGCCCATACTGGAAACCTGAATCACCCTGGGATTTTGGAGATAATTACAAACTGGCTGGAAGGTGAAAATTTTGGTATCATTGATCAAGAAGAGCGGGAAAAAGTGACTTGGGCTGAAGTAGCTCCACCATACAACCAACTACCAGCAGAAGAAACAAGCTATGCTCTTTTCGCTGATGGTTCCTGTCACATTGTAGGGATGAACCGGGAGAGGAAAGCAGCTGTATGGAGCCCCACATGACAGGTTGCACAAGCCACTGAAGGAGAAGGTGGATCAAGTCAACTTGCTGAACTCAAGGCTGTTCGGCTGGCCCTGGGCATTGCTGAAAGAAGTGGCCAAAGCTCTATCTCTACACTGATTTGTGGATGGTAGCCAATGCTCTGTGGGGGTGGCTGGAAAGGTGGAAAAAGGCCAACTGGCAGCGTAGAGGAAAACCAGTCTCGGCTGCTGATGACATTGCCTCTCGGGTAGAGAAGCTACCTGTGAAAGTCCGTCACGTAGATGCCCATGTCCCCAAGAGTCGGTCCAATGAGGAGCACCGAAACAACGAGCAGGTAGATCAGGCAGCAAAGATAGAGGTCAAAGATAGACTTAGATTGGCACCATAAGGGAGAGCTGTTCCTAGCTTGAATCATATTCACCACTAATATCACCCACAAAGCTGAATAGCTGACCATTGAATGAAGGACCTTATGTTATATAATCCCTAATTTGGTAATAATGAATATCTGTGACAAAATTTGAAAGTGAAATTCACTGTTAGTGAACTATTAAGAGCCTCTACTCCAACGGATAGTTAAAGAGACATTCACAGCAGTTATTGTGTGAAGCTCACAGCTACCAAATGTGGCAGAGAAAACTACCAGGCTTCATCAAGGATTTCATAGAGGTGAATTTTTTGTTCAGTGAAGATTGAGGAAGCCAAGACCTCAGATCTTCCTGTTTATTCTGTGATATAGCCAAATTTTAAAACTTCTACAAGGAAAAATCTTTCTTGCTTTTCTCTTGAACCCTAATTTTCAACAATTTCAGGACTTAAACTTCTTATCAAATCCTACCAATCATTTGGAGTGCATCAAAATGCTGAGCAGTGGATGTTGGCATTATCCCTTTAATTTTGTCCTGCAGAAGTGCATCTCATCGGAAAAGATATTTCTATTATTTAGATGAAGTTTGTGTACTGAGTCCAGCTGGTAAGGCCTGCCAGTTAAGGTGGAGAAATATAAAAGTGCACTAACATATATCATGTTTCATGGTGAGATGAAATGCAACTTTGGAAACAGGTTTGACATTTGAGATTTCCCTGTGTTGGAAAGGCAGAATTTGTTGCAGACATGAAAATGCTCAGTATGTGCATCTGGAGGAAGCTGTGCACAGTTCTCCGAAGCACCCCTGGCAGCTGATAATGGAGAGCTGTTGGCAGTGTTTAGAGAGGCAGATGCTTACCTGTGCTCCTACAGTGTGCAGCCTTGGCTTGATGACAAGGTGAGAAGAAGGACAAGCCATCACAGAGTGGGGGCAATTGGCAGCTGGTACCCTGTTGGGGAAGGGTAAACGGGTCACCTAGGGCTTCTTACTCATCTGTAGCAGAGTCATCAATCCGTGACAGAAATATGCGCTTTTCGGAAGACAAAGTAATTCCTTACACAGGAGAATGAACAGAAATTAAAAAGTTGATAATATAATGAGAATTAAACAAATTGTTTGCAGCTTGGCGTGTGATATATTGCAGACCAAAAAATATAATCTCTGCCATAAAATGACATCCAGGCTTATCTGTGTACTAAATAAACGGGGGACTTGTTGAGACACGTAGCAGGTGTTGCACTGGCTTTTGGATGTCAGTGTCAACTGGATGCTACTGAAACTCTGTAGAGGGCACTCTACTAAAAAGTGCTTCTTCACATCTTTCTCTTGTTCAAGCTGCAGGGCAGCTTGTCTTATTTCCCCATCTTATGAAAACAGATTATAGTTCATGAGTTGTTCATCATGACTCACTGATAGTGTGGAAGGTCAAAACCAGGAATGTGTACAGAAAGCCAGAAAACAAGGAATCCATTTATGCACACACACACCAAAAAAAAAAAGCCCAAAACAAGCAGGCAACAACAACAACAAAAAATAGACCACCTGAACCCTTTCCTCTTCAAAGTGTTATTTCATGTTATCTTGCTGTGGTTGCGTGTATTTCCATCAAAGGTACCACAGCAGATCATGATACTCTGAAGTTGAAAGATCAGTGGCAAAGAACATACAGGGCATACAAGCATATTTAGTTCATGATTAGTCAGCTAATTTATTCAGGAGTTCATTGTCAATTTTAATAGTAGCAAAAAAGTTTTTTTTTAAAACATTTGGAAAAACTCAGAGTACTAAATACTGAAGTATCTTATGATTTAAATTTATGTAAAATTGAATGATAGTGGAAACTTTAGGCAAGAAGGACATATGAGGTACCACTTTTCTTGTCCTTGGTTGAAGATGAAACCACCCCAGGCACTGGTATTCAATATATGTTTAAATTTGAGAATGGCCAATCATGGATAGTAAGACAGATTTGAACATTTGAATAAATGAACAAAGAGCCAGTGATGCATGGGTTGCATAACATGTGACAGCAAAAAGACCATTCATTTGTCATATCCATAAGATTGTTTCCTACCTTCCTCATTGGACAAAGGGGGTCCAGGTGTTTTGAAAAAAGAATATGGTCTTTGGGCACATCATAAACATTTGTGAAGTCAAAAAAATTTATTCATCTGTTAAGTTTTGCTGAAAATAATTTTCATCAGAAGACACTTACTAATTTGCTCTCAGTAAGTAAACCTTTACTGAAAATCAGTGTACTTCCCAGGCTAAGCAGTGTTTTCAATCATATTCATTGAAAATTATGTATTCTTGTACCTTAAAACATTCTGACATCATTGATATTGGCCAATGGGTTAATGAGTTATAGAGGTTTTTGTCCTAGTAAAATTAAAGCATGGCATCTGATGAAGCATTATAGCATATTGGCTTGTATTTTGTGTCATCATCTAGACAAAATAGGTGAGAAATAGGTGAAACTTACCCCCTGGTGAGATGAAACACCTTGTCATTAATGACAATAAGAGTAAAACTTTTAGATGTAAAATCCAATGATTCCTCTCCGTATAATGGTTGTGGACACCCTGAAGCAGCACTATAGCTATTAAAATCATTCACATAAACTTATGATTGGACTGGTGTGGGCAGCATTTACTCCTGTCAGTTAACATATAAAAGGTTCTTCACTTACGGTCAGAATAACCCAGATCTGTATGACTTTACAAAAGCTGTTTCAATGAAAAACACAGTCCATTACTGGAAATATTAATGATAATCAAAAACTACAGGCCTTGTAGTTTATTGAACATCTACTCTAGATTTTCCAAGTGACCCTCAAAAGTTTTATTTCCATTTAGCCAGGGTCTTTCTATATCCTTTTTTTTTTTGCCTTTCCATGGTAATAACTCACTGAATGAGTCAAAGATAGCTTTGATCAAAATGAGGAGGTATCCATTTCTTGTGAAAATTACTTAACCCCCATAATAATACCTAACACAGAACCAAAAAAGTACTAAATCTGAGAGTTTTTCTACAGACCTCTGTATCATTTTCCCTTAATCAGTTTTTATGAGCTTCTTCCTCTTACACTACTTTGAAAGAAAGCTTAGACTGCAATGTTGCAAAGGCCGCATCTAGAAATGTACCTAAGACTGTCTAATGGGATTGCAGCAAACAGACAAACATGTGGAGGGGTGTCTTTCTTATGTTCCAGCACAATCCATGATATTATAAGAAAAGGGTTAGAAGAGGAATATATATTTTTTCTTACTTTGGATAAGTGCAAAAATAGGTTCCTATGTTGGGAATTCACACCAAAAGAAGAAATAAAAAATAATCCAATGCATAACATGTTTAAGGTATTCCTGAAAGGGAGATACTTGCACTCTATCAATTAAATTATTTTTTATTTGGTATAGCTGTTCTCATATAAAAGTTTTCTCCTAGTCTTAGTGCTCAGTCCACATACACATAAGTGTTTTCTGGACAGTTCTGGAATTTTAAAAGTCAGCACAATGATGTCAATCATCTCTTCTAAAAATGCAGTCATTTTTAGTAACTTCAAAAATTTACCATTTCTTCATTAAACATATTCCTTGTAATGACCAATACTTCTCTAAATTGCATTCTCCTATCATAAATTTTTGAGGCCGAAAAGAAAAAGGAAAATAAATCCACACATTGTTAACAATCATGGAAAAGATGCATCAAGTTTCACTGAAGAATTGTTCCTTTTCATAGTTACAGTAATACCTCATCTGTAATATTTCATATTAGTTCTTTCAAGCTTATAGAGATCAGGTAGCTTTTACACTATAGGTATATGTCACAATCATCTCAGATTCCTGATGCCCCTAAACCTCTTGTTTAGATTCAGCACAAGTCTGGGTGTAGGACAACTGTCATTTTTGAAGTGAGATAGCTATTCAATATCTTTAGCATTTTGCACAGATTTCACATTCTGTTTTAAGTTACCTTCTCATATGCAAAGTGCTAAGTGTCAGTATTTTTGAGGGTCATTCATGTATCCAAAACATAAGGGTAGATATGTATGCAGTGCCTTCACACAAGCTGGCCTTTCTCGGTAATTACTGTACTATGTTTGATCTCCAAATCATATATCTCTTGTCTTACACCACTGGTTATGACATAAAACAGGACTACTGTGGCTTGGCTTTTCACTGCCACACATGAAATCCCACTATAATTAATTAGTGTTGTTATAGCAACACCTTTTATGACATTGCTTGACACTCAAGGGAGGGAGTGACACAGGGGTGAGCTGCATGAGAGATCATGTTGTAAATTTCATTCTTGAACTCCCTGACTACATTTTTTTTCTTTTTTTTCCCTAGAATGATTTTTCTCTTCAAGTTTGTTCCTGCTTTATTGAAGCCATTGAGCAGTCAAATCTCAGTGTTAATCTTATATTGGTCTTATTCATGTGGATCCTGGGGGAACATGCTAAAATTTGCTGTCAAAAAGTACAAACACAGGATGTCTTTTATTTCAAAGTAGTTGCTTTTTTTATTACTTTGTTTGCAGTGATTACACTCAGGATAGAAAGTTCTTGATGTATTTCACTGTCAGTAATGGATATCACTTACTTAAATGGACAGTATTAAAGAAGTTTTCTTTGAAAATAGAGCTTCTGTGCTAGAAAAAGTTCTCTACTATGCATCACTTGCTGCTATGGAAAACTTTTTAACCCTCATTAATTACTTGGAAGTTACTAAAACTTTGAATTAAAAAAAAAAAAAAAAGAAAGAAAAAAGGAAAAAAGTTCAAGGACAGGCTTCATACCAGTTTGCTAAAGGAGGTCCCATCCCTTTATTCAGGAATGATACACACCACTGAGCTTCTGCTTTTAGATGTCAAACAGAGCTTCGTGTGAGGGAACATTCTTCAGCTACCATGACTCCACACGTTAATTACTGGGGTGAAAAAAAACCCCATATAAGTGTGAATGATCTCTTCAATGTTTCAAAAGCCTCAGCAGTGACTCAGCTGTAGGAGCAGTTCTGTTGGGACACAACAGGCTCCTGTCACCACAACTCAGGTGAGTTGCCCAGAAGTTTACTGCTAGCACAGCAGTTTATACACTGCTAGAGCAAGCAGTTCCCGTACTGACCCATTCCCTGCTCTCTTCCCCACATCCCACAACAAACACACAGTTTACCAGCTTGTTCTTTCTTTCCTCCTGGAGCCAACACACTCAGGCAGCAGATATTGCCAGTTCTTTGATCAAGATGAGTAATTTGGCTGTTGCTCATCTGCTCTGAAAAGGAGTGGTTAGGAGCTCCTGGTGCTGCACCCACAGCATGGAGCCCTCAGGGTTTCATTCTGTGATGCTCTTGTGCTACTGGCGAGACAATACAGCAGAATGAGAGATGAAAGGCATCCTAAAACAAATGGGCATTAAGAGTCAAAAAGATCCAATGTTTTGCTATACATTACTTACGTGCATTATAAACCATTAACACTGTTGCTGTGTATTATTATTATTACTATTATTATTAAATATTACATTTAATACAAAAGTATCTTATTTTATAAGGGATAAGGCAAAATAAGTATACATCCCATAGTTTACAGTGTAGAAGCAAACACTCGTAAGTTCTTAAGTGATTTTTTAAACTAATTCCCCATGTCATTAAAATATTAAAAAAAAAAAAAGGGTGCCACTTCAGTGCTTAAGAGAGAGCAAAAATAAGCTTGTTTCTTCAGAGAAATCAACTGTGAGGCCATGAAAGTCTCATCCAAAATGCTAAACAAGTTCTTGATAACAGGGATTCACACTCACAGTAACTGTTAATCTGTGGATTCTTTTATTCCTTCTTTCTGTCCAAATGAATCCAAGTCTGAATTTTGGCACGGCTTCTACAAATAAAAGGATAAGGTGATCTTCCCACCTGCTGTGTTATCTAGTAGTGTAAATCTGCTTCACTAAGCTGAGAAATGGAAATATAAAGTCTGTCAGGGACAATGGGGAACAAAGTAGTCTGTTGAAATTTGTGATCAGTATATAAAAACTCAGTTTCTTTCTCTTCCACCAGTGCTTCAAAGTAAAGTGTTAAATAACAAGACAGTTTGAAAGATGTCAGGTCTGTGTCTTCTGTATTAAGCATATTCTGATATTGTCTCCAAAGTCTGCTCCAGAGGGATTTAGGCAGAGGAATATCTAATTTCTTCATTCCAAGAAAACTCAAATGTTGAACTCAAATGCGTGAGGATTTAGGAACATCTGGGTATGTATTTCTAGTCTCCACAAAACTTTACATTTGATTAACAGCATGCCTATAGAGATTGTTCTGGGCTTTTCTGTGCCATACTCTTCCTTACAGGTATCTGCATAGTAAATCCCACTTCAGATTACTCAGTCCATTTTTTAATATGGCCCTTGGGGCACTTTTGAAAATTTCATGTTACATGTCAAAAGCTAACAAGAAAAAAAAATGGAATGGAAGTGGAAAGGCAAACTAAAAAAACAATTTAGCAAAAATATCTCATGGCTCTTTTGTTCTACCTTCCCCAGTTTTCCTGGAAATGAAATTACTGTAAACAGGGCTGAGATCCTGATTACATTTGATATGCAAATGGACAGCAGACAGCTATCTTTCTGTACCAATATTGCATTCACCAGTGTGTTGTCACCATAAGTATTGACAAAGATGTGTGCTGGAAACCTCAATTAACAAACTCCAGATCTATTACAATAATACCATAAAAACACATTCCTGCTGTAGCAAGAACTTCTTTTCTCCAGTGGAAAAAAAAATACACTGACACAAGCAGCCATTTTTTGGCAGTTGATAAATGGAACTAGATCCACTATTTTTCCTTAGGTTGTATTAAAATATCTCACTTAAAATTAACCTTATTTAATATTCTGTTCATACTATATAACATAGGATATGTCAATGGCAAATATTCTTTTGAATGTCGCTAAATACTAAAGTGGAGAGTAACTGCCATATCTGTTATCCCTTGAAATGTGAGAATAAGTGCTTAGGGGAGCACCACAGATAAGAAGAAATGGCAAACATGATGATAGGAGTCATAGCTTAGCAGGGCAATTTTCTTACTTGTTCAAGAATTGATATAAATTATTATGTATTTAAGAAAAATTGTAAGCTTGGCAAATCACTATGACACAGAAATATGTGTATCAATGTTTTAAGTTAAAAGAAAAACCCATAAACAAACCAGAAACAACAACAAACAAACAAACCCAACAGAATAAAAAAAAAAGTGAAAACTGAAGTACTACTTCTGAGCTTGAACTCAATCAATAAAGCAAGAGACAGCACACACTGATTCTGGACAGTAGAGGTAGGGTTTTGTGCCTGAGAGGAAAAAAATCTGTATTTTCCTTTAAAGTGCATTTTAAGCTATCTTTTAACTCTTAATTTTAATTTTTTCTTCAAAAGAATCTTCATTTGTGCATAACTAAAAAAAGCAAACAGGGTGGATACATTTTGCAGTTTGTTCCTTGAGCTTATCTACTTCAACAAGACAAATAAAGTATCAAGAGTTAAAGATTTCCACGTAAAGATGAGTTTGTCTGTTCCTGAATTAAAATGTGCATTATGCTCTGTAGCTCCCTCTGCAAGCACAACATTCATCTTTCCAAGACCCAGTTGTGTGATGTTGGCTTTTATAATATGTGGCAAATAATATTAATTCATAATAATAAGCAGTACAGAAACAAGAATATGTGATATAGGCATTGCAAGTTTGAAAATGAGTGATGTTGCTTTTAATGAGATAAAGAAAGATCTTCCATGGCATCTCTTTGGAACACACCATTAAGAATTTACAGGGGATTAAGGTTACCTGCAGCTGACTGATTCCATCCCCATGATTTCCTACAAAGCCAGGAGAAGATGGTCACCTCTGCAGACTGCATTGAAGTGTTCTCAACACCTGAGCCTTTTTGTTCCTGGTCTCCATAGCATTAGTATGGTGCACCTCTCCTAGGACTCACTGTGGGAAGACTGCTCTCAAGATTTCTCAAATGTTCCTACTCTTTTCCATTTTGAGCTCTTTTACACTTTAGATTCTGAAGCTAAAACAATATTCTTATCCCAATTCAGCAAGTCCACTCTTGTTCTGTTCCTGTTGTCTCTAATTATAACATCGTCCAAATTTCTTAAAAGAGCAGTATCCTTTTTTTTATTCCTTATATTTTCTTTGGTGGAAAAGAAGGAAATGAATGTCAGTATAATGATTGAATAAACATATAACTAGCTTATTTTTAAACAGTTGAAAGAGAAATCCCACTTCATATGTAAAGTTATTAAAAAGTACTGAAAATAGTATGTGAATCTTGATATTCTTGTTTTCTTCTCATAAGTCAGAAAGAAAGCTTTTCAATCTTCAAGAAGGATTAAATGAGGTGTATGCTCAAAAACAAAAAAAAATTACAAGGATTTGGTTTCTTTGTGAGTATCTGAGAGATTTTGAAAGGGCCAAATTCACACAATGAATAATCCTATTAAATTAATATCTGAAACCAAATTGAAATATACCTGACTATTGCTATGCTACTATATTCCCATAGTACTCTGTTACTAGCACAAACTGAACAGAAGACAATCAGGTTCTACAACTTGAGACTATTCTCTTAGGCAGTTGCCTGCAAAGTGGGATATGTGCACTCCTCAGGGGGTGCTAGACAATCCCCTGGGGTGTGGGAACAAAGGGGGTTTTGTACCATTAATAAGTAAAATTAATTAAAATTTTAAACCCAATATTTATTTTGTTTGCATCTTTATTGTAACTGATTTTAACATATATTTCTCCATATGTTTCATAATATACTTAATATATTGGTGATGGGTTCATTTCGGGACCTGCTAGAACCAGCTCTGTCATACAAGTGGAGAGAGACCCATGTTTCACCTCAAAAAGGTCACTTCTGATGCTCACCCTCCTGCTGCCAAAACCTTACTGGGTAAATCTAAGACGTATGTGCATAACTTATAAATAAGCAAATATATATATACACTGAGAATGCATGCTCAATTTTTTTTTTTTTTACTCTTGGGGATGTGCAATCAAAAATTGGGAGACCACTGCTCTACAGTTGTTAGTTATCCTGTTTTCACATGCTGGCTGGTCATCTTGAAGCCTGAACTGATCATTCTCACCTCACATAGGTGATGTAGGTACCACTCTGAATGCTTCATCTATTTCTGACAGGCAAATTAAGCTAAAAAGTATTCTAAAAGACCTTCTTTCTTTTCATTGACTACCAATGCACCTGCAGGATGATTAGTTCAGGTGTTGACAGCTGCACAGAAAAAGTCTAAAGCTATGTTAGAGGAGCCTTTCTGCTTGAATCTACCAAGAACACATTCTCTGTGCAGAAACTCTGATACTCTGATTCTTCTACACATATTAAGAGAGAGAAGCATTTTCTGATGCTTTCATTTGTGACATACAGTATTTAGACCGACTTTCAAGAATTTGTAATTAATAAAATTTCTCTGATGGAAGTCTTACCAGTTCTTTCCTTCAGATTAATTTAGTTTAAATAAATGAACCCCCTAAAATGTTGGTCCTTATTGGGTTACTGTTTTTTTACTTTTTTCATTACAAACATTTTAGAAGTAAGAAAAGGAGCTGTGCACTGAGTAGAACCAGAAAGAAATAATTAATTTTTTTATTAATCTAGTAATTTTAAGTGCCTGATTCACAAAGGACTAATCAGCATACTCTGTCACAACCAGAAATCTGTAGTCAAGAAATTAATGAAAAAAACCCACCAGGATTTAGTGAACATTATTGATTCAGTGCAATTCTAAAACTGTTTACACATTTTCAGAGAAGTAGCAGTGCAAGGGCACAGTTACATGATTATTGCTGATATTTTTCTCTACATACTAAATGGGCACAGACAGGCCTATAAGTGGAATACGTTTCAGTTCACCATAATATCATGTTCCCTTTTCATAAAAAATATATATCTTTAATATTAGCTCTGCAAAACACTTTTTTTTTTTACAGTGGCAGATCTCTGACTTCTGAAAAGACTTGTTAGGAGTGGTAAGTTGTTGGTAAGTTGTTCTGTAGAGGAATGAAAATCATAATTTGTTTGTTTGGTTTTATTTGCTTAGCACTTGTATTTCCTACCCATTTTCTCTCTTTGAGGAATCAAAAGAATATAACTAAAGAATTTTCTATATTGCCTGTTTTTTCCATTGTCCTTCAAATTGGAATTAGAAATACGGGATATTCTAGGGATTCAGGGAACAGCATGCCGAACTGATTTAGCATGCTGAGCTGATTTAGCATTCATGGCAAACACTTGATTTCTGCAATTTAAAATAGCTTTTTGTTTTAGCAGTGTGATGTAAGAAGCTGTCTCTGTCACCACTGGCTGTTCACTAGCATGTCTATGTCCAATGAGCCAAACCATCAAAACTATAAATGCTCTGTCATATAAAGAGTAACTAGTTTTAAGGGAAATCATGATAAAATATTGTCCTAGAGGTAGACCATTTACTAAGATGCGGATAAAATGCCTGAAGCTTGCCACTGAAGACTATTATTACACAATAAAAGCAACACCTCTCTCCAGGGGAAATATTTTTATACAGCTATAGCTCAGAAAAGTCACTGCCTCATTTATTACAATTTTTTCTTTCTTTTAAAATGAATGGTGTAAATCTTTCCTGGACAATTCTCTTAAACAGACTTGGTTGAATTATTCATTCTGAGTAATATTAGTTGTCAATTTAGGCTCTTTTTTTATTCACAAACTTCTGCAAACTGATCTGGAAATGAAAGCTTGGCGTGAGTGAAGTCAGTGGGATATTTGCTATGTACTTCAAAAAAGGCCAATCTTCAACTTTTATATTTATGATGTGTTCAAATTTTAAAATCCTGTTGATGTATTGTTGACTTTGAGAAGGAACAGGGTTTCAGTCTAACCCTTTATTAGAGGGTGTTTTAATGTGGTTTTTCTTTTAAAAAAAATTCAAAATTATATTAGTTTGATTACTCTAAAGTAATGAAAATATTAGGAAATGACTCATGCAGACAAGTCTTCAGCCCAGTATCACACAAACATATTCAAGCCAAAGGTGATAAAATACTAGAGAAAAAAATGTTAAAAGCTTTGTGCAGGTTAAAACCGACTCTCCAGATTTTAATGTTAATGCCTAAATTGCTATTGTAAATTTGTCACAACTCTCTAAATTCTAGCAGGCAGCAAAAAAAGGTCAAATTCAAAAGCAAAAAGATCATCAGTAAAAGGAATGTGATAATTAACAGCAAACAAGAGCTAGTGATTTTAATGGATCATTGTCTAGCGTTAAAAAACCCCTAAAACCCAAACCACACAATTATTAGAAAGAAACATCACAGCCCAAAACAGAGGATTACCAACAGCATTGGTAATTACCTTTAGAGAACTTGATGTAAGCTAGGCTATGCATGAGATACAGTTTTAACCTCATGTCCTCTGAGACAAGAAAAGGCAGAGGACAGAAGGACATCTCAGGGTGTCAGAGAAGAGCAGTGGTAATTCTTCTCCTTGATCATGCCATACCTTACCATGATGGTATCAATACACACTTAAAGTTATCTGGAATCTGTTATCATGCAGGAAATTCCTAGTAATAATAGTAGCAATCCTCTCCACCACCCTCTAAAGAAAACCCAAACAACTTCCTCTTAAGTGGGTATGCAAAATTTCAGTTGATGAATCAACTGCAAAAAGACAGTTTTAATTTTCTGAAAGATCTCTAACTTAATCGGTTTTCTTAGGACATTATGTGTCAGTAACAGTCATATAAACCCATATGATCTCATGTATTGTTTCACTAATTCTTTACAAAGCATCCCAAGCTCTTGGGTTTTTGTGTTTCTTTTCATGCTGCAGTAAAAATACATGTTCTGAACTATCACACTGAATAAATGTGAATGGAAGATCTATGCCTCACCATCTGCTTATCATGAGCAATATTTGTAATCAGACAGATTAATAAAATTTATTGGATTATTTTTTTATAAGCATTCATTTTCACATTATTCTATTTTCATTTTTGAAAACCCCAAAACAACAACAAAAAAAATTAATTTGCAACCAGTGATATTCTTTATAAGGATATATATATATATAAAAATCTACAAAAGTACATAATTTCTTGTATGAAATTCTCTCTTTGAGGTTAAAGGTCATGCTAAAAGAACTTGTCAATGGTGAGTTCAAAACTAAAGAAGCCACAGAAAAGATTTTTTTTTTCTTTTCCCTTAAATGATAAGCTATTACAGAAGCAAATAAAATACTGCTGACATTTAATTTGAAAGGAATGGATGATTACTGGGTCTGTTCTTCCCTTTAGGTTGTGTCAGATAAGGGCAGACTCAGTACCACAGTATTTGGCAAAGCAGTGATGTTTGTGAAAAGGAAGCCCACCTCTGGACTTCAGAGCGTAACTGGGTGTGTGATCTGACTGAAGATCACTTGAACCTGAACATCTTGACTGCTGGTGCAGTGACATTTTCCCAGCATTCAGCGTAAGGAGAAACCTATTAATGACAGAAATCTTAAGAGAAATCTGGTGGTTCCTGAAAATAAATCTCAGTATGATCTTGAAAACCTCATATTTGATGATGGAAGCATTTGGGGCATGCTACTTGAATGAGCATAAGTTCATTCAGCCTGTTTAGCTGCCACTTTTCAATTCAGCCATATGGAAGGTTTCCAGTTGAGACATTTAATAGCCCTAACAACTTGCTGTTCTAGAGAAATTTGATTACAGTGAATACAGCTCTGGCATGCTTCTTACATAGCTGGCAAGGATATGAAACATAGGAAAACTGTCAGAGGCTGAACTTTTCATCTTGGCTTATCACCTGACAACCATCAGGATTACATAAGTGGGTACTGTTTTACTTCTATGGTCCTACTTCACTGAGTCAAGTTGTTATTATAGACACAAAACACTCTAAAGTGAAGTGAATTTTGAAATGAAGTGAAAAATTCTGAAGTGAAAAATTAAGTTCTTGTCTTTGAAGATAATGGTTTATTTACCACTATCATTTGAAAAAATAACATGGTATATATTATGACATGGCACACACATATGGAAAAGCTGGAGGAAATACTTTTGACTGAAAAAAAAACTAAAACAAACCCGGCTTCACACAGAAATTTTCAAGAAGATTTGAGTGTTTTGTTTAACTATTTTGCATATCATAACATATTTTTTTAATAATTCTGGCTTTGTGTTTCTTCATATGTTCATATTAGTGACTATCCAATTATCTCATAGAGTATCTAAAAAGGGTCAATATATTTCAGGTAGGAACAAATTATTTGGTCTTCCCTTGGTGAACCTATTCATAAAGTGAGAAAAGTAGGTATCCTTTGTCTTTAAGGTATAAAGTAAGGTATTTACTAAGTTATTTTAATTTTCACATTAATAGTTTTCAATTAGATCTTTCAATTGACCTTTTGTTACTTTATCAGCTTCAGACCTACATAGTTTGCAATATGCTGGCATTGTTTATGGTTCTAACAGTCAGACTCAATTAAGAAGTAAATCTGAAGTGAACAGGGAAACACAAAGACATAAAGTTTAGGCCTAATCTGTAGAACTCTGTAGCAATTTATTAAGTGACAGTTCTAAAACAATTGACAACACGATCAGTTCTTATACTGACAGTTCTACTGTCATCAAACAGCCACATTCTTCTCCACTGTCATTTTTAATTATTATTTGGATATTACAAAGAGAAAGTGACAAAGTTCTTTGGCATTTTAGGAGCAGCTGCTCCTTGCATCCTTCTCTCTTCCCTTTCGTGTTGGTTTTTGACCTTTTTTCTTTTTTTTCTTTTCTTTTACATTGCTTATTTATTTCTCCATAATAGTTTGTCATATTCTTTCAACTGTAAGATCAAATATTTTCTTCCTGGGGTAAAAAAAAAAAAAGTTTTTATTCATTATCCATTAAAAAAAAAAAAAAAACCACCAAAACAATACCCAATTCAAAATCAGAAGTGTACTTCTTATTTTAGGACAAAGAATGATCCAGAAATAATTTTAAAATTGAAATTCATGTCATCCAACTTTAGCTGAGAACAAGCTGGTGATGAGGCTTAGTTGGCTGCGTAAGTATTCGTGATAGTCAGCAATAAACAGGCATCTCTAGAGGGCATTTCATCCCATTACCTTAAATGTCTTGTAATGTCTGTTAATTGCTCTATCCTAGAGGTTTTTTCCCAAAGACTAAAGAAGCTCCTGCCAACGGTGCAATGGCACTAATGGCACTAATTTTACTCAACATATGATTCCTTCAAAAAATTATTGACAAGCTAAGAAAAGAAGAAATAATAGACAGACAAGATGAAATGCATTTCTAAGGCAGACTAGGGGAGTAGATTTCTGTTGATTTTTAAATGCAACCTAATTTTTTGATTATTATTGTGAGAAAAATAAAATTCAGAGAATGCTGGCACTTAATTAATACTTTAAGAAAGTGATTTTATAAGATTTCTTCACACCATTACTGTTTCTGCAATATAAATGTTTTCTGCAAACAAAGCGTATGAGAAAATGAGCTGCATTCTTGATTGGGTTATCTTTTTATTTGTTTACATGCTCTTATCCCCTCATGATGCCTACATACATTTAACCTCACAGAGACACCCAGGGCAAAACAGGAAAGATTTAGGCATTTCCAGTTTTTAATTAAAATGGAAAAACACTTCCAGCATAGAGGGCAGAACATCTAATATACTTGTCTATACATCTTGCCTGAGGAAATGTAGCTAAACATAAATAATTTCATTGTATCAAAGAGGTTTTCATTTAGATGCAAGTGAGGGCCAAGAGGGGCTATATTATTGCTGCAGTTCCTAAGACATCATGAAAAGCAGAAGAAAATTATGTTGGCAAAATGTGGATTAAGGATGGGTGAGCCAGTTTCAGAAAACAATTTGTGTCTACTCTGGAGAAAGAAACCCTAGAGGAAGTATATTAAGGCTGCAGCATTTAAGGGACTTATATATGCATTTTTCTCCTTATTTAGTATGCTTTCCAGCAAGACAGAAATAAATCTTTTCTTCTCTCATGAGGGAAAGAAACAAATTTTGTCTAATTAATTTGTTAATTAATGCTTCTTATTGACAACATCATATTCCTGGTCATGCATCATTTTATATCATTATAAAAGGAATTCTACAGAGGCTAAAAATATGAAATGTTAATAAATATTTCTTTTAGATAATCATCTATAAAGAAAGCAGGAAAGGGAAATAAGTGGTTCTGTCTTGTTATGTGTAAAAAAGGGTCCAATAATTGCATGAATTACTGTAATTAAGGCCTTTTTTTTTTGCGACTGACTGAATATATTTTCTGAAAAAATAGTGGAATCCTATGATATAATGAAAGATAGTAAAGGCAAGTAGAGAATCTTGAGATATTTTGTGCATATTTTTGCAGTACCATCACTGTCATATAATATTTTGGCAGCACTGAAATCTTGAGGAATACCTTGTTTCTATCCATACCACAGCCTCAGAAAAATGCAGCTATCTAGACCATTGTAATCACCACCATTCAAATTACTCTCCTCCCCCTTAAAAAACCTGGTAGCAAATGAAGTCAGAAGTCCTGGGCAATGGGATTTCGTTGACCCTCAGTCAGAACTCCACACTGTCCAAATTTTTTATACATTTTAAATTACTTTGAAAGTAGAAATTAGATCTATGTTTTCCAAAGTTTGAAGGTGCCAGAATGCATAGGTGTGGTCTACTCAGACATTCTGAAAAAAACCTGCTGTGATCTCACACCTGAAATTGTATAACAAGCTAGGGAAGAAAGAACAGGTGCTGTAACAGTGGAAGGTCCAAAGAATGAGGTAAATGAGAAGTAAAAGAGGATTGTGTTGAAAACATTTGTGGGAAAAACTACAGGGACATCTACATACAAAACTCTTCAGGGCAATGCCAGGTCTGGTATCATTTATCCATGACCTATTGCAGGTAAAAATTATAGGCACTGAAACAATTATAGGGCTATGAAGAGCCCATGATTAAGGATGTAAATTTAAAGGCTTTACTGATCACAGCAGAAAGCTTTTGCAACAGAAACAGGAAAAGGCACAATGTACATTTTTTGAAGGCAGAGCTTGATCAATCTACACAATAAGTTATGTGATGCTGTTACCCGTTTTACCAGGGCCCTGGGGCTGATGACTCATATTGACTTTTCTAGACATTTACTTAGTCTTACTTAGAAAATACACTCACCCACTCTGTTCCTCTTTGTGATTTACTGGAGGACTGGACACTCCATGAGTGTTTATCTGCTTTGATCGTTCACTCTATCACAGCAAAAGGATTTTAAAGTGTCAGCTTTTTAGTTAATGCAGAAAGGTAAAAAAAAATCCACTGCACCCCTTTTAAGTGGCAATTAAGTAAAGGCCTAAAAAGAGATTGACAGGATAATATTGTTAAAGTTAAACCAATCTTTAAATAACCACTTCAATACATAACATAATATCACAAAAATATATATATGGAGTCTTAAAGCTTTCATTGTTCAAGAAGTTTAGAATAAACATTAACCTTATGCTGCATGCACCTTCCAAATATCCTCTTTATCTTCTTTTACACCCCTCTGTTAACTTCCAGCCTACATACCCATTAGCAGTAAACTAAGGGGATAGGAAAGTCCAAATGACACCAAAGGATTCCCCCAGGAATGAAGGCACCAAAAGCTACATGAAAGGCCTTTCCTCAGAGGACACTCAGCATTGCAGATCACGTTACACCTACTGATAGCATGGACCAGCTGCTGTGAGATATGGGCTCTGTTTTTTAAAACATGCAGTATGGAAATCTGTAAAATTAAAAACAAAACAAAACAAAAAAAAACCCCAAACCAACAAACAGACAAACAAAAAACCCACCAAAAACCAACCAAACAAAAAAACCGCACCACAAAACAAAGAAAAAAAAAGAACAAAGACCAAATAAACAAAATATCAAAACCTCTTACCACGAAACAGACAATACCAACTAAAAAAACCACAAAAACAACCCCTAAAAAAAAAAAGAACAAGAAACCAGAGAAAGACTGAACATAAGTTTCGGAAGTCTGTGCAGTATTCTACTGGGGCTAGAATCTCTCACCTTACCATCTGTTTTTGTGGGTTTTTTTTTTCCCTTTCCTACCTTCTTATATTATGACACTTTATTCATACAGCAGCACAGTTGTAGAGAAGGGGCAAAATATTCCCAAAATACTGCTGCAGATAGGCAAAAGAGATTAATTTAGTTTTCCTTTGAGATATAGTGAGATAGAAAAAAATTAAGCACTGTACTACACACTCCCCCTTACTAACATTTATTTTAAAGGCTCACATGAATTCTCTAGAGAAACCTGTGAGGAAGAAACCTAAGACAAGTCTGTGAAGATCTCTGAGATCAGTAGAGATTACAGTGAAACCATGCAGATATATTATAAATCTTATAAAGCTAGGAACTATTCTGGTAATATATGATTTCTTTCTTTAAATTGATTTCTAAACATCTGCATCTTCTTTCTGTTTTTTATACCTCTGCCTTCTTCAGACACACAAAAATTTGCTTCTAAAAGAAGAAAAGCTTAAAGTCAAACATAGGTTATGAATGTAGAATGAAAAAACTTTGGTCGATAAAACAGAAGTTTGAAATTTATCTTTTGTGTAATTAGAAATTGAAACAAACAGGAAAACGTTGAAATCTACCATTACAGGGTGATGACTGCATGAGGCTGCTGGGTTGTTAGACTTGGAAATATGGATGCAATAGTCCTTGCGATCCAGACAGGACATAACTGTTCCTATGCTTCAGGAGTACAATGCCAACAACAGAATAATATTCACAATAGCTTCTGTGGGCTCATGAGAATAGCCTATGTGACTGGCTGACTTGGAAGGCTGAGTTTTGCTGGACTTGGCAAGCTGGTGACAAATGACAGAAATTTACTTGGCAGGAACTTGTTGGAGATGTACATCGACTGGATATTTGGCTTTAGCTGTTTGGTCATTGTCTAATGCTCTGATTTCCTCAAACTGTGGCAAAACCAGACTTGTCCCTTTGACATCACTTCAAATACTTCATGATTATTTACTTGCAAAGTCTTTCTTCTTTTTGAGGGTAGAGGATTCTCCTTCTCATGCCCATGCCCATAGATGTGGCAGAGTAAATCCGGGAGGGTTGGGGACAGCTGAGGCCCAGTCTGTTACAATTGGATTTATCCCAGACGCCTTTCACTTTGAATGAATGAGACTAATGACTTCATGGATAAAGCCAGCTCCATTGTGATCATTCTCCAAGAGCCACAAACAAACAGAGAAATGAGGAAAAAGTTTCTGCAATTTGTGGAGATGGGAGCATCTCCTCTGTGAAAGCAGGACCTGCCATTCACTCTTCCATATTTACCATCTCCACTGTAGTGGTATTGACATTAGGAAAGCTGTTATTTGCCCCTGAAATCTGAAGAAACTGCAGTATAAAACTCCTGGATGTCTGTTATACAACTTGTTAAAAAAAAAAAAAAAAGGATATAATAAAAAAATAATCTAGCAAATTTCAGATTAGTCTATTTAACCTTAATAGATGTCAAATATGTAGAAATTATAGATAACATTACAATTAGTAGAAGAATACAAAATAAAACAGAAGTATGGACATGAGGAGGAGTGAACAAAAGAGCTATCTTTCAGGAGGAAATTATTTTTCAGAAATTTATTAGAATTATTTTAAAGTACTCAAGAAGCATGATGAGGGTATTCATGTGGATTTACTGCACTTGGATTTTCAAAAGCTTTCAAGAGATCTTTTATAATAAGCTTTTAAAGAAATTAAGCTGTCTCAAAATAAAAGGAAAAATCCTCTCAAGCACTAAGCAATGGTTAAGGGAGAGAAAATAAATTATAATAATAAGCTGTTATTTCATCAATGAAGGGTGACAGCCAGTGTCAGGTATCTGTGCTGCTATTTGCATTATTCAGAATATTCTAAATGGTAGAGATAGTAAAGGAACAGACTTTGCTGATAATGAAAAATTTGCATGAGGAAAAATGTATTTCTGATTGAAAAGTTACAACTGGACATCACAACACTTACTGACTAGGCTGTTAGAAGGCAGAATAAATTGCATATCTGTGAAATCAGTGTAGCAGTTATGAAGAAGAGATCACCACTCACATAAATTTAATGTTACATATTTGTCATTTGAAATCATAAGTTGCCAGAGATAACTAATAAAGTTAGGCCAGTGATGTTCAAGTATCTGCTGCAGATATTTTGGGATGTGATAATGGTGCTTTCATGGAGCAGAAACAAATAATATAGTATAAATGAATGTGAAGATAAAACATGAGAAAATAATAAGATGCACATAGATAAAAGAAGAATTAGGAAGTCCTCTGAAAGTGAGAGATTCTAGAGGAAATTCCTACTATGTGAAGAAAAGAGAAAACAAATACTGTAACCCTTAGTACTTATTTGTTTGTCACCAGAAAGGGTTGTGAAAACTGAAAGTAAAAATGAATTTTAAAAAATATTAGACAAATTAATGAGGCATAGGACAATAAATGTCTTTTGAAGACAACAATTTGAATACAATTCTCAAGCTAGGCAGACCTCAACAGATAATTGTTGGAAGCTGAGAAGGTATGCCAGAGAGTGATTACATATTATCTAGGTTTTAGTTTAGAATAAAAATGGAACTGTCAGCTAATTTAGGAAAATGAGATTTATATTCTAATATAATAAGGCATCTAAAAGAACTCCCCTTTTTTGTTCATTTCTGCACCCAGGAAATCACTGCAAAAATTGCATTATATAAATCACATCTGTCCCTCTGTTTGCAATAATAAATATGAGCTCCTGACCCCCAAAAAAAAGCTTTAAAATCTGTGGTTTATAGACAAAACGAATAGATAAAATGTAATCTATTAAACTGAGACCTCGAGATACCCACTTTGGTTATAGTTTCGTATGTTTTGTTTGTAGTCAGAAAACTACTGCTGTCATAAATTTTATATAAAACGTGTTAAAAATATATGGTTGAGATATACATGAGTCATATGGAACCACGGTACTTACAGAATTTTTATTTGATTTACACCATTGCTCTATTTTGAGTTGATAGATTAAAATTACCTTTGATAAGAAGGAAAATTTCAATTCCTTACAGCAATGCAACATTTTAGGTTTTACTTTGGTCCAAATATTTTTCTACAAATTTTATAATTGATGTGAAGAAGACTCTATGGGAAAAATCCCCACAATATTTATTTTATATTAGGCAAAAATAGTAAATTAATATAATAGATGCATTCCTTTTTGAAATATTATTTCATTTCTTCAGTTTCAAGAGCTATGTCAACATATTAAAAAGTGTTTTTTATCACAGTCTTCCAGTAATTTTTTTTCTCTAAGTTTATTTCTAAATTTAAAAATTCCCAGTCATTAGTCTTAGTAATTTGATTAATTATATATAATTAATCCCATATTATAATAATTATATGTACAGCTCTATGTATAATTATACTTGTAAATATGTATTGCAAAAATGATATATTTTAATAATTACATATGTGATTACATGTTATATATTATAAAGGTACTAAAGAAATATCTTTCCTGCCAAGAAAATTCAAAAAGTGAACTTGGGATCACATTGATTTTTATTTTTCTTGCCTAAGATATATAGCAAATTTGGGGGTTTTTATATTAAATTGTTCAGCTCTTCTTAGAAAAATCTGAAGACTAATACTAGCAGAAGCACTGTTTTAATTTGTGTTTTCTGCAAGATGATACTGAACTTTGAGGCAATTTTGATATGCTCAATATCAGTGCTTTTCAGATACTGAAAATGTGTCATCATCCAAAGTGTTTGCATTTACTTGAAAAATATTATGTTCTTAGAGAACTAATTTAGAGACTGGCTCACTTGTCCAACAGATATCTGCCTAAAATGTGTTTCTTGAAAATTCATATTTAAAGGGCAAGGATAAAACATCTCATTATTTGTGGTGTGATACAATGCTCAGGATATATGAACATTTTATGATGAACATTTATATAACTAGTTAAAACAACCCTAAAAACTTTGGCAATGAAACTCCTTGCCTTGAGAGAGGCCATAAAGACCATCACCCTTGCCTACATTTATACTGTGGTTTTTCAAGGCAGCATCCCTTATCTCTGTCTTCCTGATGAGCAAGCATTTTGGTTTTGTTTTAGGCAATAGATATTTCCATTTATGAAGATGTAAATTTTTCATAGATATTGCAATATACAGTAAAACAATGTGTTTTGCACATCATCAAGGGTCCCTGTGACTCCTTTCAGTGCATACATACATTTTCAACTCCAACTTGATACAAGTAACATGGCAATTTTTGCAGGATTGATTTCAATTTAAGGATAAACATTTTCATTTGACAATGAAATTGTTATTTTAAGTTCATTTTTAAATGAGGAACTAAATCAATTTTCTTATCTGCTCTTGCCAACAAACAGACTCACATACATGGGTGTATATACATACAGACCTATAGACATGCATATAGCTATGTGGAAGCAAAAGCTGGCAAAAATTATATATAACATATATAACCTGTTCCCTATATGATTGTACTGTCCCAAATGAAATATTTCTTCCTTCACATTATACTTTTTATAATGCAAGAATATCAGTATTTTTAACTTTAGCTTGACATACAGTTGTCATAGAACTTGTCATTGTGATGAACTTTCTTGGTGAGTGAAATAACATTTTCCAAAATACACTTTAATTATTGTTTTGTGAGAGATGGAAAAAAGCCAAACACACCTTATTTTTGTCTTGCTTCCCCTAATTTAAATGAGTAGATTAATTGAAATAATTTCACTTTATTTTAAGTGTGATCATTTCCTCAGTAATTAAAAAGACACACACAACCCATATTGTCATGTACCACGGCTAAGAAAACCATTAGGAATTCAAGATGAAGGGCATAACTTCCACCTCGGTTTCAGCTTGGGAGTTAGAGAATGAGAGAAAAACTGACTTGAAAATACAGGTATACTAAGTCTCTTACATCTCACCTGCTCAGATGCAAAACCTGTTTAAGGATTGTAGGAGAACTATTTTCACATTTGTTTTTGTTTTTTTTTTCTGAACAGTTTTTTGTTTGCAGTTTCTGTCAGACTTTTCTGATATCTATATATTCCATTTAATACTGTTTCTTTCTTATCTAAATGCTTTCATGGTGTGTTTAAAGGGTAGATATTTTTATAGCTCTATGAAATGTGCATTAATGTTTTGTAAAAGCCATAAATAAACTATTTCTAAAGGATGCATTTTTATTCTTTAATTACTCATTAATTGTCTCATAATATTTGATGATCTTGCTGCTTAGGAGACACTGTGCAAACAGTGGAGCCCAGAGACTATAAAAACTCTATTAGTGTTCATTACAACAGTGCATCTCCTAGAAGCCTAAAGAAGACATCTGGATTAAAGCTAGGAAATGACTCAATGTAGATCACAAATCAGACCAGCAGAGCAGTGTTTGTGAATTTTCACGTACACAGAATATCTATTATGTTAATATTGAAATACATTTAAGGCAACACAACTTCAAACCCATCCTTCAATGACTCATTTAGGAAACAAAAAGGAAAGTGAAAGAAACATAAATTTTTAAAATCACTTTAATATAACCTGGAACAACAAACTATTATGCTATAGTCAGAACTGCCGCTATGGAGCAGAAGTAGTGATGTTTGTCTTCCCTAGTTGCTCATTGTCATACTTATAAACATTTCTAATTCTCTTAAATTTAACTTTAAAATTATATGGTTTACAATGATTGGTGATGAGGGATTATTATTGAATTCCTATTATTTTCAGTCGTAGAAAGTGAATGTATAGGAAATCTGATATTTTTTTTTTTTTTTTTTTTTTTAGCTAGAAAAATTACTGGTATAGGACCTTGCATACAGTAAAGAGGCATATTTGTTTCTCAAGCTGACTGTAACAATTTACTCTAAGAGGTATTAGAAACCTCTACATTTTTAGGACCTTCTGGTCCCATCCATGGTGATTAAAATCACCACAGGGTGATTTAATCACCCTATCCATGGTGATTAAAAAAAAAAAACAACAAAAATAAACACTTATTTGGCTTTTTTGTGTCATGATGGTTGGTGGTGGAGAGCACTTTGTCAGAGGAAAATAACCTGTTTGACAACAACAAAAACACCTTTTAACACTTTAGTCTGGAAAAAAGCTAATTCTGATAAAAGATAGCCGTTTTATGGAAAAACTACTTTAGCAGTACAATTACTAAGTGCTTGGGCTTCTGAGAGCATGATTACAGCAACTGAAGATATTAAGTAAAGAAATCCAAACTGTGAACCACTGAAGCATAGACTGCAAAATAGAAGTACTTACTTTTTCCCTTCTTTTTCTCACTGCATGTGTATTTCCCAATGTGGGTACTCCACTCTTCCTTAAAGCACTGTTAAAGCTGTTTTAGGGATAACGTTTGTGGGCCGCCAGGACCTATGTTAAATTTACTATGCAAACTCACTTTGAAAGGCATGAGGCATCTTCACCATAGATTTCAAAGTGAATTAGCATAATAAATACAGTATAGGCTTTAAATCTTCCTTTTAGTTGAATATGACAGATGTGTAAGCCATTTCTACAGTAAGTCTACTCTGAATAATTAGAAATGCTCAGGAGATAAAATTTGAGGTCATAGGAGGACGTATACTAGCCAAAGGAAATGTATAAAGAAAATCTGTCTATATTCTTTAGTCATTTTACACATTAAAAATTTTAATAATTCATTTTTCATGATTTAGGCTTTCCAGTTCCTTGGAAATCAATAAAAACTTTACTACTGACTTAAATGTAGCCAGGTTTTCACTCTAAGCATTCTATCTTATGACATTTTGTTTGGAACTCTTCCCAATGTTTACAGGATACAGCTGGTGATTACACAGAAGGATCAAATTTTAATCTGATATGCTTCTATGATTCTTCATAAGAAACAATGTGAGATACACAGAAATAACATCAAGGGTCATCTTGATTTTTAGTTTCCTAAGTTTACTTTCTTGTATTATCATCCAAGTTGTCCCAATTCAGAATATTTTCATTATTTGCAATTAAAAAAAAAAAAGAAAACAAAAAAAAACAAAGAAACAAACCACAAAAAACCAAGCAAAATCTAAAAAACATAAACACACAATTTAAAGGGTTTATAAGGAGTTGAATGAAAATCAGCAGGCAAATACAGGTAAGGTAAGATCTTGAATATTGATTGTGCTGGGAAAACTAATACAGTATGAGGATAAACACAGATATCAACATTCACGTTATCTCAATTTTCACATATAAATAGGAAAACAGGCTTTACAGTTTCCTTAGCTTTAACTATTGTTTGGGTTTAGCTCAAGGACACATTGAGAATTTTCACTGTGAAAAGCTATATTTGCCTTTTAGTTTTGTAAAAAACTATGAGATTTTCTGGTTTTTTTCAGGCTACTTCATCTTATGATTCTACCAAAATGTATGAGAGGATTTGTAAAATACAACTTTTTCCTGTCTAGTGTAGGCCAGTCTTGATACAAAGTTAATGCAAGAAAAAGAGCGATCACCAGAAGCCTAAAAGAGACAGGGTAAATTTCCCTTTGGAGATGTCCAGCCCCCTATTGACTATAAATAATTCTGAGATTAATTCCATCTTGAGTACATAATGATGAAGATAGTTGTTCACTACAAGTTTTCAAATTTGTAAAATGATTTGATGTCCAAAACCTCCACTGAACACAACAGAAGAAATCATTTAATCTGGTAATATAAACAGTAAACCTGATCTGTGTCTTTAAATACCCAAATATCTTCTGATATCTACATTTTAACTTTCCCAATACTGTCTTTTCTTGATCTCCATTATTTTTTTATTTACAGCCAATGAATTACCTTTGTCTTACCCCTCACTAGAGAACTAAATTTCATTTTGTTAGAATATTAAATTACACACTGAGGTATATTTTAAAAATGCAATATTGACAGATATTTGAAATTCACACCACCGATTAGTTATGCAATTCAGATTTTGCTTTTGGCAACTGAGCATTCCGGCTGAAGGTATCTTTCATCACTAGTTTTATCACTAGTAAAGCTTGATCACTGCAATATTGACAGGAAGTAAGCACAAAGCAGGCACAAAAACAGCTGAAGTGAGCCCACTCAAGAAGAGGAATTCATATTCTTGTAAATGCTTTACAGTGTTCTCCCACCTTTATTTGGTACAAACAAAAGGGAGTATCTCAAGGTGAGTTATACATTTTTTATCAGATTAAGAACGAAGCACAAAGAAGTACATCAAGTGTGTTAGAGGAAATTTTCAGAGACACAGGGGAAGTCACACTCCCACCTTTTTTATTTTCAGTGGCAATCTGGAGCTAAAAATCAGTGACAGGCTTTTGGAAGGCTTCCCTAAAACACATAAGCTGTTCATGTTTCTGAAGTAGGAAAAAAACCACATTAAATAGCTATGTTTGTCAGATAAACTTTTTGTTTGCTTCTTTGACAGTGATTGATAATACTGAGCCATTTTGTCCTATTCAGTGTCATCAGCATTATTTATATTGCAGTTGACAGTACTATGCCTTTCCAGGTACATAACAAAATATCAGTTTCTCACAGCATACAGCACCTTACAAGATGGAAAAAACCCGACACTTGAACAGCTTGAACTCAGATGGTGAATGAAAATGCTGGAAAAGATTATTGGTCCAATATGGATTAAATTTGGGACCTCAGCAGTGGAAAATCCTGGTTCTTTTTCCTTAGCTACAGGAGCCAGCCAACTAAGGAGAAAACAATCTATTACTTGCCCTAACACAATATGTTTCAACAGAACAGCAATTTTCTTGCTACCTTTTCCTACCTCAAGATAATAGACAAGTCCTTTGTTTTCTTCAGCTCCCAATTTAAAAGAAGTTTAAAAAATGCCTTTCAGTATCTTTCAATCAGGCCTCAGCCTTCTTGTCATTCAGCTCCCACTTTATGTAACCTTCTGAAATACTTTTGTAGTAATCTCTAGAGAGATGTCATGTTAAGGACTATTATCAATGGAGTTGACAATTCCTCCTCAAGTGTGAACACTCTTGAATGGTGATAGAAGGGCTTTAACACAAGCTAACTGTTTTCTTGTATGTCGGTCACAAAACTTCATGCAATGACACCTCTAGCAGTGTCAACTTCACCGTTTCATGTTGACAAGTTAGGTGTGTCAAGGGATGCTTTTCTGATTCAGTTTGAATGACTTATAAAGTCCCAGTGAAATGGAAGTCCCCATTCTCCCAACGAGTTGTGAAATTTGAATAAATCAGCTCTGTGAGCTGTTTTAGTGAAAATTGAAATAACTTATCTGATGTAACGTGGTTTACACTGGAGAACTGTAGAAGCACTCAGGACCCACTGGGGAAGTGGTGCCTTGTGAATGAAGTATTAATTTCATGAAAGACTCAAGTTTGAATGGAAGATCTCATCTAATGATGTCTTTACTCATCTGTTCAACATAAGGGCTTAAAACGTTTAGGGAAAGGAAAAATAGCACATTTGCCCCAGGAAAAAAGGAAATAGAAGTTACACATAGCACAGGTTCTGCAACATATAAGGTATGTACTAGGTGCCATAATGGTACAAAATTCAAAAGCTTCTTTTTTTCACCCCTGAAAATAATTAGATTTCTGACATAATGGAAATAATGCTTCTAAATTACTTGAAATTATAGCCTACGTGTGGAAAGAAAGGAGAGTAATTTTGTGGTTGGCACACATAGATGAAAGTGGGCGGTATGAAACAACGTGTACATTCTGCTTTGGTGAACAATACAAACACATCAGCAATTTCAAAGAACACCAAAGGAAGTAAAAAGGTGAGAAGCAACATAAAGATGCAGTTCCAGAAAGGAAATACAGAAATGATCTAAAACTTTGGGGGAGAAACTCGCTAAGTCAAGTATAGATTATGATAGTCTAGTAACAGTCCAAGTGTAATTTTTGTGGAGAAGTAGATAGCAGTTAAACCAATTGGAAAATAAAATAAGGCAGTTCTGAAGTTCATGCCCATAGTTAAAGAACTACAGGTAAACAAGTATCACATATCACATAAATCATGACAGTTCTTCATATATGAGCATTTTTAGTCCTTGAAAAACATAATGTATTTTCATGTCATTTTTACTCTTTCAGTTGTGCTACGTCTAATTGAATTACATTGCATTTGTTTCAGGCTTACAAGATATACATAAGCAATTCATACAAATCACCTGCACTGCATCTGGTGATCAGTAACTTCAAAAACCAAAACAATGTGACTATGGATCTACAGTCTATAAAGACAGGAAAGAAAACCAGTAGAGGGAAGGAAAAGTAAACAAAATTACAAAATAATTATGCAAAAAAAAAAAAAGAGGGTTTCTTTTATTAATCTCTTCCTTATTTTTTTTTATTCTGTTTGTGATAAACTGAAGCCACCAATATAGACATTGACCTTGTTAAAATTTTCTGGTACGTGGATCTGAAGAGGAAAGCTGATTCCACTGTCATCTTAGGGCTTCAGCATAGGAGGATGTTCCTTTACTTGCTCAGTGATGTTAGTCATATAAAAGTAACTTTGCAAGACTGAAGCACAGACGTGCTATACATTGAGATGTTTTGCTTGGTTTAAAGAACATACACCATTGCTCATCTTGAATCTGATGACATGGGATCTACTGTGAAACCACGGGGCACTTTTCAAAAGTTATATTGTTTTTTGCTTATAAAGGGCTGTAAACTGACAAAGTTAACTATAGAAGTTTACCAAAGACCAGTAAGCAGAAGGTGACATGAAAAGATTTTGTATTAAAGAGAAGAGCTGACATCTCTCATGGACTTTGAAAATGACTTGTGTAAGTTTTTCAAAGCCTTTATAATGTTTAGAACATTATTCTGAGCTTTGGTATTTTTTCTGTTAGCTAACACGAGATGTGTCATTGAACTATAGCATTTAAAGGTGGGGTTTTGGTTGGTATTCTTCTTTTGTTATTGTTGTTGTGTTGTTGGATTTGTTTGTTTGTTGGTTTGTCTGAAAACCCTAGAAACTTTTGCATTTCAACAAAGTGCTGTTAACTTACAGAGGAACAAAGGAAAGCAGGCATTATGCATGGTATTAAACAAGGTTGAGTCAGTTCTTTTTTTTTGCGGAAAAGTGTAAGAAAACATTTTTCATTACTACTTAGACGGCAGAAAGATGTGCAGTTGCAAGTGCAGTGTTGTGCACAGAGGTACAGCCCAATTATTTAGGTTGGCTCTTCAGTATATGAACAGACAGCTGTTGCTAAATGGACACTGCACAACTGACGAGAACAGATTAATTATGGCCTAGACTTACTTCTGTCCCTACTGATTATAAGAAGCATCTAGACAATTTGTTCACATGTAGATATCTGCAGTGTGAGCATCTAAAGTGATCATAGAAATTACTTAGTTGTTTAACATATGTACGCACCACGCATTCCTTTCACAGACCTGTCCTAGCATCAAGAGACACTTGCCCTCCTGATTGCAATACATCTCACAGAATCACAGATGTGCTCATGGACAGCTTGCAGTTCACCAGGATCCCCAGGCATCACCAGGATCCCCAGGTCCTTCTCTGCAGAGCTCCTTTCCAACAGGTCAGCCCCCACCCCTGCTGGTGCATGGGGCTGCTCCCCCCCAGGTGCAAGACCCTGCACTTGCCCCTGTTGAACTTTAGACAGTTCTTCTCTGCCCATCTCTCCAGCCTGTCAAGGTCCTTCTGAAGGGCCACACGGCTCTCTGGGATATCGGCCACTCCTCCCACCTCTGTGTCATAAACAAACATGATAAGGCGGCATCTGGAAGAGCTTGACAATAAGAGAAAGGCTTCCAAAAGTGCTTCGTCGTTGTGTCCGCTTATCAAAATCACTCTTGAACACCTGAAAACTACGTGCGGGAGGGACTGTGAGCAGCCGCCTTGAGGCACGCAGAAAGGAAGGCGAAACTGGTGCAAAACGTGGCGGGGAAAGCGGGGGCAGAATCCCTGACCTTTGCCTTCCCCCCACCACCACGGGCTGCTGCGGGACACCCTGAGGGCTCCGGGAGCCGACACCGCCCGCCTGGGGAGAGCCCCGACCCCGCAGCCCTGGGCCGGGTCACAGCGAGCTGTGGAACCCCCGGCCCGCTCCTGCATCCGGGGGAGAGCCCCGACAGTGCCCCGGGGCTCGGCCCAGCCACCGGCACCGCGCCGGCATCCCGGGACATGATGGGCTGCTGCATCCCGGGACATGATGGGCTGCTGCATCCCGGGACATGATGGGCTGCTGCATCCCGGGACATGATGGGCTGCTGCATCCCGGGACATGATGGGCTGCTGCATCCCGGGACATGATGGGCTGCTGCATCCCGGGACATGATGGGCTGCTGCATCCCGGGACATGATGGGCTGCTGCATCCCGGGACATGATGGGCTGCTGCATCTTCCTCTCCAGTGCTCCTTTATGCTCAGACCGCCTTTCTGTTCCCATCTCCACATGAGCTGAACTTCCTCAGAAAATATCCACCTGCAAGTCCTCAATGGGCTGCAGAGAATCTGCTCCAGTGGCTGGTACCTTTTCTTCTCTCACCTTGGTGTTCTCTCTGATGTTTCTCACTCCCTTTTGTTCTCTCTGCCTGCCTCCACCTTGCTTTTTTTGCCCTTTCTTAAGTATGTTTTCCACAAGAAGCCATCACCTTGCCTGAAGGGCTCAGATGTGTCCTGCAGTGCTTTAGTTTGAGCTGGCAGGAACCTGCAGGACAGAGCCCACTCCCGTAGCTCTTGCTGCTGACATCTGGGCACCTGAGCGCAATACATGGGGTAAAAGGGAAATTATGGTTTCCAGAAGTAGCTGTGGTAATTTAGTCCTCCCACCTGTGCAAGTCAAGAGATCAGGGAAAGAATCATTCACATTTAGTTTGTCTATGGGACACTTTTGGACAGCAAACTACTGGTTTCTACTTCATGTCCAGTAGGCCTTCACTTCTACTTCCAGTTTTTGCTAATTTTGATATTATGTATTTTCATGTGTAGGATATGACAAATAGTAATATTTCAGTGTTAAAATTGCTAACTTCATTACAAGTTGGGAACATAAGGTTCAGACTTCAGTACCAATGTTCTCCTGTGGTTTCCCTTCTTTTTCTGAGGTGGCATCAAGAAGTGGATGGGATGCCAACCATCTAACTCTAAGTTTGTGTAAAGACAGTGTCTAACAAACTGACATTCAATGGTACTATTGCTCTTTCAGTCTTAAATGCAAAACAGATCTCATTAACAATCCAACACAAAAAAGCCATTATTCAAGAAAAACTTTCGTATTTTTTTCAGGGTCCTCTGGGTCCTGATGTGTGGTTTCAGATAAGCATGAGAAGCATTATGAAAGTTGTCAGCATTTTTAAGTCACCACTTAGAGGAATATTGATGACAGTGAATGGGTGTCTCATGTTGATGGTGATAGTTCCTTATTTCTCCAAAATTTTATTGAGTCCATTATTATATTTTCTATCATGCTTTACTCCTTGATCTTTTTTTCACTGATCTGAAACTCCACAAAGCACATATGGTGCATTGTACATGTAAGACACTTGTTCTTTGTCCTTCTTCTTCTCCCCAAAATGGCTTTTAATTTTGCATAGCTACCGTTAACTGACTGCTGTTGAGTTGCTGATAGCACTGGAGCTTCTAGGATTATCCTGAACCAACACCTTGATGCAACATATTCAAGGAGTCTGCTGCTATCCCAACTTAGTCTTCCTTTACATTGCATCTCACTGACGATTCAGAAATAATTTGCTCTTACACAGCATGAAAACTTTATAGAGTCACCATTTTTAGCAATGTGTGTCATATGATGCATATGTATAAGACTTAGTAAAAGTAAAACAAACTAGGTAATAGTCACCTACTCATTAAGAAATTCTTGTTGCAGCTAACCAAGCTAAGTTAGAGGTCTCATGCAGACAAGACAAATCTGGATGAAGCCAGACAATACATGATTGAGTATGATGATTGATTTACTGTAGTTTAGTAAAAAATCTGTAGTCCATCACTAGCTAAAGTGATCTTATAATTTACTAGGAAACAGGGCTATGTTTAAGAGATTTAAGTTGTGCATCACATCAGTACTCATGGAAGAAAATAAAACCAGACCAGATTTTGTGTCTAAAGGCAGACGGATTGATAGGTCTTTGTAGTAACAGGAATATAAAGGTATGCAAATTATTTTAGTAAGAAGAAAAAATTATTTACACATCAAAAGCCTAAGAGTAGGACATGACTTCAGCACTGGAAATTGTGCACGTTCCTCGTAAATAAACTGAGGACAAAGATAGTTAGCAATCATACACATGCTTCTATGATTGCTGCAAAAATATCGTCTGATCTGTCAGCGTGACACGTTGTGGTAGTGTGATCAATGACAACAAAATATGCATGTGAGAGGTTTAATAAGGTTTTAAGGAGCAAAAGATAAGCATCTCTTTTACTGTGAGAGACGTTAAAAGTGTTTATGGAGAAGATAAGAATTTTTTAGTATTTTGGATGGAATGTATATAAATCTCCAATGAGCTTAAAATAAAAAAATTGGAACAGTGACCTATAGAAATCAACAAAATAAATTTATTTCCAAGTAGAAAGGTTGGTATTGACCACTTCATAAAACATCTTAGTAAGCAGAGCAAATCTGAAGTAATACTTTCAGGGTATAGCATTTACCAGTATGACAAGAATGAGAAAAAGAGTTAGGGTTTTGTCTGCTTCATAAATTAATTATATACATGAGGAAATATATCAGGGATGCTGTGGGCTGGTTAGTCTATAGCTGTATGAGCAACCATTAATATAAATAATTCACAACTGAACCTTGCTAACAAAATAAAAGGAAAAGTAGCCATTCTTTTATTTGAAACTCCCTATGTATTATGGAGGAAGATGAGAAAACCTGAGAAAAATGTCCTTAGGTATAAAAATGAAATCTTACCCAGCGCAGCAGCTTGAAAACAACAGGTAGAGACAATGAAGTCACAAATAAAGAACTGGGAAATGGATAAAACATGAAAAGAACAAAAAATGGGCAAATATTTGGATGTGTGAACAATTTGTACTTTGTACTTGAAGACACTGAGACTACCAATGAGTACTGCAGTACACTGTCTCCAAGCTCTCAATATTCCCAGGATGTGAGTAGACCAGGTATCTTAGGCATCCTGGTTTTCCATAAATTGTAGATCTATAAATCAAAGCTTTTTGTTAGACAGTTGTTTCCTTGTGTTTTGCTTGTTCATCTAACCCTAACTGATTCAGAGAGATATTTCCTGAAAAATACTTTATGTACGAAAAATAAATAATCCAACAGTAATAATCTACAGGTATTAGAGCCACAGAAGGAAACTAGAGAAGAACCATGGGAATATGTTCAGAGCTGAAATAAAAATCAAATAAAAATCTGAGGGGCTCAGACAAAGGAATTACAGGCAAAATGAGTGAAAAGGTAGGAAAAGATGACCTAGACAGACAGGTTATCACATTATTATTATTTATATTTATATTTATTATTATTATTATTATTATTACTATTACTATTACTATTACTATTATTTTTACCTATATTTTGTTTCAATTAAGTCCCTTTTAGGTCAGTCTGTCAATCAATTGGTCTAGCTATATATCTAATTTATTTTACTTTATAAACTAAATAAATTTAATTTTAATTTTATTTTAGTAGGCATTATTTTGTCTACTGAATGATGTGAATAGTCACAGTACACAAAGCCCAAGGAAGAACTTGACTCTGGACTCCCTGTATTGAAGAATAGTGATCACAGTAGTGCTCCAACTATATCTGTAACGAATAGAAATTGAGCTTCGGTGAGACTGGTTAATAATGTAAAGGACACTCACTATGATTTCCAGCAATATCCAGAAAACTTATTTAAGCTAGGAAAAAATTCCTCCATCCTTCAGGACAGACAGTTATAATGCAGCTCAGTAATATCTGATAATGAATTTCTTATGCTATTAAAATAACTGTCTTGGGACTTATTTTTCCTTAATCTGGCTTCTAAAAGATAGTCACTCTTCATTGCATTTGTAATAATTGAAATAGTTCAGATGAGGCATTCTGTGAAGGGATTTGTTTGTGTTAACTATAAACGAAGCCTAGAATTATGAGATGAGAATTGGACATCAGATTTTGAGATGTCCACAGTTCATTTCACCCACACACTGGAAGCAAATATATAACACAACTTTATTTAGTAAATCTGCTCTGCAGTAACAAAATGCAATAGGGCCATCTTTATACAGAACTTGACAGAAGGTAGAATGGAAATCAGTCCCTTTCCTTGTCCATTTCATGTTCAGTGATATTCAATTTGACATAATTTTCTAATGAATAATGTCCTTAGCATTCAGGATGGCAAGGCCTCTGAACTGTATCCACCTTAGTCACTATATCCACCTCTTAGGATAAAACCAGTATGGTATATCTCATATAAATGCATATATTCACTTATGATTATGTGCCTAAAAATTTCTATGACTCTGAGCTATTAAATGACATCATAGTAGCAACTTTGAGATGTGTTATCCGCGTGCATCTAAATCTGTTTTAAGAATTCCAAACACAGCTACAGTTAGATTTTTTTTTATCTATTAATTATTGAACTAATTTTGTAAGATTTGACCAAACATGAAGCAACTACTTTTATTAAAAAAATCTCCTAGATAGCAGAAAGAAAACCCCTACAAGCTCCCACAGCCAAAACCAAAACATTTGTTGTATAATTTCTACGTATCTTTAATAATTTGAAAATGTTTCCATTGAAGATATGGTGAAATCTCTCTTGACTTTGGGAGGATTATTTGGCCCAAGTTATTATAGACAGATTGAAAAGTCTTCAATGAGAAAAGAGGAAACCATAAATCTAAGTGAAAGATCTGTATACAGAATAAAATGACACAAAAGCAGCTCATTAAGACTGACTTTGCTCCTTGTTTTCATGCTGTATGTCAAGTGAAATGTAAGGCAAAAATTACTCACTTCTGTTTGTAGTTGCTTGCCAAAATGTAGATACTTAGTTAAAGGAACAGCTGTTGTTGCTGTAGACAAGCTGGTCTCTAGAAATTAATTATGATTATTAAGAATAATCCTGACCTGGGTCACAGATGCAATGACGTAAGTTCCATTGTAGACAGTGATCAGAAAAGTAATTTTTTCTTGTAAAATCAAGAAACCTCCTCAGTTTGATGAAAACCCCAGTGATGCTTTTTTCATGATAAAGCTGTTTAAGAGAGATGTTTGTTTATAGTTTGTGTGGTAGTGGGTGGGTTTTGACCTGTATCATCAGTGTAGGAGGGAGTTCAAATATTTATCAAAGCAGAATGAAATTGCAGATGGCTTCAAGACAAATTCTTGGTGTAGTCCAGTATAATTCCAATCATATATAGCAAAATAATTTTGTTTTGATAAACTATCTTTGGAAAGTGCTGAGTACTGCAGACAAAAATTATGCATTCTGAGGGGTTTTCTTATTAGATTGGCAGGGATAGGTAACAACTGTGTTGCTATGTCCAAGTTAATTCCTAGGTTATATTTATTTATACATTGTGTAGATTTTGCAGTTTATATAAATTTTGACACAGAAAATATTTCTTAAGGTTTAAGAAGATAGAACCACTTCAAGCTTCAATACTCATATTAACATAGAGATATCAAGAGAATTTCCTTGTGAACTGCTAAGTGAATAAATATCAATATCAGGTTTTAACACATTTTCTGACCTGTAACAGTTTGGAAATGAATTTCTGTAAGAATAGATCCATCATTACCTGATTTTGTTTTATTTGCTCTTTCTTCAGAATGACCACCATCAACCTAAGAGGTCAAGTCTTGACACAAAATTTAAAGAGATAGAACATTGACTTTATCCTTATGAAATTACAAGGCACAAGAAAAAAAAAAAAAAAAAAGCGCCCAAAAACCCAAAAAAAACGTTCAGCTGGAATTTACTAGTAGGAGCATTTCAAGACCTCAGAGTAGGAGAAAATATCCTTTAGACAAAAGGGGAAAAGCATGAAACATTTCTCTTTAACTTTATATTTCCCTGTCAGATTTCCGGTTTCCTGAGTGCCTCTTTCTTTACTGTTCTTTCTTATTTCTTTCTCTTTAGTTTTCCTATTCTTTTAATTTTTCAGTTAGGAACAGACTCTGAAAAGTTTTTCCATTGCTAAATACAAATAAATTAAAATAGGAAACCCTGTGAAAGATTCTCTTCTACCTTTAAGGTGATGGAAGGGTCTACTGCTCTCAAATTGCCCTGTTTCAATGATCCAGCGGTTCCACATATTTTCTCAAACCAGCTTCAGTTGCACAGTTTCTGAGCACTTTTCAGAAGTGCTTTTGATGGGCATTTAGGATATGTGGATACTTTTTTTCTTTGTCCCCTTACTCAGATAACTCCTTCTGTGCATATTTGGTAGAAATTCCTCTGCCTTTCAGATGGCTGTATTACTTTTCTTAATCTCATAAAACTTTTTTTTCCTTTTAATTTGGGTTGAGATTTTTTTTTTTCCCCAGCAAGAAATAGAGCTGATTCATTTGAATATTACCTTCCACTGACTGGCTCTCTAAAAATATCTGTACTGGACATGTTCTTATCTGATACAGAAACATGGTAATTTCTTTTGGACTATATAATCAACAGCTACAACTCTTTCAGAAATGTCTAAGTGTTTCTAAACAAAAGAGTGTTTCCAGAGATTTTATGATCTCTAAAATTGCTTCAGATTCATTAACAGTGATAACAAATATAATTCCACACTGTATTGTACACTGAAATGGAAAAAAAACAGTTTTATGTTGTATATTCACAAGCAAAAGAGAAATTTGTATTCAAATAGATTGGCAGGAAGCTTAAACTTAATTTTAGTTTTTTGGCTACAAGGTATCACCCTCCTCTGTTAAGACCAGTCTTTCAGCTTACTTGTACTGTGTGCATTATATTTGGGTTGGTTGGTTTGTGGTTTGATGAGAAGTGGGGGATAATCTTTAGTTTAACACATAATCTACATCTCCAATTTTAAATAAACCACTGTAAAATTAGACGTCATTAAGATCTTGCTGTGAGTAGGCAGATAATGCACAATACTCATCAAAGAAATATTCTCTAACAGACTTACACCTTTATCAAAGGACACAAACAAGAAGGGTAAAAACATTTGCTTGAATATAATTTCACATCAGTTGTCAAGGTTAAGCAAAAAATGGTTTCATCTAGATTTGTACAAAGGAATAGGAGAACAGTGATAGAGCAAGAGTGCATTTCAGCTTAACACTAAAGAAATGTGCTGATATGACTAGTTATTCTGGCAGACTCACTTATCCATGGATATAATTGGAAATCATTGACTAAACTATTCAAATGTTCACAGGTGTTTCTAAACTGTGGACTGGATGACTGCACAAATAACAGTCATACTTTGCAATTCTGTGACATTTCTTCTGTGTCTTTAAATTCCCCTGAAGTAGTAACAAATCTTCTCTGTACATTTGAGACAGTTACAAGTTAATTCAATCTTCTTTAAGAGAAATAAAGGGAACTGTTTAACTGACAATGCCAGCAGAAAGTGAGAATAGCAACAGAAAAGGGCTTTACCTACATCTATAGATCTGCACCTATCTATCCATATATCCATATATATAGCTGTTTCACCTAAGGATACATCAGGATCTATCAGGAAATAGCTCAAGATCCATGTAGAAACCAATAATGAGTGGTGTCTCTCAAGGGTCTATTCTATTAGACCAGTACTATTTAGTGTCTTCATTAATGACATAGGTGGGATTAAGTGCACCCTCAGCAAGTTTGAGGATAAAACCAAACTGAGTGGTGCAGCTGATTCATGGGAGGGAAGGGATGCCATCCCGATCAGACCTTGACAGTCTTGAGGGTTGAGTGCATGTGAACCTCATGAACTTTGCTAAAGCCAAGTGCAAAATCCCACACCTGGGTCAGGACAACCAGCAGTATTGACACAGACTGAGAGTCAGATGGATAGGAAGCAGACCCGAGAAGGACTGGGGAATATTGGTGCATGAAAAATTAATTCTAAGACAGTCACGTGTGCTTGTAGCCCAGAAAGCCAACCATCTATTGGACTGCATCAAAAGAGGGGTGGCCAGCAGGTTGAGAGAGGTTATTCTGTCCCTCTGCTTTGGTGAGACCCCACTTGGAGTGCTCTGTTCAGCTCTGGGGCTCCCAGCACAAGAAAGACAAGAAGCCTTTAGAATATGTCCAGAGGAGATCCAGGAAAATGGTCAGGAGCCCGGAGCACCGCTCCTATGAAGACAGACTGAGAGAGCTGGGGCTGTCCAGCCTGAAGAAGTATCCAGGGAGACTGTTTTGAAGTCTGTCAACCTGTAACATAGGCTTCTAAAAAAGTAAACCCACGTGGTAGTATCAGGAGAAGTACAATTTGTTTGTTGAGAAGGATAGAACAGTGTAGTATCTTTGTTTTCCCCCACTTCTTTAGTTTCATTCCATTAACAGCTTTCTGGAGAGGACTGCAAAACAAGACGAGTATATCATTGGAAGAGAGATGGATGTCAGGATGTCATATTAAAAGCATAGAGAAAGACCAAGCACATCAGACAGTCAGAGAGGCACATTTTAGTTAAACTTACAGTCTCTCAGATTAGGGCCATGATTATGATCTGACTGAGAAATTTGTATCATTTGTCAGTGGAAGAGGAATTAGGACCACTGAATTCAGTGAAGTAGCTCTTGATCTACAACAGTGCAAATCCAGACTATAAGTGTTAAGTTTGTATTAGAAATGGTGTTTTGTAAATTCTCAGTCTTCATTGACACATTTTTCGTGGAGTTTCACAACATAAATGGATTAATCAGGGGCAGAAAGGAGTCTTGTTCTGCACAGAAAGGGGAATTACAGAAACAAGCTGAAAGCAAATACATGGTATTCTGATTAACCTACTTTAAGAAATAAAGTTTTTAAACCTCAGTTGTATATCAATTTTTGCCACCACATAGCCTAATCAGAGGTCTATGTCACTTGACAGAAAAGGGCAGCAGTGTAGCACAGTTCCTGTACCCAAATTCCAACAGGATCTCCTACCCCTGATTAATTCCATGCACTTCTTTTTATCTCAGACAAGCTGGTGCTGTGACTATGTCTCTGTGGAGCTTGTTCCAGTGTTCAACCATCCTCTGGGTGAAAAGCCTTCTCCTGATAGCTAACCTGAAGCTCCCCTGTCTCAACTTCATTCTGTTTCCTTGACTCCTATCACTAATCACAAGAATGAAGAGGTGGGTACCTGCCCCTCCACTTCCCATCATGAGGGTGTTGAAGACAGTGATGAGACCTCCCTCACTCCTCTAGGCTGTAATCTGTCAAACACTGCCAGACACCTCACACAGCTCAATTCCAAAACAGAGGAATCCAACATGAACATCTGGAAATCCAATAAGACTCATACACATGCTGAGTGAATTTCCTAAAATTGTTGCTATGTGCACAACTTCAGTCACTGGACTTGTTTATAGAAGAGTTCTCAAGTGTTCTATATTTGACTAAGGTAGATATGAAAGAATGGTGTTAACAGATTTTCAGTGCTGTAAATCCAATTCATCTTATTAAGTTCAGCACAACTTGCCATCCTTGACTTGTTGCCTCAGAACACTTAATTAATTTGGCTCCTATTTGTGATTTTTGAGGGAAAGGTGCCTAACTTGCTACTCTACAAATTTATGAATACGATACCTAAATATGGGGATAGATTCTTGAATTTTCTCCTCAGCACTGTTGTAACAATGTGAAAGTGATGAAAAGACACATTTTGCTCCTTTATCATGATTTATTCAGAAATATATAATAGGAAGCACAAAACCAATTGGATCAACTTTCCCACTTTTTATTTTAGGTTTTGAATCCTTCTTATCCCAGATACACAATTCTTTGAGGAGTGCATGTGCTTGATATTGATTAGAGCTCATCATAGGCAACACTAATCTGCTTAGATCATAAAGCCAGAAGAGAACCTGAGCACAGGAGGCAATCCTGGTGTGACTGAAAAAATGTATGCAGCTAAAACTGGGACAGATGAGGGAATGAACAAAACAAGAATTTTGTATGTCTTTTGGTGCCCCTCTACAAATTCTTTATATTTATGGAAATGCTGTGATGTTTTATGTTCTTGTTGATTGTTGTTGAAATAACTAAATAGCATTAGCATGTTACATTATTTTATTTTCAAATGAATATATTGTAATTATTAATTATTAAATAAAATAGCTTTAATAATATTTTGTCTACATTTGTCATCAGAAGACAGTTAAAATGTATTTTCTGTTGGATAAGTTATATCCAGAGAAGTTAGGCACAGTCCTTCTCTGGAATACAAGAAATACAAATCATGAAAGCTTTTTTTGTGTAACTTGCCTTTCTTATATCCAGACAGGATATGAAACTCTTGCAAGCAATGTAAATGCCAAATGTCAATATTCTTACCATCATGGGGATATCCAATCTCAGTGTTGTCCATTAGGTTATCTACAGCCTGGGGAGGAAGGAAGTGAAAAGCTCTCAATCTCTCTTGCAACCATAGCACTGAAATAAAGAATAGGAGCCCTGTGATAGGACTCCTATTGAAACCAATCAAACATAAGTAAATATAAACCTGTAACCCTGCAATTGCAGTGTTTTCTTAGTTATGGTTGAGCCCTGTAGGACTGGTGGGACTAATCTTCATATGTACTTTTTTTTCCATAATTCAATGAAAATTGTACTGAAAATGAAGAAGGGAAAATCCAATCTGTTTCAACACAGTTTTCCTCCTAGGTGTGCTACAGAAAGGGTCCCTTATTCATGTTCCTTTTGACTCCATAACTGTTGCATCCCTGGTTACTTGGGGGTAACAAAGGAAAATAGAACAACATTTGGATTTTTACCCTCTTACATTTCGCACAGCTTCTGCTTGAATCAGAACCCCAAACAGGCTTCTGCTTCACACAACAGGTTGTCACCAGATTATCAAATCTATTCAGCTCCCTTTCTTTTCAATGTCAGGGTAGAAATACTTTCCTTCTACAGCTTTCTTCTTTGACATTCCTAATGTATGCTTGTGGCCATCTTCAGTCCATCTAGAGTCTGTAGGATGATTCAGCACAGGAGCTGAAGCTGACTCAGACTGACAGCACTTGATTGATGATACATTGCTAAGTACGCAGAAGCAGCTTGATGGAAATTACTTTAATGAGTGATTTGAATATGCCTGATGCTGGTAGACTACATAAATGTGAGATACTGAGCTTCTTGAGTCACGACAAATTAAACAGAGTTGGTAGCTGAGGTAGTATAAGGAAAAATAGCTGATTTAGCTTGTACTGAACCATGTGCTTTTATTATTTGTAGCTGTTCTAGTAATATTTTTGCTTCACCTCTTGTATAACACAAATGAAGAGACGGATAAGGAAAAATGATCAATATATCTATGCACAGATATAGAGACTGACTTCTCTACTTTCTGGCTGTCCTTTTTCATCAGTCTTGTCTTTAGATCTCCTATATTCTTTATCATAATTCACCTTAAAGCCCTCCAACCAGATTAAAACAAAAAACTGCTTCCAGAAGCAATTTACCTTGTAAATAAGTTCAAATTAAAACCCCTACCCTCAAATTGGCAGCACGTTGTGAGCTAATGAACCAGCACAGAGCCCCACTGTTTTGAGATAGAATAACATTCAGGCCCCAGTTTTAAATAGTTTGCCTGTGGGCAAAATGTTATAACCATATGGAGCTCCACTGACTTCACATAGGGTAAAGCTGAGAGTCTAATCCCACACAGCATTGTCGTATAATACTGACAATCCCAACTGCCAAATCCACGGTCCAGATTCATCCCACCAAGCTTTAGGGATCTGAGCCATTAGATTTATGAGTAGCCTCCCCTTAGGCTACAAAGACTGTCCAGAGAAGAAATAAGACCTGAGGTCCTCACTGGTTATAGGACAAGAAAACAGCCCCACAAATCATAAATCAAAAGCCTAAATTTAAATGAAACAAATTTAGATCCTGCTTTATAAACTTCTGGGGAGCAAACATAATTTTGTTTGTGTAATGCATTTGATGAACTTTTAAATGGAATAAATGCATATGGATACAAATGTCTGGATTTCCAGAACATTCAGAATAGCCACTGTGACTAGTATTAATCTTTTACTCCAAAAGCTTCTCCACAACCTATTTCTGGGAGCATAGGTATAAACATTTCACTTATTTTGTTCATTGTATCACCATAATTATTCTTTGCAAATATAGAAAGTATGTTATAGAAATATGGAAATATAGAAATAATACAAAAATATAGAAATATAGAAATGTAGAAAGCCCACTGAAATCTAAACAATGTTTATGTAAGTTACTATGGTGACATAATTGTAAAACACACAAAAATAAAAAATTATTTTGATCTAAATAGCCTGATCTAAATAGATAATGTTGCAACATAAGAAAACTGTAAAGCATCTGTAACTCCTTCTTTCCTCCTTTTGATAGCACATAAAACCCTGCTGTGGTAAGAATATTTTCATAGAAAAAATGCACATTTTCTAATTAGAAAGTATCTTTTTTGTTTAGGCAAAACTCTGCCAACAACAATAATTTTCAAGAGGGTCTTTTGTTCTTTTGTTTGAAAACAAGATGGAGAAACAAAATGTAATTAATGTGCCTATAATGAAGAGATAGTGTGGATCAAATTGATGAGATGAAATAACCAACTGGATGAGACACATTCAAGACTACACTTCAGCCATTCAAAAGAAAAAAATATGGAAATATTACTTTCATGCCCTATATAGCATGTGAAATAGTCGTCCTGATTTAGGAAGATATAATTTCTTTCACATAAATACATAATTGAGATAGGGGGAATCTTTTGAGTGAAGTATATATGCTGACATTATTTCATTTGGCTCTTGTCACTGAATAGCTAGCATGGAAAGAGGAAAAGTTATATTTTTAATAGAGAACATATGTTGTTCACAATCTATCTTGAGCCCAATTTTTAAAGTAATAAAAAAGATTCAAACTGTTTTGTCAGCACCCACAGTCCTACACATAGAAATATTTTTTTATGGTAGCATAGTTTTTGGAGTTAAACTGCCAGGAAACACAGAGTTGCTGGATGAGGGCCAGTAGAGAGGAGCAACACCTCCAGATGGATAGACCAGGCTTTCATCTGATTCCCAGATATCTCCTTGGGTGTCAAGGGATGCATGGGCTCTTTCAAAAGTCTTTCAGTCAAAACCTAATAAACAGTGAAAAATTTATACAGTATAGTCAGAGGCAACCCCACAGAATGCATCAGAGCCTTTCACCCCTAAGCTCTGGTGAGCAGCAGCTAGAAGAAAAGAGACAAATCGTTTATTCTGAAATCTGTAGGTTTGGCTTAGGGTATATACATTAATTTTTCTGAAAGCAAAACTCTTTCTGGGTGTTATTGTTCGTGGTCCATATGTTCACAGTGTTAGGGAATCCCAGAAAGATCTGTCAGTCTCAGTGTGGAGAGTCTTCAGGAAGTAACAAAGATCAGTGCAGTAGGTCAGGTTCACAACAACACAAAGGCTGCTTTACAGCAGCAGTCTTGCTACTTTAAAAATCTTTAAGGGAAATTAATATAAGTAACCCCAAATTCTCTACTGCCAAGAATTTGCAAAATACACACACATTAAAAAAATCTATGGCTGAAATAACTCATCAAATCAATAGACAGAGGAAGTATAATGAAATCCAGACTTAAAAAGAAAAAAAAAATGAGTGAGCAACTTTAGACCTATTAAAAGAAAAACTTTTTCCTGTCCTATTTCTGTTCATATGAAATTGGTACACTATTAAGGATTATAAAGAGAACAGGATCTACACCAATAATTTGTTTTTACTCTTAACTGTGTTTTTCTTTAAGTTATCTATAACATATAATTAGAGATTGCTTTAAGGAAGCAATTTATCTCAGCAAATAACAGACATTTCTAAATTTTCATGAGTTGTGGTGATCAGTAAATCCCTTAAATGAATAACTGCCTTAAAACCACCTCTCTATTTCAAGGAACAGCCTTACAAATGCAGAAACCTCTGCTTCTTAGCAACTGTGGTAGCATTTGAAATGTCTACGTCTCTGGGCACTTTAAACTAATATTTCATTAGTTGTTAAAACGGGGTAAGGTCTGTGCTCTCTATCGATTGCCAAATAAATTGTTGTGAGACATTATTTTTCCCCTCTAGTACACCACTTTTTCTTGTTTGTTTGTTTTCTGCCTCTGATTGTGGAACATGTACAAGGGGTTTGCTTTATCAGAGATCAAAATACTATAGCTATATATTATTTTGCTTTTTTTTTTTTTAATTTGCAGTTGTTTTTCACATGTCTTGAAATTTGATTAGAGACTAATGAGTTAGTTGGCTAACTCATTAGCTTCTGATCTTAATTAGATATAACTCTCCTTGACAATAAAACCAAAGGTAAGAATTTTGGAAATACAACTGCTATGTTAACATTCATAAAAGGTAGTTTATTGAATTACAAGTTAGTAGTAAAAGCATGCTGAAGAGTTGTGGAAACATCCTAAATTCTTAATGCATCCGGATCTTCATAACCTTTCTTCCCAGGTAAAGGTTTTTCATGATGCTGCATCAGTCATTCCCATGGTAAATGAGGCAGACCTCCAAGGGTGAACAAAACTCTGGGCAGTAAAAACTGGATCTGCAGCTTTTTTTTTTTTTCTGTTCTTCAGCTCAGTTTCATTAACTGTTGTAGAGATCAATCTCCTTTACCTAGTGCATTTCTAATCACATTTGTGCTAGATGAGAATTCATTAGGATCTGCAAATTGCACAGAAAAAGCACTGAGACCTAGCCACTGCTACTTTTACATTAAACAACTTTAAAAGGAAGTCATGGACATTTTTTCTACTATCCTTTAGATTTAGGTAACCCAAGACAGAGAAATCTTGTACAATGAAATGTTGGTTTCATCTTTCTAAAACTCAAAGGATTGTTCACAGAGACGGGAACACATTTGATGAATTTAGCTTTCATTTTACTAAAGAGTTACTTACGAATAGCTCTCATTTTGAAATATATGAACAATTTACAAAAATGTAATGTGCATATATTTTAGTATGAGAGCAGTCTTGAACCATTCCATTTACTGACATCCATGACAATGTGTTATATATTCTCAACTTGCGGAACACAACTTTCCTGGCTATGGATATAGAAGGAAGAGAAATTTAATTCATTGAGGTAAGTGCTTACTCTTGCAAAGACACGTTACTATGAAATTTTTGTATTCTTACCAGCATATAAATGCCCATTAGCATAAGATATTCTTTTTATAAAGAATATCTTATAAACTATTCTGAATTCCAATCAAAAAATACCCCAAATTGTATGAGTTCCCACATATATCACAACATTTTTCTATTACATAAACTTGAACATATTTTAAAAAGTGCACACTTTTAGATATACATACATATGTATATGGATGTAGTTATGCCTATACTGGGTCTGGCTGGAATGGAGTTAATTTTTTTCTCAAAAGTTCATTGTTATGGCATTTTGCATGAAAGTTTCACTGATCAGAAAGCTAATTGTGAGAAATTCCCTAAGTTTATTTTGACTGATTAAAGCATAATTATTCCTGTCTCTGCTTTTAGGGCTCGTGTGGTTTTTATTATACAGGGAATAATTTTGTATCAGAAGAGTACTTTCAAGTTGGTGATGGTAGAGGGAGATTTGACTATTAGATATAGACAGGTGGATTTGTAATGTCTCAGAAACTGGATGGTAATCAGCCTGTTGAAATGCAGTGAACTTCACAAGATGTTCAGAAAAGCAGCCAGGGATCATGCTCTGTGGTCCTTATTGTTAATGGTATAGGGCAGCAGAGGAAAAACATTCTAGAGCCTAAACATGGACTCCAACCCAGGAGAGCAACATCCTTGAGCTCCATTATAGGATTCCATGAAAAAACTCTAGTCCCACATGTGAGGCCCAGGAGGCAGAGAGGAGGAATCAAATGTCTCAAAGAGTGAATGAGATTGTGATACACAGATGGGGCATTTAGAATGTTAGGAAAGGAAACAAAACACAGGAAGAAAAACTTTCCCCTTAATCAAGGTGAAACTAGGCTGCTGGCATTAAAAACTAAAAGACAACAGAGGAATATTTAAAATAAAACCCAGGCAGACAGCTAGGTGTTGGGGGATTTCCATGCCTGATACTTGCTAATGTGTAACCAGGACTGCCTGACATTCACCACAGAGTTTTGAAGGAACCCAAGTGTGAAGTTGTAGAAGCAGAAGCCAAAATGTGTAAGACATCATCACAAACTGCAGCTGTGCCAGAGGACTGGCAGGTCACCAATGTAACTCACAGGTATGGACAGGGCTCTGAGGGGAATCCTAGGAACTGCAGACATATGAACCTGGCTTCTTTCCTGAGTACCCATCTGGCACAGTCAGTAAAAAAAGTTGCAACTACTGAAATAACGAAAACATGGAAAAACGTAACCTGATAGGAAAGAATCAGAAAGGATTCTTTCCTGCTAGGAAACAATCTGAAATAGGAAATCACCCCCAAAACCCCAATTGCTATTTCAGGAGGTTTGGAAGAGCAAAAAGATAAGAGACATAAGATGGTGACAAAATATTTGGAATTTAAAAAGTTCTCTGAATAAAATTCAATAACAAACATAAGTATTAAAAGGAAAAGCTGGTTTTGTGGTTTGAAATGAGGATTAAGAGAGAAAAGCAAGTTCATTTTCTGGGTGAAAAAGGATCATTAATAGATCCTCCATAAGTCAGTGTGAGGTTTAGTTTCATTCCACATTTTCATCAATGACTTGGAGTAGAAGTCTGCAGAGAAATCTTCAAGTTTTTAGGTGACAACAAATCCCTGAGTTTAACTGTAAATAAATATAGTCCAATATGTCATGGGAAAAGATTTCTAAATCACATCTCCTGAACTCTGAATCGAAGGTCACAACCTAGAATAGAAATGCTGGTCAGTCACTGTTTTCTAGAAACATCAGCTTACTATGCAATCAAAGAATTAAAAACAAATTCTTCAGCACCATAACAAAGGGATGGAAAGAAATGTATAAGATGTTATCTTTGAAAATAATAGAATCATTTAGGTTGAAAAAAGCCTCTAAAATCACCAACTCTAATCATTAACCCAGGACTGCCAAAACCTCCATTAATCCATGTCTTTAAGCATCACATCTACATCTTTTAAATACTTCCAAAACTGAAAACAGTGCTCAAGGTGTAGCCTCATCAGTGCTGAGAACAACCACAGTGCTGAGGGGCATTGCCTGCCCTGATCCTGCTGGCCACACTATTTCTGATCCAGGCCAGGATGCCACTGACATTTTTGGCCCCCTGGGCACACTCTGGCTCACGTTCAGTTGCTGTTGACCAGCACCCCAGGTCCTTTTCCACCGTCCAGCTTTCCAGCCACTCTGCCCCCAGCCTGTAGCACAGCCTGGGGTTGTTGTGACCCAAGGGCAGGACCCGGCACTTGGCCTTATTCAACCTTGACTGACCTCAGCCTATCAATACAGCCTGGTCTGGGCCCTGTGTAGACACTTCTTGACCTCCAGTAGATCACCACTCTTGTCCAACTTGTCATCTGTGAACTTTTGAGGCTACACTTAGTTGCCTCATCCAAATAATTGATAAAGGTATTTAACAGATGTGGCCCTGGTACTCTGCCCTGGGAAGCACCACTTGTGACTGGGCACCAAATTGATTTAATTCCATTCACCAGCACTCCTTTGACAGACCATGCAGGCAGTTTTTATGCAGGGAACAGTCACCTGCCCAAACCATGAACAGCCAGTTTCTCCAGGAGAAGGTGTCAAAGTCTTTACTGATGTCTAGAGAGACAATATTCACAACCTTTCCCTGATCCACTAAATGTGTTACCCTGTCATAGAAGGAGATCAGGCTGGTCAAGCAGGACTTGCCTTTTATAAACCCATTCTGGATGTGCCTGATCCTCTCACTGTCCTTCATGCCACATGATGGCACTGAAGGTGATCTGCTCCTGTAGAATATCTTGGAGTGTATACATCTTGGCTCCTGCACAGCTGTGTTTTCGCTACATTTCAAAGAATACAGAGTGGAGTTAGAAAGGGCAAAGAAAAGGGCAACTGCAGCAATTACAGAGCTGGAACAGAAGCAATCCTGCCTTTTAAAATACCTTTTCTTCAATAAAAAGAGTAAGATTGAATGTATCCTAGGTAGGTACTTCCCTAGAAGGCTGACTCCTTAGTCATTTGCTGAAGAGAAGTGTTTAAGTCAAAGGCATTGTGAAGACAGTTGGCATTTCAAAGAAATTTTAGGATACCTTGATTGGGAATTTAAATTTAATTCAGGACCATGTCTTTGGGGTCAGAAACCTGAAAACAGAGTATTATGTCCAGCAAAACTGAGTTAATTTTCAGATTCAGAAACCAAGGGCTTGAATTACTTGCCTAAACAAGAGCAAAATAAGGTCCTTGCACCACTAACACTTTTAGAGTGTCTGGTACATCTGCACAGGGACTGTGCATGTAACACCACGTCCTCTGGAGCAGCAGATGGAGGCCAAAACAGAAAAATCTGTGCATTTTATGGTTATGTATAGGAAATAAAACTACACACACTATATCCTATCTGCAATTAAAAAACAAAACAAACAAACAAACAAAAAGCACAAACAAAAAAAAATCCACAAAAAAAAACCCCAAACAAACCCCCCCAAAAAGCACAAAAACAACAACAACAACAACAAAAAAAAACCCCTAACTGCACAAAAACCCCAAAACCCACACTCAAAAATCCCAGACAAAATGAAAATCACCCAAAAAATACAGGAGCAAATAATATTAGGAGGCTAAATAGTATGTCTGCAGTTTCACTCATGTAATAGAAAATAGCAGCTATCTCAGTTCTTAGTGATGTGGAAATGATGATGGATTTGGGCTGAAACAGATAAATGCAAGTTCTACTCAGCCCAAATATGTAGATTATTATCTACATGTTCTCCTGTAACATTTAAACTTTAGACAATATCCTCTTTTGCCCTTGAAATTTCTTGCTGGCTGCAGATCTAAGGCTTTATACAATGAAGTATAATTTACCTGACAGTTAGATGACAAATAAAAACAGATAATATCTTAAGCAGTATCAAACTTACTTTAAATGTGCAGTTCACCAATTTCTACTGAAGAAATTAAAATGCAATATCTCAGTTTACTCTAGTAATATGGATTTTAGTCAGTATGATTTCACTTTAAAATGTTACTTTGTCTCTTTTAAAAAATAAGACAATTGAAAGTGCATTAAAATTGAATTAAAAATTATTATAGATATAAAAGTAAGAGATAGTTGGATAAGAAACTTGTCTTGACTACCAAATAGTTGAGTCCTCATTGGAGTTTCTGTTGTGCAACATCATTCCACAGTTTTTTCTTAAATGTTGGCAGAGTGCATCTGCATAATTCAGACTGAGAATTCATCTCCTCTCTAGGCAACTGTGGAGGAGGGAAAAAGGGAAAGAAAAAAATAAAAAGGTAAGACTTTGGGACAATGTCTGAGGCTTTGTAAAATGCTGTTGATTATGTTGATTATGTTTTCTTTCTAAAAAAATGCACACAAGAAAATAAACGTAGAAACCTTCATCACTGACTGAATGATGTTTAGATATTGCTTGTGCTGAATGTTTTGATTTTTATTTCCAATTTTCTTTTCAGTTAGAGACTACTTTGTTAAAGTAAAATAAAACAAACTGTCAACACTGAGAAAGAATCATGTTGACATTAAATGTTTTTACTATGATTTTGAGCTTTAATTTCATGGAATATTCAGGTTTATTTCAAATTTAGAATCAAACCAAATATTTATGTACTTCAGTAACAATCCATACAACTCTTCCCCAATTCAAACAGTACAGCTAAGTAGATTTAAATAAAGATGTGAGGAAAGGTAAACTTATTAAAACATTGATGAGAAAAAATCTCAAAAATATTTATTGAATCAGTGATAGTAAGAATACACTTAATAGTTCTCATGCATTTCATAAATTGTATTTAGTGTTTTGATGATAAGAGGTCTCATAACTTTACATGGTTTTTTGATACTCTTTGGAGAGCTATATTTTATGTATATTTTAGACTTCACTTCAGTGGACTGTAACTGACTTCATTTGGGAGACTAAATGATCTGACCAAGAATTTAGATACCAAGCAGGTTTCACCTATCAGTTCAGGGTGCCTGTTCCATAAAAGTAATAAAATGTATTTTTGCATGAATATTTAGTAGTCTTCCATCATTTTTCTGAATGATAATGATTATTATGGCATAAGAATAATAAAATGTTTTTTAAATGAAACTATAACACATTTAATAATAAACCCAGCCATTCTGATTGCTTATTTCCCAATTAAAGTATTCAATTCACTATCACAAAATACTATTAAGGAGGGGAAATTGACGATTTTTTAAATTTATACATCTCTACATATTCAGACAGAGAAAGAGAAGAACAGTGCTTGTATGGTCTCACCCATAGTTTGTCCAACGAAAATTTAAAATTTTATGCTTGTTTAGAAACTTATAAAGTGATAAACTAAGAAGTAGCCTTTAAATGAACATGGAGAATGAATGAATGAATGAACTTCTGAGTAGAACACTTAGTAATTGGTGGATTACTTGTCTCCCACTAAAGATTTTGATACTGGCTGTGGTAGAAAAATAAAACACAATGGTTCCCATGTTACTGCAAACAATAGCACTAAACCGGAGTATTGTAATTCTTGGAGAAGAGGTAAAAGAGGTTCTTAGATTAATAGAGACAAATTTTGATCTCAAAAAGGAAAAAGTCACCCATAAAATTTGTACAAAACTTAAGGTGTTCCTCCCAGATATTTCTATCACATATTTAATCTTTCTATGCTTTTTCAGCCTTATTTAATTTTGACACCAATTGTGATTGGTTCTACAACTAAACTAGAAGGTAAAAAAGCCAACATTTCCATCTCTCTAAGTATTATATCAAAAATGAGTTACCTGTTGTTTATTGGTTTCAACTACAGTTGGACTGAAATAAAACACAAAGGACTACTACTGTTTTGCTACTCTGGGAACTTGGGCTGATACAGGGAATGCTGAATCATTTTCCAATTTCTCTTTTCTCCTTTTTTTAATATTTATTTTCCACAAATAACTGTTGAGAATTTCTGCAAACAAAGAGAAATGAGAAATTCCAGATACATTACAAAACCCTTTTTAGGGGAGTAGGATTGTTTTTCAATTTTATTATATCTTAGTCTTTTGGAACTATGATTCTTAAGTTTTATTGCTTTTCACTTTGCAAGTACGTCTTTTGTGTTGACAATAGATACATTGTAGTTTCTGCCAAGTGTTCAAGGGAAAAAAGAATTATTTTTACATATTGTGTTTCTACTTTGGGGTTTTATTTATGAACTTTTCAAGTGGCACATGATTTTTAGAAAGAAAAATTTTGCCCTCTAAAAAAAATTGTCAGCGTGTGAACTTTTGTATTACAGGTCATTTTTGAAAAAGTAAATTATGGCCTCTCCTTAAGACTGTAGGCATTTAATATAAAACCAAACATGATGGTTACTAATTAGCTGAAGTTCTGTATATGAGTGACTGTTTCTCACTTTAGAATATTCTAGGTGCAGAAGAGTAAATCTGGCATAAATAAAGGGGAGACGTAAAGCAAAGCGACAGAAAATTGCAATATAGATCATGTATTATATGGTTGGTTATTTGTTAACTGGACGAAATATGCAGCTCCACACAAGGCAAAAGGCCACATTTAGATGGCAAAAGGACATCTTATCTAACCTAATAATAATATCCAAGGCCATTTAGAGTGGTTGCACAGGCCTGATTCATTTTGCCATTGAATAATGTATTGGAACAGCTTTGCAATATTTTAATTAATTGATGAGTATGTGGTTTCCTTATCCATGTTTGAACATTAGATGACCAATAGTTGTCCTCCAGTCAATTAGTCAATGAATCTTTCTGTAATTTTTGTTTCTCAGTGCTAGTGATTTCCTACTGTAAGATGTGACTCAATGTAAACAATTTTACAACATTTGTAATATTTGTATTTCAGCCATTAATCTGATGAAAATATCCAGTAAATAATTCACAAGTTTATGTAAAAATCAAGTGATATTTGAAATGAAGGAGAAAAGAAAGATACAGGGATAAAGTTTCATTAATTTTTAATACTTACTTTGGGTTTTTTTGCTTATAACTAGAATCAGTCAAACATCATGGCATAGGGATTACTTAGAAAAGCTGTCTCTGTGATAGAGTGAACAGCAGTTTGCTCTCACTTTCCTCAATAAATTCTGGATTTCAGGAGCCTTTGACGAAGTCTTTCTTTTATACTAAGCCAAACAAATATTGGTAAAAGGGGTTTGAGAATGGTTTGTTGTGGTTGTTCAGCAAGATATAGTGGCCTTAAATGAAAAAGCTATACAGTTATATATGTGTGAAAAGGCTGAAAACACATTTGCCTCTACAATGCAGGCAAACACACAACTTTATGCAGTGATTCACTGTACAGGCAGGTGTTTAAAGCATGGAGAGTGTGTGAGAACTGATTCTTGATGCACTAAAAATATAACACAAAATATTACAGATTTTTTTTATTTTTGCAAAAAAAAACACCCACATGGTAGGCTGTCAGAGTCCAGGGCACATAACCATTTTTTCCACAAAGGAAGAAAAAGTTATCACATCATTAAAAGGAGAAAACAACATGTTTTATTTAGGCATCAATGCTTTTCTCTCATCTCAGAAGGCTACTCAACAATAAATTTCAGCTCTATTTCTTACCCTGATTGCCTCACCTTTCTGAAACATAGATAACAGATGTTCTCCTTCCAGCTAGGTCAAATAATTGCTATTCTTTCAGAGAGTGGCTTTAGTATGGAGGAAAGGTTACAACCATGCTGTTCCAGACACTGGAACTTCCAATCACTTTTTCCTGGTTTCCTTAAATACTTCTCCTAACTCCACTTAGAATGTCAGTGTTTTGGGGTGTTTCCTCCTCCTCTGATAACAGATTCTGTAGAGGGCAACTGCCACATGAAATCAGCAGCAACTAATTTACTTAACTCTTTCCCATTATTTTCTCTGTAGTTTATTAATTTAAAAAATGTCTCCTGAATCAATACGGACAAAAAATATCCTTTTCCTTGGCAAAGAAATTGCATCCTACTGCCTATAAATAATCCTATTTCTCAAAAATTATGTTTTGTGGTTATACTCAAAAAAACTTTATCAGCCAAGCAGACAGCAGAAGTGGTGCTGTTATAGTAAATCCTTATAGTAAATCTATTGCCATCTGTCTTCATTACATTAACATATAGAACTAGCTGGTGATGAGCCAATTTCTTTCTGAGATTGTTCCAACTTTCTTCCTTGTTCAAATGATCCACACATTTTGTTTTGAATGTAGGTGTAAGTACTTAATATTTACTTGCATATGATTGATATAGCTGGACAAACTGCCTTGTTACTCATAGCTGAAATATTTTTCTACATTACTTGGGTGCAGAGGAAGAAAGCATTTTTCCATACCTTGCTATGTAGAGGTGACACATATGCTTCAGCTGTTACTGTCTTGATGATTCACTTTATTCCAAAGGTTAATACAGTTTCTGAATGTCATTGACTCCACAGTATGCACAAATTTATAATAAAATTACAGGTCAACATATTATGCCTTTCCATTTTTCACTTTATGCAGAATTTAGTGATAACACAGATGAACTACTTAGGATTTGCATTAATAGAAGATATTATATTATACAAATTAATGGAAATTTTTTCTTGAACCTAATTTCCATTGAAAAAAATATTGCTCAAATATCATGAAAGTGTGTCAGCTATTAACAGAGGACAACTCTAAGAAGACCCTGCCCTGAAGTGACTCTCACAAAACAACTTCCAAAAAAACCCCTAAACTTCACAAGCTCTCTTGCAATTAGCTGTGACAGATTCTCATATTTTCCTCCTTCACTAGCCACTAAATTTGTAGTATTTATCCATTTTTACTTATGCCAGCCTCTTTTTTCCCTACATTTCTGTAAGTAAAAGTGTGAATCAAACCTACACATCTCCTGCCTTCCTTTCCTCTGAGTTTAACTCACTTGTGTTATTCTTAGTAATTGGTCCAAGCAACACTAAATAAATGGCAGAAGGAGGATCATTACAGTATTATTCCAAGTGTTCTTATTTAAAATTTTTCTGCTTCTCATCTTCTTGCTTGCTTTATAGACAATATACCCAAAAAAGCAGGGAAAACCTGTATGTCTTCAGGGTAGAAATCAGAGTACATGATAGTATGTCACCAAGTACAAAAAATTCTTTATGGGACAAGGTCTTAGTTCTTTCCTCAAAATCTTAATTAGTTGAGTAATGATAATGTTCTAAGTGTGATATCTACTTGATTCTATTCTGAGAGCTGCCAAATTTCAATCATCCTTTAGGACATTCCCTTTGCTCTTGACCATGGATGAAATTCTGGGTGTTTCTTGTGCTGTGACATTTGTTCTACTGAATTATTACACTCTTTTCACATGATGACAATAAGGTAACAGAAATTTTGTCTATGGCTAGACTCTAAAATGCATGTTTCAATATAGAGAATAATACATCTTAGCCATTTCTAATAATATAAGTCTATATTTCTGCAATAAAGATATCTATGTGGACAATATATTTGTTTTAGGAATGGAGCAGAATACAAGATTCCTGTGTTTAGTAAATTGGCATACAAAGGTGATCATACCAGCCTACAGAACCACTGTAATCTCCTGCCCACAGATGACTTAAAAAAGATCACCTGGGTTGAGTTTATTATATGAAGTGGTCAACTGAATAAAGAAACTGTCAAGAATTCTCCTACTCCTCTTCAATCAATAAGAACAGTTGATTAATACTAGCATGATTTTGCAAATAATCCTGTTCAATTTCTTTTTAGTTTGCTGTTATATCATGATGAGAGCTGATTGTTACAGTAAGTAGTAATTTTGCTTCCCATCATGATTTAGCATTAATCTTATGATTACATACTTGGTTTCAATTATTAGCCACAAAGGAAACCAACAATATATTATTTATGGTAATGGACATCAATTTGGATTTCAGGTGTGTTTTGCTTTTGATAACTTTACTGTGTTAGAAATTAAAAATATATCCTTCTTGGCCAAATATGCAAAATCACGGAATGACTACGTTTGTCCTAAAAAATGGAATGCAATCTACTGCAATTGAACAAATACACTCAGGAAAACCATTATTAGTTTTCTTCAGTATAATGAGGAAACTATCAACAAATAAGAGTAAAGTCGCATTTTGAAACTTTTAATGTATGTAAAACAAGAATATATCTAATCATATTGAATAGCTGTTAATGCTCTGCTACTGATTTTTACTTGTCTGAGTAAGACAAAAAGAAATTTCAGGGCAGTGAAATATAAATATGTAGAATAATCATTTTCAGTGACAAGTCTACTAGATATTGGTGAGTGAAATATAAAAGACACTCAGCAAGACTAAAACAAAAGGCAGTTTAAGAGACATGAGAAAATGTGAGGGTTTGTAGGATCATTGTGTTCATACTTCTCTTATTCCAGTTCATAGAACAATATGCAAATTTGCATCACAGAGTGAATGAAGGAACTTGAACACAGTAATGAATATGCTAACTGTACTGGATCATTATAGATGTAGGAAGGTTATGCCCATTTGAAACCTATTGAATAAAACATTGTACAGAAGTTACTAATCAAAATATTCTAATAGTATTATACATATTCTATTTTTAGTTTGTTTAAGTGCAGGTGGATCATGTATGCTCTGATTATACTTGGTGATAGCTGCACAATTTCAGTGTGACCCTGACCTTGTTGTACACACAAGTTATCCACAACCAAATTTGCTCTGGAGGAAAGATGGGTGACGTAGGGAGATAAACATTACTCAAGACTTGATCATCTCTGCTAAAAAATGTCACTAGCAGAGGNCAAAAAAAAAAAAAAAAAAAAAAAAAATTAAAATAACATAACATTTGTTATGGCTGGAGTAAGGAAGAATTTTAAAGTAAATGGGGTTTAGGTGATACAGGTGAAACTTATCTCCAGGGAAGGAAAACTCATCTATAACAAGGTACTCTCATGAGATCCAGGCAAACACACCCTAGGACCCTAGATACCCCACTGTCTGATTGGCACTGGAGCCAGAACTTTCTTTCTTCTTTCCTTCCTTCCTTCCTTTCTTTCTCTCTCCCTTTCTAATTTCCTTCTCTCTCTTACCTTTCACCTTGTCCATTATTCAAAACCCACTAACATGAGATGCTTATGGTATAAGATAAGGGACTAACTAATACCAATTTCCATGCAATAATAAAAGTCTCTAAGCTTATTTTGCGGACCCTTTGACTTTTTTTCATTCTTTTTCAAACACAAGCATCTGTGAATCTTTAGTGCTCCCTTTCTTTTGAGTGCAGTCTGTATTAATAGGAGCTTTGAAGGATTATTGCTTCTCTCCTAGCACTTCTGTAACACATAGCTTAAAGTTTCTTTCTCTCTTTCAAAACTGATTTGTATGTTTTTGTTTTGTTTTGCCTCTGTCAATCACTGCCCTTTATTATCCTGGTAGAAAAAAAGTGAACACAGTTGGCTCGTTGAGATTTCCTAATGGCCGCTAGTGTTTAAATGTCACTTCATAAAAACATCATTAAATGTTTTGAAAACAACAAAAAATAACCTCAACACAAAATACAGTATCACCTGAAAGAATTAAGTGGAAGAGCAAGTCAGTTTTCTTACTTGTACAGTGTTAACAGGTCATGATGGCTAACAGCCTCACTCATGAGGGTTCAGCAATATGGATGTGAAAAGAGAGAATTAGAGCACAGCAACATTCAGGAAGATGGTAATGCAGACAAGTAAGAAAATAAGTCAGCTACCACCTCCTCACTTTTATTTACTAGTTAAACAGTGACAGAGAAAGGTAAAAGACTAGGGGGGGAAAAACAAAGAACAAGTTGCTAGTTTTACTGGAATAAGAAGGAAAGCAGAACACTTTTCAATAACTGACAAAATTTATTCTTGTGCTTGCAGGTGTTGGAAAAGTTGAATAATTATTTGAAGTATACATATCAAATTATTCTTTTAAGCTATTTTGAAAAGCAACCCCATTGTAAATTTTCTCCAATTTTACTCAGTATTGTGCAGTGTGTAGGCCACTTGTTTCCATTTAAAAGGGAACAAGAACATTTTCTACCTTGTTTATGAAATCAAGAAAGGACAAGGACAATATTATTCTATAGGAAAAACACAAAGTTTTCAGTCCTCTGTCCTTCCACCCTCAATAGAAAGTAGAAGAACTCTGTAGCAAAAAGTGGAGGGCAAGATCATAGCTCTTACCAACGTCAGTGGCTCGTTATTGCTTTGCATTTATGTCCCAGTACCATCTAATTAGCTTGCTTTGTGATTTACTAACCCAGCTTCATTTGGCATTTTACATCACAGAGAAACAGAGGCCCCAGTGCTATTCTGCAACTGGGGACAGCAGTCTGCCATCTACACAGGCTTTATTACAGAGTAAGGCAGAACCTTCCATGCATCAGAGGACATTATTAGAGAGAGTTGGTTATTTGAAAGCCATCTCCATTGTAACAGATATTATCACCCCTGAGGGAAAAAAAAAAGAAAATAAAAGAAAAGAAAGAAAGATAGAATTAAAAACCTAAATCAGCCAATATTGCAGGTGGAGAAGCTTAGCTAATACACTGGCCATACACTCTTCTGGTTCATAGGTTACAGCCCAGACCTTGTCTATTTGCTAAAGCAATGAAATCATAGCAATGAAATTATAACAGTGAGCTATAAATCCACAGATGTTTCCACATGAAAAAGAGAAATGTAAGGAAATATGTAAGAAGGATAGAAACTATAAAGTAATCAGTAACCACACTTTTTGTTTCTTTCATTTGCATCAGCTGTGGTCTCATCGTATGGGTCTCACAGAATCACAGAATCAATTGTGTTGGAAGGGGACCTTGATGAGCATCTAGTTCCAACTCTCTGCCACGGCAAGGGGCACCTTCAACTAGACCAGGTTGCTTCAGAGCCCCATCCTGCCCTTAAACACTTCTAGGGATGGGGAACCTACATCTTCTCTGGGCAACCTGTTCCTGTGTCTCACCTTCCTTGCAGTAAAGAATTTTTTCCTAATATCTAAACTAAAGACATTCTCATTCAGTTTGAACCCATTCCCATTGTCCTGTCATTACATGCACTTCCCAACAGTCTTTCTCTATCTTCTGTTAGTTCCCTTCAGGTACTGGAAGATTGCAATTAGGTCACTCCAAAGCTTTGTCTTTAACAGTCTTACAATCCCAGTTCTCTCAGCCTTTCCTAATAGGATAGATGCTCCATCCATGTTTCTGCACACAAAAACATTTTCTTTCATTTTGCCTAGATTAAATACATCTTCCAAGTCTCTTCAAAAGTGTTTATTTAAAAATATTAAATGTATAATAATATGAACAAAAATCTGTTTAACAGATAAATATTACATAAATCAATAATTGTTGGTATTCCAGCTGCATATGACTTCTTGTCATGGTATAGGAATTGTATTCTCCAATTTAGTGTTTCCACTGAAACCACTCCAAACCATGCACCCCTCAGTCACTCTCTCCTGTCCTTCCCCTGGCAGCAAGTCGGAGAGGAGAACTGAAGGCACAAAAGGGAAAGGTCACAGGTTGATATAAGAATAATTAACTGGAAAGAGCAGTAAGATAAGAAAATGAACAGCAACAATAATAATAACAGAATGTACAAGAAAAGAAACTCTGTTGCTCACCCTGTGGAAATATCCAACAATACCCTACCACTCTCTTTGCCACCCTACTCCAACCTGGAAGTGAGCCCCTGCACTGTCCCTAGAAAATTAGGACGGGTGATAGAGAATAACCTCTGTGTCCTGGCCCCTCCTGGCTACCACAAAAATTAACTCTGGAACTGGGACACCACTTAAACCAAAGTTCCAGGTAAAGTGTTCTGAATGTGGTAGTTCTCTGTCACAGGCCTTTAATCCTCTAAGATAAGATATAAGAATTTACAAAGGAGGTTGGGTCACAGTGAGATAGTTATGAAGAATGTGATAAACAAAGATGACAGACTGCTGGGGGTAAAATTTTGACCTTATGATGTCAGTGAAAAAGTGCTCATTAGCTTCTGCAGGCTGAGGATTTGCCGCCTGTTTAACCATTACTGTGTTTTGTAGTCATCATCACATCAGTGTAATCATTTCCAAAATAAGTCTTTTCCAAGCTATACTAACTTTGGGTGATGGGATCTGTAGAATTCAAGGGATTTTGCTTTAATTAGGGTGTAAACTGTACAAGAAAAAATGCAGAAAGTGATGTCTTTGTTTACAATTTTTTGAGACCTATAGGAACAGAGAAAATAAACATGTACTGAAAGAAAGGGAAGATTCATTGTTATCCTGTATTATATCCTTCTGACAGAAAAAAAAAAAAAACAAACCCTGTTTTCCTCCTCTCTTGCATGGTGATAATTCTCCATCCGTTCCCTTTTCACTGATACCGGTATCAGATATCTTGATTTCCAGATAGTCCTGACTGGGAGCTTCGTCTATGGGGCTATAAGACCTCAATTGCAGCATATGGCCCCAGATTTCTCTATTCTGGAACATAATAAAGAAGAGTTTTTCTACATCCTGGTCTTCCTTACATGTGGGGTCATGTCCAATTTGTGCCCAGGCCCTACAGGCCTTCTTTTCATTGAAATTAAGACATTAGATAAAACGACTGGCTTGTAATAAAGTGTTGGTCAATGTTAGCTTAATAGAGGGTCATCAAATGGCTCAGAGATGCTCTATTCAACCAAGGCACAGTCTTTTTCATTTTGTTACACAGAAAATAAGCTGTTTATGTGAACTGTCATGCTGGTAAATGATAATCTTAGAAATTTTTATTCTTAAACTATTCTCCTAAGGAAATTGGTACTATTTTCTTTCTGTATCTTCTCATTTGCAAAACCTTTATTATAATAGGGCAGTTCCAAGCAAATTTCATAAAGGAATAAAGACCTGAAAGAGATCACATTTCAATGAATTTTTGAGAAAAAATTAGGAGATGGGTAAAGATAGAGAATCTATTAATGTCTTCCCTAAGGGACAGCAGGGAATTTACCAGCTGCGCTCTTTGCTAGCCAGACACAACAGCTGTAGCTCTTAACCAGATGTGAATGTGCTTTCATTCGCCCAATTAGCAGCAGACACAAAAAGAAGCTCAGGATACTGTTTGAAGGCTTATGAGATCTCATATGAAAAGAGATCGGACTATTGTAATGCGTGCCAGAGACATGAAATGGAAAGGAACACATTTTGGGTTTGGTGCAGCCAAGGAAGCCAGAGGAGACCACAATAAGTTTTCTTTCAAATGAATTAACAAGGGGTACGTCAGTACTGAAGTAAAAATCTTTACAGAGACAGGACATAGATCCTCAAGGAAAAAGATTTCATTGGTCATTATGAAAAAACCGCTTTGAATCATGGTAGCTGCCACACAGTTTGAAATGGAATATTAGCAGAATATTTACAAATTTTTCCTACATCTGTTTTCTGGCAAATGTTATTGATAGATTTACAAGTGATTATCTCAAGTGATAATTTGTCTCAATTACATGACTGAGCACTGACCAGTTAGCCCTTATTGCAGGAAAGGGAAAGACACGGCTCAGCGTTTGTGCATCTTCATTCCATGGAATTTTTAATCAGTGGTTCATTTTAGTGTGACCAGTTATCTCAGTTATTACCTGATAGTTCACTTTATCAGTGGGATTCTAATGAGAGGTCTGTTGCTGATGCTTTAGAGTGACTCTAATAGGTTACAAACTAACGTGAAGATGACAGGGTATGGATGAAGACACAAGAAAAGTGAGGACAGTGTTTACAAATAGTTGCAGTGAGGAAAAATGAATCTTTAATGATCGATTTCAAACAAAAGTGCTAAATAGCTGATTGTTAAATAGTACTGAAACATTCAAGTAACTTTGTCTGTAGACTAATAAAATGCAGTTTTTAGAAAATCGTATTGATTTTCCGATGAAAAAAACGCTTAGTGTGTTGGATAATTTATAGGAAAGTAAAATCATGCTTAAATTGGAAATCTATTGGATGCTGGTCATAACAAATCCAGCTCTTTTTGATTACAACTGTTACTATTTATGCTATCTAAAAACTGATTTCAGAAATATATTGTATACATATTTTTTAATTTTCCTATCTACAGGAGGAACTACACCTGCTGAAACTGTTAACCTATGAAGATATTTAACAATGTTTCTATTTCATCAACCAATAGTTTTAAAACTTCATAAAAAGTGAGCCTCTGTCCCTTTCCAATAAAAGGTTTACTGGAAGCATATGCAAATAAAACTGTAGCAGCCATCCCTTTTGTACCACAGAGCATGTTAAGGCATTTTCACATTGTTCATAAGATGTTCAGGAGATATATATTTTTTTCTAGTACAGACCATTTAACTCTTAGAGATAACCTCTCGTGAGACTTTTCTATGTGCTTATTAACTCAGACTTACAACATTTTATGCACATTTAAATCTTTTAATTACCAGATGTCATTTCATTCAACATAGTGGTAAATTTATATCAGGTAGTTTAAAATCCAGTGCAAAGGTAAGGGCTGTTTCAATATATATAACAAAATCTAGCTTCAAGGAGAATGATCATGTTATTTTCAAGGCATCTTGCAGAGCAGAGCTTGGAAAAAATATTTTAACAGTACATTTACTCTTAAAACAATTTTAAACAGAAGACCATAAAGGGGCAAAGAATGTACAAATATGCAGAGAAATGAATACAAACATAAAGTAAAATATTCAGGATAGTATGCTGATTCTTGTAGAAATTTATTTCTATGAATAAATTAAAGGAAATGCTTAAGCAATCTTCATGCCTCTCTTATGTGTATACAAGAATGTAAACAAATCTAAAACATGTAGGAGGCACTTTGAACTAAACTGAAGCACAGTGGGAAATTAAACTGAAGATGTTTAAAGCAGATGAGAATAAAACAGAGGATGGTAGTGTAGCTTTCTAAGAAAAAAGAAATTTACAGAAAAACAAACAAACATCAAGTCTCAAAATACGATAAGTAAGGCTCTGATCCTTCAGAGCTCATCATACTAGAGATTTCAAAATATATAGATTTCAAAACTCAGGCCTTCAGAAGTACTCTTCTTCATAGCAAATACAGTGTCACCCCCCCTCTAATATACTAAGAACGGAGCAGTCCTTTTATCAGGTTGAGGGTCTAGTGGGAGGATGAGATTCTCTATTAGATATTGTCCCTGCAAAGGGACAGAATTATCTAAAGGGATATGAATAACCCAGGTTCAAACTGACTTTCAGCACGTGTAAATGTCTCCCCCAGCTCTTTTCTCAAATGTAGGTGTTGGAAGTTTGTCCAGAATTGCCTGAGATCCTTCAGAGAGGAGAGCAAGAAGCAAGAAAATTATTATCCACAGTAGTGTGTTTTCCTGTTGGGGTTACAGTAACAAAGGGAGTTTTAAAGGCTTTTGTGTTGGTAAATGAATGACAGTTTATTTCCTGTCTCTGTTAGGAGTACTCCATACAGATGCCTCTAAGACAAGTCAGTGTTAAAGGGGCTAGTCTTAAGGATGCATAATAACAGTCAGTGCCATTTTTCTCCTAGGCCAGGGATCAGTTTCTCTTTCTTATTTAGCAGCTAGAGGCATTTAATATTAGAAGCATGACTGGATCAATAGTCTTAGGCACTGCACTATGAATTGTTGCCTGGAATCACCATATGCATGTTAACTAATCCATATGAGCAGATGTCTCAGAAGAAGGCAAAAGAGTTGATCTCTAAAAATCCTGTAGAGAAGCCTGCTCAGAGCTTGATCACAAGCTTATGGAAGCCAAGGTAAAACTTTTCAGCTGTATATAGAGTAAAATGTTGTTTTGGAGGTGGAGAAATAGAAATTCCTTGTTATCTAAAGAACAGGATCATTATGCAGCAACATGAGTATAAGCAGCAGCTGCAGGCTCTTTAAAAGTAAATCCAGAAAGGAACATACTTGAGGGCTAACGCAGAAATAAGTGAGTGCAAACTGAAAAGGAAACTCAGGCAAAACCTAGATGTCACATCTGTGTGACTGAACCCTCAGGGCAGCTGGGCAATCAAGATATTTGGTCAAAATGGCTCCTTCCTGGAAACACCTGCTGTCAAGGTGAAAATAACACTCAGGCAAGGTTTTGCTTACCATTTCCAAATCTATCAATAACTTATGAGTAGTCCCAGCGTCTATCACTGAAAAGAGCCTTGTTACACAAGCAGAGTGACCATGCAATGTTGGTGCCCAAGGATATTACTGAATTCCAGACCCAGTTAAGAGTCCAGGGAATTTAAGGAAGCTGCCTAGGAAAAACAGATGGACAAAGTAATAAATAAACCCCCTGCAATAAGTATTTCTTTTTAATTCAAAGTCTGAAGTGCAAAATAAATAAACAAATAAATAAATAAATAATAGCATTCTTTAGAGAAAACATAGTGAGTTTGATATAAATTGCTTCATATATAAAAATCCAGCTTATTAAATCTGTGGCTATAGAAATAGTTTATAAAAATATGTTTATACTCAAATATTTATATTTTATTTTAAAGACTATTGAAAAGTTAGCAACATAGGGATGAAACCTTGTCTAATTTCCTTAATTCAAAGCCTGTATTCCAGTGATGTTCTCAGGATGTCTCCAGATGGGTACTTTGGCATAAATACAAGTTCTGCAACAGGGGAACAAAATCTTGGTTTAAACTTCAGTGATTATCTTACTGGTAATATAATGTCATATTATATAAAACAATAGGACATTCTAATTATGAAGTTATCCTAATTTGTGTATGGGAAACATCCACTCTTCAGTCATGTTATTCTATTAAAGTAAAGCTGTCTGATGGATAACTAAGCTGGTCTGTTGACCTCTGTCTGGCTCATTTCTCATTTGTGACTCTTGTAACATGTCCCAGTTACTTAACCGTAACTAAAGTCAATCTGTCCTTATATTTTCTATCATTTTTATTATGCTTTGCTATGCTGCTATCTGTATTGATATAAAGCTATTTTTAAGGTTACCTTGCACTAGGTGATATGCTCAGACCTACCAGATGAGCTATAGCTACATGAGAGTACTTTAGGGTATCACAGATTGTGGTCCATCTAAGGATAGCAACTGAACACATCAATCAAGAGGAAAAGAGTATTCCTTCATGTTCTGAAGCTTTACCATTCCTGATTGTCACATGAAAGGGAGGTTTCCTTGAACCCTTTTTGTTTGATCAATCTGTCAACATCCCAGGAAAACTGACACCCTTATGCCTGACCAGTCTGTCACTGTCCCATTATTGGGACTCCACTGATCAGTCTGCTGTATCGGAGTGCAGTTCAACAAACTTGTTCTGGGACATGTGCCAACAGTGTATCGGAGTCAAATGCTTTAAAGAGGGACCCCCTCTTGGGTCTCTTCAATTTTAGTTGAGTATGTCATCTGCTCCTGATGAGTGCTGTCACCCTTGAAACACTCAGATTTAACAGTTAGAGGTAATAAAACACTTTATTAATAAACAGACTGATAATAGAAAATTGTGACAGGTTAAAGTTTGAAGACTGCTGATCATTAAATCTGACTGCAAAAATATAATTGAAATAATATACAGACAAGTTCTAATCACCAATGAAATCTAGCTCAGGACAATCATTCAGCACATATACAGTATGGTTTTTAATTAATAAACTGTGGGGGAGAAGACAAGTTCCATCCATTAACCTGATGCCTTAAGTTTTTAGCTTTTATATTTTTCAAATCCTGTACTGCATTAGTGTATAACTCTGAACTCCATTGACTGTCCAAGATGTATCTATTGAAGGTCTTTAATGAATACCCACTTTATCATCTTAACTCTATCTAGCCTCTGTTCTAGGTAGCCATTCCAAGGCATCAAACCAGTCCCAGAAATTACAACAGAGTCTTCCCCAAATTTTCCCCATCCCTGACTCATTTTTGTACTATTTCTTTACATTTAAGTGGAGCTTGAGTGATTTTAGTCATACATACTTTTATTACTGATTGGTATAAAATTCTCTTCCTCATCTCTTAAAGATATAGTTGATAAAATAGCTCTTGCTCAGTGACAGGTGGTCGTACCTTGGAGGCTGGTAACTTTGGGTTGGAGGTGTGTGTTAATATTATAATCAGATTATAGTGAGCCACATTCATCAACAGTTTCTGGTATGGCAGCAAGACATTTTCTCCTATCTCCCTTGGCTGGCAGCTGCTGTGAAGTTTATCAGCTACAGGATACCATTGAGTTCCCATCTCTGCAAAGATTTCAGCATAGCCTGGCTATGTTCACTCTGCTCTATCCTCCATTTAGCCCCACTTAACATGTACTTAAGGTTGCAGGCTGTGTGTGGAGAATCATCGAGAAATAGATTCTGTGCATGCCAACCGTGTTCCATCCAGGAAGCAGCAACTGCATTACACCCTGTATTTTCTGAACTGTTACAATCTCTGTTATAATGTGAAAAAACTTCCTAAGTTTCTCTAATTTTACTGCCAGTCATCTTCCCACACTGTTGCAGTCTTGCAGCAAAAGATGTACTAAGGATGCTGAAAGATACCTCATTCCCTGGCATCTGGCTGAAGACATCTGACAAATGGGTGTTGGGATCAAGTAGTCACAAGCAACCATGGAGAAGAAAATACTCAAATGAAATCTTGAAAGAATAAGAATGGTTGAAAAGTTGGCAGGACAAATATTTCTGTAGTGAAGAAGGAATTGCAAGGCCACAGTCCAGAGTTAGAATCCTTAAACCAAATCTCTTTTCAAGTAAAGAAGCAGCACATATTTTTTACAAAAAGAGCTCCAGCACATTGCCAAGCAAAGGAAATCAGCCTCTTCAAAATTTTGGGAAGAGTAGTTTCCTTTAGCTATTAGTTTGTTAGCCAAGAGGGGAGACAAATACTGAGATTCCTCCTCTAACGGCTTAGGATCTGAGGGAAATTTCATCACCTCCCTTTTCCTCCCCACAATCACTCCTTCTCTGCTGGATGCAGCTGTGTGATCAAAGCAAGCCTCACAAAAAGTGACCTTATCCTTCACAGACACTGCTGGGTGCAAGGCCCTTGGTGGCACTGGCTCACACAACACAACAGGCAGTAAAGTAACTGCCAGTCCTAAGCTCAGAACATAAATCTTGTTTAAACACTATGGGAAAAGCTTGGCTTTGGGCAGCTCAGAAGCTAAATGCTGGGGTGTTGGCTGAAATCACAGTATCTCCTCCCACATGAAAGGACAAGAACAGCCTGCACTATACTCCCACTCAACACTAGCTCCAGAAACGATGCCAGAAGAAAACCAATTATCAGAGACACACGCTGGTTAAAGGCGGTGAACTGCAAGGCACAAGACTGCAGATGAGGCTGTGAGGGAAATGTAATCATCAGTTATGTATTTATAAAACCCGGCTCAGTGATTTTGCTCAATATATGCCTGATCACTGAGTAGCATAGCAAAAAAATCTGTCACAACCAAAGGGTGCAGTGCTGCTGTACAATGTATGTGAAACCATTGCCTGCAACAGCATTGCTTAATGTTAACAATAAGAATCTTAGCTGTAATGCTGTAAATCAAATGCTACTGAAGCCTTGTAATATATCAAGTTCAAGCAGCATAACAAAATAAAAAGAAAAAACCAACCAGCATTTTTTCAGCTTACAGAAAGGCATTCTTTGTTATCAAATAATGTCATGGTTTAGCTATTTGGTGCATGGGTTAATGGAGAAAGGGGCAAGTGTATAGCACATCCAGTAGGTGAGAGCACTATCAGTTACCAGTCTTGATCACAGAAGAGTTTCAGCACACTCCCAGCACTGTAGTGATAACACAGTGGATGCAGACTCTTTAGCAGCCAAGTGTCAGCATTCACCACGCATATGTCATAGCAATTACTTAGGGTTCAGGGGCAGAAAAGTCAAACAGCAAATATCAAGCACAACACTAAGAGATACATAGTAATTCAGGGTTAAAGAGGGTTAATGAACTTTTATTTCTTTCTATCACTTCTTCCATAACCTCCAATTGCCAAAAGTATGATCCCTCTCAAGAAGTAGGGGGAAAATTATGGTCCTGTAAACCTCTCCCCTATCTGCTTCTTTTCCTAAGTCTACATCCAGTCCTGCTCTGTCAGATTTTTAATGGATGAGCTCCTACACATGGTCCACATACTCTCTTTGGGGAAACTACCAAAAAACATACCATCACCACTCTCCCCAACACTTAGAATATTTTGTCATAAATCAATGAGAGAGGAAGTTTTCATAATTTTAAAGCTGAATGCGGGAGGATTCTCTCATTTCACTAAGCACAAAATATATCAACAGGCCATAAAAACATGTGAATCCAGCCACCATAACAGATAGCACCAATAAAATTGGATACCTCATGCACTACCACATGACAGCAAAGTGGATATCCTTCAAGATTGTACCATGCAAACTGGGATGTCAAGTTTTTAAAAAAATCCTGAGAGAGGATTTTGATGCTACTTTTTTCTACTCTGTAGATAAAATATCACTAGTGTGCTACCACACGCTCTAACCACTTCTTCTGGCAGCTGTGTTGGCAAATTTTTAAAGATGCAGCAAATAACATCTTTCTTCAAATTACATGCTGTGGGAAGTAATATCAGGACAGCATGTGAAATATGAAGCACAGAAATGAAGCCATCCACATTGGTGTTCAGTGTCAAATCCCTAAAGGTATGCTGTGTGTCTCACAGCAGAAATAAAATATGTCTTGTGTTCCTAAAAGGTTGTAATCCAAATTATAAATGAGTTACTGGACTAAAAGAATAAAAAATAAAGAGTAAAGCATAAGACATATCTGTATCTCTGTGACAATTGTTATGTACACGTATAAATATTTGTGTAAAAAATAATTTCACTTTTTAGCCTCCTTTCCACCTCCCTCACTTGTTTTATTTTTTTACTTATCTCCTGTAAACCTTGGCATTCTGCAGAAATGAGTTTTCAGAATTTATTTATATAAGCCATTTAGGTTTTATCTGTTGATATATAAATATATAGAAGCTATGTGCATATGCCTTTTATGAGCTTACATGTAATACAAGGTTAAAACAGAGAATGACCTTAGTTTAGAGCCAATTATTAGATATGAAAATATATAGAAAAAGTAGGGACATTCAAGTATTTCAGTATCTGATTTATTTAGAGATATGAATATTAAAAGGTATGAATGTTTAGTCTTCAAAATATGAATAGACAGATCAGGGAAAGAAAACAGCTATAGGTAAAGCTAAGTAGAATATATCTTTAGATTATACTAGAAAGACTGATAGAACTGGGGAGGAAAAAAAATGGGTCTTGGGAAAAATGGGAAGTGTTTGGAGACTAAACTGATGTATTCACTAGAATTACATAACGATCTATGCCTAAAGTGTGCCTCTATCAATGTTTTCAATTAAGCCACTTTATTTGTTTCAATAAAGAAAGCATCTTTACCTTATTTATTTTGGAAATTTTCTAAGTCCTAGAAGTGAAATTAAAGGCCTTTCATCAACATTATATGGTGTTTTACTATAATTAAAGCTGTAAAGAATAATTATATGACAGCTTTGGATATAGACAAAAATAGAGTAAGGTGTTAATAGATGATATGCAGAAATAGACTATATGCCTAGTCATTACCAGTCGGGGAAAAAAAGTCTCAATATCAACTGGTCATTTAGAAATGCTATTGAAAACATTTTTTATACAGTTGTGAGCAAAGGACTCAAAAAAGAAAAAGAACAAAAGTGCCTTCATTTGCCTGTTTCCAACAGTGAAGGCAAGCTGCAGTATAAAAATACCCCTTGTTACCAGCTGCGTGGAAATGCTGTGTCATCCTGGATTCAGACATCCTTGATTATACTAGTTAGGTGCTGAAAACTCATTGGATTCCAATAGCAACTGACAAAATCAAATAACATCACCTGCTCCTTCAGCTCTGGCAATTTCAGTGTGCTCTCAACTGAATCTAGAACTTCAGTTTAATCTCCTTTGCTATTTTGAGTGATCAGAAAACAGGTATTTATTTGAAACTATGGGTCATTTAAATGTAAGGATAGATTTCACTCATCCTTTCAATCTGAAGGGAAAAAAAGTATAGGCGTATAGAAGGCCAATTGAGAGGTCCTGTGTTTTATGCTGGATAAACCAGGTTGGCTTCTTAATTAGAAAGAAGCAGAAAGGAAAGTCTTTCTAAATTCTGAAGTAGAAACCTGCCTACTGTTGATAAGATTTTAATTGCCAGTGACTGGTGCTTTCTACTGATCCCATTACCTGATTAATGGTTATTATTATTATTTGTTACTTGCAAAGAGCCTGAGGTGCTGAAGGTACTTCAAAGAGAAAATAAATGATGTGGTCCCTTCCCCAAGGAGCCTACAGTCTCGCAATATGAAAGATGACACAATAAGTGAGAGCAATAAAGAGCAGCGGCAATAGAGTGAGAATAATTACATGGTTACTTAGGTTCATTTTATACACAACTTGATGGTACTGCTGTTTGCTTGGTTTGTTTCTGCTTTTTTGAGTGGAAAGGAGTATATGGGTATAAGAGCATCGGGGAAATAAAACAGATTAGAGAAGCAAGTTGTTTTAATTCTTTGTGCGTGCATTATGTGCATGAACATGTGTGTATGTCTGTGTGTGTAGAGGGTGAGTGGTACAGTAAAACATAAATGAGATTAAATTGTATCAGCTACAAAGAGAGAAAAAACAGGTGGGATAGATTGTGAGAATGAAGACAAGTAAAAGAAGGTGAAGAAATAAGAAAATGGAGATTATTGTCTTCTCAAGGTATCTTCAATGAGTGCTCATATTGCATGGTCAAATGAACTCAACAGAAAGTCAGGAGGGAGTCTTGTCTCTGATCTGGAAAAGAGGCTTTTGGATAAGATGAAAGGTAGGCATAACATGCATTAGGAGATTTAAGGCTGGTTAAGATGCAAGTAACAGCTCCTCCAAAGAACAACAGTGAAGGAGCACCAGAATTCATAACCTTCTGCTTACAGTTCTTTCCATTTTTTGCAAAACTTCAGCATGCTGTTAGTTACTATAGGACAGGTAGCTTATTCAGCTGGACACTGTATCTACTCCATTACACTTACTGATTATCAAGTGAATTTCTTTTTTGATTTTTTCAGTTGGTTTTGGCTTCTTGCCTCCTGTAGCAGTAAATTTCATATTGTATACCTGTGTTGCACAGAAAATTTTATTTTTAAACGTTGCTGATGTAGTAAGCTTTGAGTCCATCACAGTGCTTCTCTCAGTTTCAGCTCTGGTGCTCCAGCTAAGTATCATAGAATCACAGAATCATAAAGTTTGGAAAAGTGCCTTAGTAGCACTGAGTACAAACATTAACCAGCACCAGAATATTCTCCACTAGATCATATCCACATATCCAAGTGCCACATCCACATGCCTTTTATGCCTCAGCTTATTCCACATAGCTGCTGTTTCACATATTGTGTCAGATGCCCAAGAGTTTCTTAAATTGCACTGCTCTTATGTGTGGGTCAGGAGTGGCACTTCTACAGGCCTTGGCCTTAGAAGTTCTCTAAGATCCATCTACTGTACTGATTAAATCTCTATAGTTCTGCATGGCAGCTTAGACAACTGGCTTATGTGCAGAAATTTACATATCAACACCGAAGTATCGGTGTTCTGAACTTGAAGGCTGTTTGTCAAGGTTCCTTTACAGCCTGAATGTTGGTCCTTCAAAGTATGGCACAAGATTGCATTTTGCACAGCTTGCTTTTAAAAGGCAAATTTCAGTAAAGCAAATTTTAACCTGCTGTACCAGCTCTCAATATTACTAATTATTGTGTATAATTTGTTTGTAATTAAATTACAGTATGAAATAAAAAGCTATTAAAACATAACTTTAAAATCCTACTTATTAGCAAGCATGTTCAATATTTACTAATTAGTATTTTAACTTAGGGTAAAAAAAAATTAAACCATTCATGTGAAAATAATTTTCCATTATAAAAGGTAGTAATCATATTTTTTAATTAGGGATGGGACTGAATCATAAAGCTTCACTTCCACCTTTCTTTTAGAATGTGAATGCTCCCAAAATTTGATAACATTTTTGGTTTTATCTAATTTGTAGCCAATTTTGTAACATTTTCTCTACTTAAGACTGTTCTTCTTGAGGCACTAGTGTTTGCAAATGTATTTTTACACATTGTCTCTGCAGGCACTGATTTCTACTTACTGAAATATTTCACAAAACAATAGTTTCCTTTATACAGTATCAGAGACTTTAACAGGATTGGATTTCTTGGACTATCAAGGCAAGTGTCTATACTATAATCCATTTCATAAGCTCAAAAGGTTTCACACATGAATTTTCCCTGATCTAACTATCCTTCTGATCATGGATATCCTGTTCAGAGTATTTCAGATAAAATCTCATCCGTGTATTTGATAAGCTCAATATTACTGTTTCTACTGCCTTATTCAATACATCCTAAGTTTCCAGTTGCCATTTTAATTGTCACATCTGATGGCATGTTGTAGTCAACTAAGGTATTACTCTCTTGACTGCAAGAAAGCTGCATTTTTTTTTTTAACAGCTTAGTTAGAAGTTTATTTTTCCTTCACAGGGGGAAGAAAAAGTCTCAGGGTGCAATTCATCTCATCCCAAGGTGCTTAAAACTGGTTTAAGTCCTCACTTCCTAGAAGTGCCTATTTCTCTTTGCTGACTGCAAAAGGAGTTTGGGATGATCAATTCTGGTATAAATATCTAAAATGTGCTACCCAAGAGTTGAATTAAATTTCACTCTGTACTAAGGGATGGGTAGGTTGAGTCTTTTCTCCTCTTCTTCTTTTTCAATTGAAAATCTCATCATTTGTAAGTGAAATCTAATTTTCAGATAATTTTGAGTTCATGCTCTTAAATTTAATCTGATTTACTCCTCAAGACTATTCACATTTTTCTGGTGCATTTGATTAGTCCTCTGTTTTCACAATAGTTTCTCAACTTATAGTTGTCAAGAGATGTAATTCAATAAAAGGTAAAAATGAAATAAAAAACACATATAAAAACATTAAATAATAGCTGTCTGTCTTCTTCATGTCAACTATTCAAAAGTTAGCCTCGTTCAATTCTGATAGTTTCCTCTCTGTCATTACAAATGGAGAAAAACATCTCAAACAGTTATTTAAATAATCAATTATCTCAGTACAAATCTTCATTTTCTTCACATAGGCTGATAATTTCCATCTGGTACTGTTTCTATTGAAGTCCAGATACATAAATCCTAATACAATTCTCTTGTCTAGAAAATAGTTTTTCAAGAAGAATGAGCTATCTTGTTCTATTACTTTAACATTTTTCAACAAACTTTAGCAAATCCATGCTGCACTCAATCCCATTTTTAGTCGTCTTTTTTATTTCAAAGACTATAGAAACATAAAATTGGTAAGAACCCTAACAGGCTAAAGTGAAATTAGGCAATATAATGAGAGTTTTATAATCAGAGATACATAATTTTTCTTTAAATTTCCAAATAGGTAAGGTTATTCCCTTTGGAGCTTAACACTGCTCTTACCTGGTATTTTCAGCTAGAAATATAGTATCATTACTTTTTGGTATTAAAGAGCAAAGGAAATAATGTTTCAATCCTTCATACTTTACTTCTTGGTGTTATTTTTCTATCAGCTTTGATATTTTTATAACCTTTGCATTATTTTTGACCACGCATTAGTTCATGGATTTGTCTCTGTCAGCACTACATGGTTTATCTTCTATTTTCATGACTATACACCTCCTCAAAACTTAAATACCTTTATCTCTAATCCTTTTTAACTTTGCAGCTGCTTTCTTTATTGCCTTCAATAATTTCACAACATCTAGATTTCAGAATATACACATACTTATATGAGCATTACGGTCAACACTACGGGTTGCCCATTTGGTTAAAAATCAATTGAAATATTTCCTCTTTTCAATCATGTGTATGAAATTCCTGACAGATCCTAATTTAATCTTACATGCTCTCTCACTTATTCCTCAGGATTTATTCACCTCTTTAATAGTACTCGTTAATTCTAGCTCTATTTTATTCAATAAAATAACAGTCTTGAAATAAATCTATTGCATAATCAAATGCTGTTCTGACTTTGAGGAGCAAAGAGTAGCCACAACTTTTCCCACCACCCAGTTTTTTACTGACAAGGTACAGTTTGAAGTCTGAGTTCAGATCAGAAGAATCCACATCTCATTCCTTCTTAGCTGCCTCTATGATTGCTGACAGAGACTCCTTTGATGTGTCAGTAGTTACCTCTCATACTTTCAGACTGTTACTTTCAGTAAGATTTCAAATTATTTCCTGTAATCTCCATACTCCTTATCCACCAACACGAATTGCTTTGGTTTTGCTTTCATTAGATTATAAGTGATAAAAAAGAAATGACTTAGACATCACAAACCCCCTCTTATATGCATTAGGGTTTCTAGAGCAGAAAATATTCATAATTTTATCTATGTCCCATTTGGCTGACTGCTGTATTAATATAATGTCATTGGGTGTCATTAATTTACCCTACCTCAGGAATCCAAAACATGCCTAAACACCTCTGCAGATGAGGCACACGCATTTAGTGAGAGTTTAATAGTCCAGTACCAGATACCTGATTGTCTATCATCACTGTAGATTGTATGAATGTTTTCCTGAGGAATACACACTTTGACTACTATCCAGAGTGAGGAACCAGCTCATAGCAAACATTCCTGGAAGAGGCTGTGATATGTTCTTCGAGCACAACCCAGATAAGGTTAATGTCTGTATCACCCCTCGACTACTCTCATAGTTTTGGATTGGCTGTTGTTACCTGGACTGTGAGGGGATGATCACATGCAGAGGGAGTTTGACAGATTTTACTTCTGACTGCGGAAAACAGCCATCAGGGAAGAATTGAGTGCAAGGCTGGAACTGGGACAGAATTACATATCCTATGCACAGAACCTAGCATCTCATCTCCAAATTTGATCTGCAAAGTAAAACAATCACTCCAGATGGCCCATATTGTCATGGCATATGTGAGAAATGTACTGTGGTATATTTAGGACATTCTGAAGGATGTGCTTATATGACCTACAGTATCCTGTAATATTCAAGTCCTTAGTAAAACGTGTGTGAATGCCAACTTCTAGTGACCTGGTGTGTGGGCAAGATGATAAACTAACACCAGTATTTGCCAAGGATGTTGATGAATCCCATGGAACTCCTCAAGGTTAAGAATTATCCGATAGTAATGAAGAAATACCCCCATATCACTGGCCAAAGACCTGACTTGGGGGATAGCATGGATCTCCAGACATACAGCAAGGAGTGAGTACAGGACAGAGGATACCCCAAGGCTGGTGCATTTCCTACTCTGAGACTCTCATGTCAGACCTCATTGAATACAGCTTTGGAAGTCAGACAAAAATATGAATTTCATCTATGTGGCATCTTGTCTATGTCCTCTTGAACCTATTTCTGTAGCTTCTAATAGGATTCAATTGTAAGCCCTGAGTGAGTATCAGCAGGTCTGGTAAATGGGGAAGCAAGCAAGAGGAATTGAAGAGAATAACTTAGCTTCTGAAATTCTTTGATTAGCACCTCAGGACAGATTTGTATTCATTTTTTTCTGTAATAGGTGAAAATAATCTTAAATCCACTGAAGTAAATAGAACAACATTTTGAAAAGTTTGAGCTCTTCTGACCCCAGATGTTTAATATTTCATAATCGTATCTAGTGTAGTTCTAAAGTTTGGCCTTTACCTAAAATAATTCCATTTAGATCCATAAAAGTGTTCAAAAATCATAAGAAACCTGATCAATAGGAAGAAACATGTAGTTAGTCTGGCCAATATATTTTTTTCTATTTTTGACATTTAGAGAAATGTTCTGATGTGTTTAGTTGGCCAAGATCTGGAGTAGCTTGTAGTAGTAGGTGTCTCATCTCATTGCCATTATCCAATTCTGTTATTCTTATATTATTTAAGTAAATTCCAAACATGTATGTTGTTAGTGGTTTAGAATTCTGACTGTTACCACCAATTAAAAGTTAGTTGCCTCAATTCAAAAGGCAATTTATGAGATTTTGTTGCTGCAAAATTTATTAACTTTCTTCTATCCCACTGAGGCTGGCTTTGTACAATCAGTGACTTCAACACGATCAGTTAAAAAATTCCAACAACACTCTGTGGCATTTTAGTTAATTTCTCTGTTAGGGAAATTTCTTTTTTTTCCGGTCCCTAATGATTGGTTGACATTCAGTTATGATGTGACTACCTGTACCAGGAGAATTATTAATGAACATTTCATAAGAGTTGCTTGGTATAATTTTGTTGGTGTTTAATTAGTCCAAAGTTAAATGATAAAATGAAGTTTGAAGTTGAAGACTCTTTCTGAATTTGTAAAATTCCTACATAATCTATAATGATAATTAAAATGTTTTCCTAGATGTGTATTTTTATGTCTGACAGCTTAGGCCTGACAGTCTACAATGGTTTTGGCACCTAAATCCTTCTTTCCTCCTAGAAAATCTTCCTTGTTGATGCTCATGCTCTGTATTGTTTACAAATTAACAGCAAATCGTACTTTCATCTGATGTTCAATACTTCTGCAACATAATGGCTGCATGCTAATAGCAGGCTGTGGTTGTCAATGGCAACAACACAGCTTCTGCATTGGAAAGCAAGTTCCATTTAGTGAGAGCAGACACACAGATCCCAGTTTGCTGGACTCCACCACAAATTTTGCTATGGCAGGAACTGAATAAACAATACTTCTTCTGCTGGATTCCGTAAGCAGACAGTAGTCAAACAGACCACATGTAAAACTGAAATGTCAGGGGCTTTGCCCTTTGGAACTAAGCAGAGGGCTGAGGAGGGGTCACCAGGACAGTTTGTTTCAGAATTAGCTACCACAGCATTGACACAGGCCCCTGAAATCCTTGACGTAGTAAGAGGAAAAAGAGGGTCATTCAGTTAATATTCACAAACAAAAAAGCAAACAAATGAAAAAACCCTTATCAAATAATTTTTTTTCTGAAGCCCATATAATTTCAGTCATTTCTCCTTTGCTAGGAAACCATAGCAACTTTAAGCTCTGTTTTTGTTCTGCAGTTCAAATGCACAATTGGATTTAAAGTGTTGGGATTGAATGTTGTTTAATGAAGAAGTAAGAAAATATTTCAGTCCAGAGTCTATTGTACTGAAAGTTCAGCTCCATTTTGTGATACACTGATATAATTTATTTATTATTGTTATTTAATATATTATTTTATTTATTTATTTGGTTTATTACCAAACATTGGTATTCCTATGTTTGCAAGGAAACTAACTCCACTTGGGTTTCACCCATAGAAGTCAAAGGAACTGACTGACATCATTGCAAGGTCACTCTAACTAACTCATCTACCTCTTGAACTATTGCAGGAATTTGTGAAAATGTGATTTTCAGGTAGAAATTAAGTCACCTGAAATGAAGCACTATAGAACATTGTTGACTTCATGCCATTATGACTACCACTAGAGAAAGAACTAAAATAGAAAATATTTCTTATTTTGTTCACATATGCTTCTCACACAGGTCTTGCAAGTAGTGTGTCAAAGAAAAGGAAATATTAATGTAAATTATATATATGTATACATATATGTATATAAATGCACACTTGATTCTGGTTCAAAATAATTTTGCTCCCATAAAAACTCAAAATAAATAAAATCAAAATACTAGATATAGAAGTCATTTGGACAACAGTTGGAGAACAAAGCCAATCTAATTGTGTGATCCTTGCACTTAATTTTCCCATCAAAAACATGTTCCATCATGTAATGGAGAGCACAATTCACCAGACCCATTGTGGCAATGTTCTCCAGATCAATCTATATAAGTAGAACAGGCTGGTGAGAATGTCAGTCCTGGTTTCAGCTGGGAAAAAGTTAATTTCTTCTCAGTTCTGTCACAGCGTTGTGTTTTGGATTTGGAATGAGAATGGTGTTGATGGCATACTAATGTTTTTGCTTTTTGATACGTTGTGTTTATCTTAAGTGAAGGATGTTTTTCCGTTGTCTCATGCTCTGGCAGTGAGGAGAGATGCAAAAGAAACTGGGAGGGAGCACAGCTGGGACAGGTGACCCAAACTGACCAAAGGGATATTCCACACCACAGAACATCACAGAACATCCTGCCCAGTGTGTAGACTGAGGGGAGTTACCCAGAAGGTCAGCCTAATCTGTGTTCAGGAAAGGGGCTCTGACGTTGGTCAGCGGGTGGTGAGCAACTGCATTCTGCATCACTTGGTTTTCCCTTTTTATTAACATTTACCATGATTGCTGTATTTTATTTAATTTTAAATTATTAATCTGTTCTTATCTCAACATACAATTTTTACTTTGATTCTCTTCCCCATTCCCCTGGGGTAGTTGGGGAGAGAGTGAGGGTTTGAGCAAGCAGCTGTGTGGTGCTTAATTTTCAGCTGGGTTTAAAATCACAACAGTGTCACGGGGGGTTCAGCGGTTTAGTGACCCACTAATTTACAGTTTATAGGGAATTGCTTTTACATCCAGGTCTGGGTAGGTCTGTCAGCCAGGGAAAAGTTAAAAAAAGGGTACTAAGGTGGATTACAAGTGTTCCAGAGACCACAACAAGGCTGAACTAAGGTTACATTTATAGAATAGGTATAGAATATACTTACAGATATGTTCTATTTTGTGTATGTTACCCATGAAAATTTACGTTAAAACACCATTGCTTCTCTAGGTTATAGCAGAAAATTCAATCTAGGTAAGAATAAATAGGTTTTGAAATATACCTTGTCTTTCAAAGAATGGAATTTTTTTTCAGAACTTGAAGATATTCCATATCCAAACTGGTAAATTTTTAGTATTTCCAAAAATAACAAACTTTTGACTTTTGAACATCAAATCTGATTTCAAGTGTTTATTTTGAAATTTGTGAGGTGATTTCATAAACTATAATCCCATTTAACTATACTTTCTATGAAAGACCAGATCAGATGTGTTTTTACCACCTGGCATTCCAATAATATGAAAGTCAATTTGTCTGTTTAAGCATGTCAGGATTACTGAAGATCAAGAGAGAATGACTCTGCTCTATAGTAGTTTTATAAGCATTTAAAAAGAGCAGGTTAAAACGTCAAATGTTTGAAACTGTAGCAATGTGAAGGCTTTGACTGCAGGTGATAATGCTATAAACCTTTGTACACTGTGCAATAGAGGTGCCAAAGCTGATTCTCACATTTATTCAGAGGCATAAGATTTGACATAGGAATCAAATTTTACAGTTTAATTGAGTAAAAAGAAAGTGTGAATTTCTATGAGAAAGAAAATTAAAATCTCAATAGCAAGATGAAAATCTGGAACATATTTTTTCTTTAAACTTGAGGATGAGGTTTATGTTACTTCTGTATACACAGGAAGATACAAAAAAGTAATGACGTTGCATCTGTACACTCACTTTTGAGTATATATTGGATTCATCATGGCAGACATTTAGAAATGTGATTTTTTGTGAACTTTGAGTACAGATCAACTGACCATTCAATAAAGCTGCTGCATAACATTCATACTATTTCTTTAAAAAATAAATGGTTAGCACAATTTCCACAATTTTCACAGATTTATTTCCATTAGTTTTTGCTTATTTCTATAAATAAAAACTGTACTTTATTTATAACTGTAACAAAAATATTTATCTATTTTTTATGGAGGACCACAGACCACATCATAAAGACCTGTTTCCTTCCCAACAGCATGTCCAGAATCCATGTCCAGGAATTAATACAAAAACTGTTAATCTTTTCACGTCTATGGAATATTTTGAGATATTTCCTCCTCATAGAGGATCACGGCCCAAAATATCTTTCTTGATCCGTATACAGAGAAAAAAAAATATACTTATATGTAGATTCAAGTATGTAGAAATTCTTCAAACTTTCTATTTTTTTAACCACTTCATGAAAAGTCTTCTTCACTGTCACTTAATGGAACAGGAAAAAATGTCAGTGATTTATTTATATAATTGCTATTATAAAGATTTCATTCCACTATCTGATTTTTCTGTTTGGTTGTTGCAAGAGATGTCTGAATTTTCATAGTGGAAGGGACAGTAAAGTTCCCAGAGGAAAGAGTCCTCAGTCCATCCTTCTCCCACTAGGGCCAAGAAGAGATGAGGAGAGACTGGAGAGAAGTTGCAAATTAGCAGGAGAGCATCTGAAGAGAAGCACAAAGGAATTCCAGCCACTCCAGACAGCAGTGAGAGGCCCAACTTGCCTCTAGGCAAACATCAGGGGGAATAAACATGAGGAATTACAGGCATGTTCATGGGGCCTGGCAAGATCACAGGGCTATGATCTTACTGACATCACCGAGATATGGTGGAATGATCCCTGTGACTAGATTGTTGGAATGAAAGGATACAGGCTCTTCAGGAAAGACAGACAGGGAAGATAAGGTGAGCTTGATACCTCCAAATAAATTGTATCACCAACATCATCTTGCTGAACTTAATTACTGCCCTTTGCAAGCAGATCTTGACAAAAATTCTCCTATTTCAAAGCACCTTCAAAAGAACAGCAGTGTTCTAATATAACCTCAGTCAATAATTAAAGTTTCAATTTAAACTTTTTCAATATTTGTTTTTTCTAACTATACTTATCAAATTCCTTAATAAAACTAGAACTCAATGTACTATGGATGGATGGAGATTATTAGCCTCATCTTTCCCTGGGTCATGGAATATGAAAACACCCATTACTAAAAGCAATTGAAACATATCTGTAGGTTTACAAAGAATCTACTTCTAGTGGATGGGCAAAAATACATTAGATTAAACTATGGTTTGGTTTTTTTTCATCTGATTCATTGAGCAAATGCATTTGCATATAATTTATATATAATGGTCCATTTTAAAAAATATTTTGTTATCTATCTATCTATCTATCTATCTATCTATCTACCTATTATCATTGTAATTCAACCAAACACTTTGCTGTTATTGGATATTCCTCTGGTAAGACTAAAAAAAAAAAAATCCTCAAAACCCCCCACACGAACACAACTCAGCATTTTCAAGATTGATTGCAGAATCACTAAGATTAGCTAGTTGACACTAAAACCTTGAAAGGGAGGCACAATGAATATTAAAAAAAAATATATAATGTCAAGCCAATAGACTTTTTTCTCAGAATGCAAGAGCAACAATATAACAAGTATTTAGAGAGTTTGCCCTTGACTGAAGCTCTGCTCGAGTGTTTACTTGGAGTACTGTTGCTTTTGGGAAATATAATTTTTTCAATTAATTTCTTGACGTATCTAACAGTTAGGTGGAAAAGGAAGAAGTGGACTATTCAATACAGTCTATAATTAATCTTTAGTGCTCATCTTTTTGACTGCACTCATTAAACATCATTGAGTTTGTATGTGTCATCTTGAAAAATCAGGTAGCATAAAGTAGGCACTCAAAAAGTGATTGTTATATCATAAATCACTTCATGAAGACAGACCATGAATGCATTTAGGATCATTATTAGAAGAATGCTTTTAACATTAAACTAGTAAGATTCTGGAATTGTCTTTTAACTAGACTGTTGACAGCAAGAAACCTAAAAAATCATGTGAGCACAAGTCTCATGAGAGTTTAAAATATCACTACATGCTGTAGTACAAGGGGTGGCACATCCTACGTACTTAGGAACAATTTTGCCATATGATTTCATGGCACAAAAATATCAGGCATGGCAATGTATCCTATTTTGATTCCCACTTCAGCTTTGTTACTTGTATATATACCCTTCTAAATATTTAAGAAACTATTAGTCTTTGCAGTTGAGTTTACGTGCAAGGTTTTGGCAGCCGGGGAGCTTCAGGGGTGGCTTCTGTGAAAACATGTCAGAAGTTGCCACTATGTCTAACAGAGCCAATGCAGGCCAGATCCAAAAGACCCACTGACAGCCAAAGCTGACCCCCCAGTGGTGGAGTAAAAACTGCTGTGTAACAGATAATGTGAGAGAAGACTGAGAATATGTGACAGAAACAGCCCTGCAGAACCACGATCAGTGAAGAAGGCAGGGAAGGAGGTGCTCCAAGCCGTGAAGAAGGTGTCCACCTGCAGCCCATGGAGAACCCCCTGTCAGAGCAGATGGATATGCTCTCAAAGAAGTTCTGACCTTATGGAGATCCCAGACCAGAACAGGCTCCTATTTGATGGTTTGACCTATACAGCTAAATAGAAGAGGACCAATCTGAGCTCAAGAACTGGCTGATCATTCAGTATCTCACTGGGAGTTTACTACTCACCTCATGTTCTGATGGCTCCAGAGTGTTCTGTCTGAAACAAATGCACCAAAGGGAATGGGATCTAAGTAATGATGGGAATTGTTCTGTGCTGCTTGGTTTGGAAGCAGCACACCTCCCTACACCTCTTTAAGCATTGTAGACATATCAAGCAATTATTTACAGCATTGGTAGGAACAAAGACACACATATATTATTTACTATATTCAGTTACTAAGAGGTATAAGGTTTCTTACACCGTTGAATAAAAATGAAGCTGTTGATATGGTACCACATGATGCAGTTTCTCTTTTCCTACTTTGCTATCAATATATACAAAGTAAAAGCATTAAATAGTTAGAAAATGACAAAATTGAAGTTGTTTCCATTGGTTGGAAATGTTGGAAGCTCGGCAAGATCTGAGATAAAGGATTTTCAAGTAGCAATGCTATTTCTAAGATTATTTTTTAATAGATTGATTGTTAAGATAGTGAATATTGATTTGATATTCCTGCTTTTACAGAATAATGTATAATGTGAAAGTAATCACATACTAAAACTTTTCAAAAATGCTTTTTAACCTCTTGGTGAATGCCTGACTTCAAACTATGGCAAGTACTCATGAAAGGGTCTGTAGAGAAAAGAACAAAAAAGCAATGTACAGAACAACATTCTGAGCTTTCAGAGGAAAGGTGGAAAATGTTGTCCATCAAATGTTTAAGTCAATCTGAACTGAATTAAATCTTTCTAGTCTTGTTTTTCTATCTGAATAGCCCTCCCAAAAAATGTTCCTTATAGGTTAAAGAAAGGAAGGATATGAAAATATATGAATGTTTAATACTTGTGTAATGTCTGCTTCTTGTCATGGGCCAACACCTGGTCCAAATACCAGGCAAGCAAAATAGTTTGTAGATTGTTTTATGTGTACTACACTATTCTGTTAATTTCTCTTTTCCTTTCCTTCTTTCAGTGAGAAGAGACAGAACAACTATTTTGTAAGCCATTGATTCTCTCTTTTCAACTGGAAAAATATAGTTCATTAGGTATCCAGCCAGTTTAATTTAATTTCCTTGTGTTTCTGTTAGAACACTTGAGCTGAATTTTTAGTAATTGAATGTAAGTCTTTATGCTGCCAATCAAGGCCTGCCAGAGATATTACTCATATTACTGGATTAAGATTAACAGTTTTACCAGTTCTGGTATCACTTTGTGGTCATTTTTAGATATAGAGTTGTTGCCTTTTTGCTCATATTTTATCACTTGAGGCTTGGCAAACTTATTCAATGTTGTATCACAACTGAAATGGGATGCTCCAGTAACTTCTCAGTTGTGGGACAGAGTTTGTCCACTTCTCTTATTTGAGTGAGTTCTTCTTTACATTTGTCTCTATCTGGGCAGATAGAATTCCATACACATTTCTTCATATTTATTTTACTAGTTTTGGTTTACTTCTTCAGCAGAAAACCAGAAGCAAATTATAGGAGTAAACTATAGGCTCAGTTTTTAAGCCACAATAGATTTGTTTAGCCTCATTCCAGGTTTCACAAGATACAGGTTCCACTTCTGCTTTCTTTTTTAGTTTAAATGTCTGATGAAAATGAGTAGTTTCTTTTAATTTAATTAGCAATGCTTAGTACTGGAATTTTGGCTTTCTTATTTCATTCCTTTATGTGCTGATCTGACTTCACCTTCAAGAAGGTTAGCTTCCTAAGCAAGTGAGAGGATTTTCCATTTTTTCACTACCTATTTGCCAGTGCAACTTTCTAAAAGTCTTTGCATCTCTTGGATGTTTTATTTTACATTTTCCAGAGATTTTAAAAACTGTGAAATTCCTATAAGTTTCAAAAATAAAGTTTTTAATGTCCTCACATCAGGTAACTTGGCAACATAAATCCACAATTTATTCAATTTCTAAGTATCTACTAAGGAATACATATGGATAATTTATTTTACATCAAAAATGCAACCCAAAACTTCCTTACTGGTACTTTTACTTTTGTGGTTATCTTCTGCTGTCTGACCTCATGTTTAAAGTGTTTATTCAGAAAGCTAATGTGAACCCTTGCCTTTTAAACACTTTGTCAGGGTTAAAAAAATACCAGATCATTTTCCACATCTTTTAGTTAAAAACATTCCCATATTTTTCTACATATCCTTTCATTGTTTTCAGTCTTGTTGGCTTAACAGATTGCTTCCTTTGCTTTCCAAAGTATGCCCTTTGTCAACTGGATATTTGTTTATTCCTCACTTTAATTAAAACTGGTGAACCTTGCACCAGACTATGCCTTCACAACTTTGACAAACCAATGCTGAAGTAATTTAATTTCTCATTGGTGAGGTGACTATCTGGTGGGGAGCCAGTGTAGCTATCATATCCAGATGTAAGCTGTTATATTTGGCATCTTCCACTTTTAATAATTCCTTCCCAGAATTCGATAACCACGCATACATCTCTACATAAGAGACCTGCACCTGAAGTGACCATATGTTCCAGCAATTTAATCTCTCCCTGAGCAGCCATGACAGGGAATGAAAATATGGCCAATGTTTTGGGACATACACAACAAATCAAGGCCTTGATGTGCCAGTGGTGGCAGTTCTGCTCCTGCTGCTCTACCTTCAAAGTCTCCAGAGTATCTCGTTCGTTCACTTTGACATCATACACAGCTTCTTCCTCAGTCTTCATGGTGCATGTACACATCCAGAGGTGAATTTTTCCTACTTGTCCAGTTATTAAGCCTCTGGCTACAATTTTTAGGATATTTTATATTACTTTCATGTTTTCATCTGAACTGCATCATCATTTCCACTTGTGTTTGAAATTGTCCCATAAATCTCAAAAAGCAGCAATTCACATTGAAATAACTTCTTTCCAAAACATGTCTGAGACTAAGATGCAGCCATGGGTTGCACTTCCTCTCTTTTTTTTTCAGCTTTTTCTATTCTGGAGAACAAATGACTGTGAAATCTTCCTCTAAATTTCAACCCGTTTTCTTTCTGGGTTATTACCATTATAGTATGCTAGTTGTTTAGATTTTAAACTCCCTTTTTTTAAATGCCAACCAAATGAATGAGGAGTGCTCCTAAATTACAGGTCCCTGACAGACAGTTTTGCCAAGTTATGAGCAAATAACTACACAATCTTAAGATCTATGCAACTTTCTGCCTTTTGCCCTTTCAAGCAGTCATGGTTTAGGAATGCTGTTCTTCAGTGCAGTACTCCAGGTAAAACCATGTGCAGCATTCTCTTCCTCACCCTCCAACTGGAGGCAAAAATGCAAAGATCATGCATTGAGATAAGAAACATTTATTGGTGAAAGCAATGAAATAAGAAAAAACAGTAACAATATTAATACCAAAAGGTATAAGAAAAGAAAACTATTTACAGAGAAAGTCCACTACAATAAACAAATATTGAACTTCTCTGTCCACCAGGTTTTTTTGACCCTTCTCCCCACTGGCATTGACATGAAGTCGTACAGAATTACATCCAGACCATGGCCAAAATCCCTCCCAGCTACTGCAAAAAATTAATCCTGCCCTAGCCAAAACCATGACACAATGGTGTATATTTTTGGTTTTTAGATTAAAAAAAAAATCTCCATAAAGTGAGTTTTACCCTTTTTAAAGAAATAACTCTTAAACTTGTTCATTCAAAAAATATTTTCCAGCTTACTGAAACTTATGAATGATATGGAGTGTGAATTCTACCTTTATGAAACCTATTTTGCACACACAAAATATGAATAAAAAATGTGCATCTGAAATGTATTTGTGAATGCTTCTTGCTTCACAAGAAGTTAGACGTTATTTGACTAATTATAGCATGATCAAAAGTAAATACTTTTTACTGTACCGTTAATACTTGTGTTTTGTACATGTAATTGTATTCTTCCATCATCTGGGATATATCTTGTGTAGTTAAATTGTTATTTATCTTATGGATCATTTTTTTCCTGAGGTTTAATAGAAGCTTGTCTTTCCAATTATGACGTTCAGCGCATTCTAGCCATTCAATTTTTTAGCATGCAATATGTACTGAAACTTCAGCCCAGCCTATCTGCCTCCTTACTAAAGCATGCCAATAATTGCTAGTGACCATTTATAGCTCTGAATAATCTGGCTTTCCAAGACTGTTAATCATTTGTCATTGATATTCATTTCTTTGTCTCATTTTTTGCTTTCAACACATCAAAAGTTGAATTAAAATATCATCACGCTCCAAAACAGGCAGTCAGTTATGATCTGTTTTCCTACATTTTTCCATTAAAACTGGTTGGTAAGCCTTCACAAGGTCATCTGCAGATCAGCAATGCCATGGTTGCTTAAAAGCAACCCACAGTTTCACAATTTCTTTCTGAGCACATGACTGGAAGGGCTAATTCTGATGTCCTCAAAAGGAAGTAGAAGCCATGAAGGTAACACAGGATATGGATAGTTGTACAAAACCACTTGGTTCCTGCACATACAATGGTTCACTCAGACTACAGGTTCAAGACAGCTAGCATGGCTGCAGCAAGGGAAAATCCTGTCTGACCAACGTAGTGGCTTTTTATGATGGAGCAACTACATCAGTTGATGATGTAAGAGCTACAGATTTAATTTATCTGGGGTTCTGGATAGCCTTTGAATAAGAAAAATTTCTTTATGGTGAGGGTGGTGAGGCACTGGAACAGGCTCCACAGAGAAGCTGTGGATGCCCAACCCCTGGAAGTGTCCAAGGCCAGGCTGGATGGGGGTCTGAGCAACCTGGTTGGGTGGAAGATGTCTCTGCCCATGGCAGGGGGATTGGAACTACATGATCTTCAAGGTCCCTTTCCATGTCAAGCTATTCTATGCTTGCATGATTATTGGCATGTAAAAGTTTTTTCACTTTTATACTTTAGACTGACATCCTTAAGTGGCAAGCAATTGTGTTTCTTTCTCAAAAAAATTAAAATCTTCCAAATGTCATAATTTTAATAAGATATTTAACAACTCTTATTTTCACATTTATTTTTGGAACAGAAGCCAACACATTTGCTGAAAACAGAGCTTAGGATTGAAGTCCTCATTAGTCTGAGGTAAATATTTCAAAAATGCTGTTGTTTTTAGCAAGAGTGTGTTAGAAGCTGATGAGTAAGCCAGTCATAAAATCATTTTTAAAGAGCTGTGATCATGAATACATTAGTAAAAGGCTGGGGATAATAAAATTATCATAAGGTGGAATTTATGATTCCTTTTAAAGAAGGTGTGATTCTTGTGTTTAGCTGAACTTGTGTTGTACATCAGGGATTGCTTCAATCTGAAGGCTCAAGTGTTTCCTAAAGGAAGGCTTTGGAACACCTCAAGAGTCGGGGGGGAAAAACCTTACACCAACCAGAAGACCAAAAGAAAGAGCTCATAGAAAAATTCAGAAGTTATATCCTATAAATTCTAGTTTGTATTCCTCAGACAGCCTTTCTCATATACTTTGAGCTGCATTTCTAAATCAATATCACAATATCATCTCTTTGTGATGAAAATAATGTATCATGAAATATTTGGCTAGCTGTGCAAGATAAAAACCAGTTTGGATGAGGACCCTAATCTGTGGAAGAGACTGGTGTATGATCTCCAATTAGGTTTTTTCCAAATAACAGTATTTTCTCTTACTTAAATTTGGTTTTTTTATATAAATTAGGATTATCCTAGGGAAAATAGGTATTTTTAATAAAATTCTATATTGTCACTAAATCTTTCCAGGATTGAAAAATTATTTGAGCAGAATTTTTTCAGCTAGATCTAATCATTACTTCAAGGACAGGGCATATTCCAGAAAAAATATTAAGAAAAATGTTTCTGAAATTCCATTTTAACATAAATGCTATGCAGTAAATACACTAATTTTCCAAAACCTTCAGATTTTAGGTTCTTAAGTGAAAAGGAGTTCTGTAACTTTTTTTCAGAATCTGCATAAGATTAGTAGCCTGTGTACCTGCCAGGGAAGGGGTTTATGCAAATATAAACAGCACATTTGCCTATTTTCAAATGCATATTAGGTCTTATGTGGTACATTATAACTAAGGTTAACCAGAATTTCCCTTATAAATGCATAAATTTCCCTCATATTTCCCTCATAAAATCTCAGATTTATGAGAAAAAAACCAACTCATATCTCAAATAATTTTGGATCTGAAGTGCAATCAGAGTGCTTTATGGAATTGGTACTTCACAGATAAATCATTCTTAAAAAAGAAAGAAAAAACAAATTATATCTGACAAAAGTGAATATTGCTAATATGATTACCAACCAAAACTCACCCAATGCTTTCATTTAACCTAAACATATACTGACCCCACCTGAGCTTATGGAAATAGTCACAGGAGGTAAATAATAACTAATAAGGACAAAAAACAGGTTAATTCTTTAGTTCAAATTACAGATTAGCATGGTATCAGGGCTACAACAATGTGCACATGCAGCACACTCCAGTTACTAATCCTCTATATGATCCAGTAAATCCCCAGTCAGTCATTTACACAGAGGTGAAACTATCTTGAGACACAAGGTCTTTCACTGAATCTTCACAATTAAACATTTAACGGTTACAGGAAGCTCCTGGTTGGGAATTTTGGACAGTTCCATTAGCTCCCTGTTGCACATTTCCATGTTTATATTTCTGGATGAACATCCTGAGCAAAGCATCCAAGAGGATACCTAACTGATTCCTGTTGCAGAGTTTCTGTGATGAAATTGTGCACAGATATGAGTGGCCACTTTTGCAAGTGGTCAGTAGAAACTGTAGAAAAGGCCACTTAGAATGTCAGTAAGATATTAAAGAGATGTTTCATATCTAACAAGATATAAAGCCAGCAGAACAATAGCATCAAATGCTGCATATGTTGGATGGTCATCTGGGAACTGAGTAAAGCAATGGTTTTGAAGGCTTTCCCCAGCTCACCTAAAAATACCATTGTAATGACTCCTACATCAGTGATTCCAGCTGCTACCAGCTAGTGAATGACCACCTACTTTTAGGGATTTGATTCCCTTTATGAGCATTACCCTCTGTGAAAATCTTAATCCATTAGTGCTTGTTTGATTCTTTTTTTCTCTTCCCCCTTTCAGCAAACATTCTGTCCTGAGTAACTGCACAATAACCTTAAACTTCAGGGTTTAGAAACACATTGCAATCTTCATGCATACAGAAAAAGGTAATTTGAGGACAAGTTCATCTTGCAGAGTTCTCACATTAAAATCATTGTTTATCTATTAGGATGCTGGTTGCAACTTTTGTGTTCTTCAGATGCATTGTCTCAAGACCTGCAAGGTTTTGCAAATATAAAGCGGCAGAACTGCTCCCTGCCATGGTGACACATAAGGCTTGCTAGAAGTTGCCATTAGCTTTGATAATTTGTCTCTTGGTTTTGCCCATTCTGACCATGTGTGTCCATATTTTATCCAAGTTAATTTGTATTCTTACCTTTATTTCCACACTCTTTCCTTAAAATTGTTTTTCAAAAGCCTTGTTTTTTAGCTTTACCACATGTGACCTCTTATTTTGTTTTCCTGCCATCTTTCTTTGAACTTTAATCTCTGCCAAAAGTTTGTCACATGCTTCCTACCCACATGGAAAGGCTTTGAGACACAAAAAAAGTTTTGAATCCTCGCCTCTTTCCTGAATGGCTCCCATCTTATTTTCAGGTTTAAATAATTTATTATCCTTAGTTGATTAATAATAATAGTATATAAAAACTTTTTCTCTTGAACTTAAGATGATATGCAGTCTGAACTACATGACTCATGGTAATTACCCTCATTATGTGTGGTAGTTTATATGTCAGACTACTTGGCTTATTTGCATGTAGTGAGAAGATGAAGGAAGACAAAAGAGATAAAGTGTCTATCCTCACAATTTTTAAAATTTCAAAAGTGCAAGTTTTATTTGTTTGTTTGTTTCATTAATATTATAATAAAAATCTGATTATCATTTAGTTTTCAATACAGTAAAATTCCAGGTTAGGACAGGCAGGTGAAGTGGTGGTGGTAGTGCTGCTGCTACTACACTTGTCACCTGTGAGCCTGGATCTGAAGAACCGTCCTCCATACATGAACATCACTAGGAAACTGGAATGAGTCCATCCCATGGAGAGTGACCAGGATGGGTAATTGGCTGGAGCAGCTGATGCTCAAGGCTGGAAGAACTTGGTTTGATTAGCATAGAAGGAAAGCGAAGGGAAAATTTTAATTTCTGCCTTCAGCTTTCTGCACAGACAGAGGAAGATTCTTCCCAAAGGTCCACGGTGAAAGGATGAGACACAATTATCAGAAGTTGCATAAGGGCAGTTCCAGCTAAATAGGAGAGAAGAAATATTTCCCAGTGAGAGTAGCTAAGCATGGGAACAAGCTGCCCAGAGAGGCTGTCCAGTCTTGGAACTTGGAGGTTTTAAAAACATGCTTTGACAAGGCCCTGAGCAACATGGCCTAACTATGAGACTAGTTCTGCTTTGAACAAGTGATTGGATTACATCATTTCTAAAGGTCGTTCCCAACCAAAATTATTCCATGCTTCACTAGACAGAAACAATTCATTCTGAAAATTACAAACTGCCTATCTAATTTTTCCTTTAGTCATGGAGTTAATTGACCATTCAAGTACAGATGGTTTCAAAAAGCAGTATATGCATCTCCAAAGAAATGAAATTATCAATTTATATTTTGGAAACAAATTAATTTAATTAATTTATCAATGTTAAGTGGTGGAATGAGAGGATGGATTTAGAGGGGGAGATGTAAACAAGTTTGAGGAGAGAAAATTAATTATCCTGGGGAAAAAAAATAATATTAGCTCTAAATATAATATGCCATAGCAAAAAAAAAAAAAAAAAAAAAAAAAAAAAAAAAAAAAAGAAAAAAAAAAAAAAAAAAAAAAAAAAAAAAAAAAAAAAAAAAAAAAAAAAAAAAAAAAAAAAAAAAAAAAAAAAAAAAAAAAAAAAAAAAGAAAAAGAAAAAATTCCTGGAAGGAAAGTGAGTTCTACAAGTCACTCACTGCAGGAAGTGAACTTCTCAGTTTAAATTAATTATAGTATAAATAGATAGAGAACATGTTTTTCTTTCCTGTTCTTTTTTTTTTTTTTTTTTTAACATAAGCAATGTAGCTGCTTTGTCAATTTTGGACGAATGTTTTTTTGGGTTTTTTTTGTCTGCCTAATAATGTTTAGAATAATTCTAAATGTCCAGTTAACCAGATGCTTTTACCTCAAAAATACCCCCAGCCAAGAAAGAATTAGTGCAAAAAAAGATTTTGATAAGTGTCAAAAAAGCTCCAAATTGTTATTTATACTAAGTATAATGAGATACAAGTTCCAGTTGCAAGGGCTATCTTGACAGCTAGTATCATACTGCACAACAGAGAAAGTATTTCTCAATAACTGGTGGCTGACAAGGAGAGTTATCCAGAATATCTTAAGTAAGAGAAGACCTGAAATTTGAGACATTTGAGACACCTGAGACATGAACATCCTGGTGAAATTTATGAAGGGATGTTTATACACCAGATACAGTATGCACAGCCTTTGCCAGATAAATTCCTCACCTCTGTAGTATTATTGAGCTATTTGCTCCTTTGGCAAATTAATTTCAAATGACTGGAAATACCCAGACAAAAGCTGTACTTTCTTTAAAGTTCAGATTAATAATGCCAGGCTATGAAACTTACAAAAAGCATTAACTGCTAAAAGCTATGACAAAAATGAAGAAGGTGGAAATTACAGCATGTACTCAGATGTGATGACCATTTTACAAACCAAGATTTTGGGAGAAGAAAATTTAGTCCAAAACCATGATACTTCATATGGGTCACCCACCCACTCAGATTAAAATACGTAGTGGTTCTCCAAACAACATAGCATAGAATTCTCAAACTACTTAACTATATTTTCTCTTATTTAACTACAAAGAGCTTCATATAATATATGTACACAACTGCACAAGTATGCCTATATGAAAATGGGATGTATTTGTATCTTTCCTTTTGGTTGCTGGTGCTTTCTCTATGTTTTTATTTGCTTATTTTTTATTTTCTGTTTCCAGTGGAAAACCAGCATACTGCCAGTTCCTGGATGGCCTAGGCCTTGTATGAGGTTCTTAGGTGTCAACTGCAAATCCATACTGCTGAATTTGATGTTTGATGCTATGTATTACAGGTGCTTTCTGAAGGCATAAATAAAATGCAGTGGATGAGAACATAGCTTTAGTTCCTGCTTTATTGTTGGCACTTGATAGAATAACTGTATTTAAAGACAGCTGTATTGGTTACACAATATGTTTTGCAATCATTAGTAAATAACAGTTTATAATACTTACAGATGAAAACTTAAAAACCAGAAAAGTTACTGTTATGTTTTCAACCTAAACAGCAAGGCTGAAAATATCGGTCTGAATGATACGAAAATGTCAAGTCTGTGACTAATAGAATAAGCTATGAAGACAACTGTTACTCATTAATATGTTGCAATGCATTTAGAATAAATGTTCCAGAGATAAAATCCTGATAAATCTGTAAACCCATTCCTAGTCAGAGGAGGCAATCTGTTAACAATGATTCAAAAAATGAAGAAATGTCCAGAATTCTTACTTTGCATAGGATAAAAATTTTAGAGCTATAGATATAGATTATATAAATATAGATACAGATATAGATTATAGGTATAGGTATGGATAGATAACTCACATGGAAATAATGAAATATTTCCGATTTTAAGGGAGTCATTAAAGAGCATTTTGTATAAACAACATTAAGATAGAAAAGATCAAATAAATTTCACCTTATCCTCAATTCAGGATAGGGATGAGGGGATAATAAGATAATAATTTTAATCTTTGAAAATGAGATAAATTCCAGAAAAAATATTAGTGCTGTTTTAGTGTTTAGAAAGAAAAAGTGGCGTGGTCAATAACCTTGTTAGCGTGAGAAAAAATTTTGAGCAAGTAATGGAAAAAGTCTGAGAAGGTGTTCATATTTATATTTGTACTAGAGGTTAGAAAGATAATGAATCTGAAAATTCATGGGTTTTTTATAGGAAAATAAAATTGCTTTGATTCCATTATTAAGACTTTTCTGAGGAATTTTTCAAGGTATTGTATGTTAAAAATGTCATATACTGTTTGACAAAATGCATTTGTTCTCATTTTCTACATGCTAAATAATTAAAAAGATTGTAAAGTCCCGGATGAGCCCTAGTTTAACTTCACATATTCCAGCAAAATTAAAGGCTGATTGGGCCATAAAAAGTTCTGAGTTAATCTGAGAGGTTTCTTCCACTCTCCTCCCTCTACAGAGGAACCTGGGTGGTATGATCTACATCCACATTATTGAGCAAAGCAGTCCAATGTGAGTGTGTTTGTACAGGGCTGAGGACTGCCTGACCACACTCTCCATGCTTTGGGGGAAAGGATGACTTTTTCAAGTGTTTTATTTCCTCCATGGTTAAACAATTCCGGACAGAAAGCACATCGAGAACAAATCGGGAATGGAAGTGTGGTTCTCCAAACTTAGAATGCTCAAATTAAAGGCTAGAAACTTTGTGATGTAAAAATTAGACCTTGGTACTCCAAAGTATGGGTTAAAAACATTTGTATCTGGGTAGAATATAATTGTCATATGCAGCAAATTATGTTGGTTGGCAAAAAATGCTCATTGATCTGGATCTCCATGAAGAATAAGTCCCCATTTTCATTAGTTCCTGCACAAAATAATAATTTGAAAATCTAATAGAAATTTCAGTTGAGATTTATAACAAGATGCTGCAGGTGGAAAAGTGCAAAAAATAAGCAAGTGCAGTAAATCAAGATAAGTTTATTTTGCATATGAAATCATTATCACAGCATACCACTTGTATGGCAATGCTGGATTGCAAATGTCTTTCTCAGACAATAAACTTTACATCTCTTATAGTATCAATAATAAAAAGTATGCCCCTGTTATATAGATTTTCAAACACTTGTCATCTCTGAAAATAAATGAATTAGTATGGTTGCATACTGACTTACTTCTCTGGAGGAGGATGGAAGAGTCAAAAATAATCTTTTCTGAAGAACAGTATCATTTTTGAAAGACAGCTTAATATTCAGGGGTCTTGACACTCAACTAACTAAAAAATTATTGTAAAAGATGAAGCTTGAAAATCCACTAATCCTTAATGAGTATTAATCTTTTAACTACTTTAAAAAAGAGTGTTTCATACTCATGGGGAAATCCTGCATAAGAAATTATGTCCTGAGCATGTGCTGTTCAACATTAAAGTCTCACTGGAATTAGTTTCAATTAAGAAAATTAATCTGAAATTGATTAGTGAGCATTCTGACACTGCTGAAATTTGATTTTAATATACTAAACAGTTCATATAATTTTTTATATGCAAACATTGAAGATGTGTTTCTATTCTTATCTAATATGGATAATTATTTTCATCAGCATTGGGAAATTGTTTTTTCCTCATTTTTATGCTGTCATGAAAATAAGAATCATGTTTTTTCTCCATTTGTAAAATAACTGCACTTATTTTTTAGCATTCTTTTTCTACTGAAAAAGAAAAAGATCTATTGTCTTTTGTAGTATATCTCATTTCTATGCACATCAGAGAAATTATTGCAAAATGTGTACTCGAGAATCCTCCTTGTTCCATAAAAATTACCCAAAATCTTCTTCATCTGCATGGCCAGTAGTAAAGCAAGGACAATAAATAACAGATGTCTAATTGCTTTAGGATCAATAAATTGTGCAAATGGACTATGTCACAGTTTAAACTCTGTAAAGTTTTGCTTGTAGAACAAGTAGCGTCAAAGATAACATCAGAGGAGCCTTTGTGACTTTGTTTTTCAATATTAGGATTCTTAATGGATGCCTGAATAAAAGAAATAAAGTGTTTAAAAGTAGTATTTAAAAATATATTAATATGAATTGAATAAAAATATAAATAAGTATGTATAAAAAGTGTGTGTACTTGTGTGGATTTGTGGGTGCTGGTGCCACTGATATCACAACTATGGTTGATATAATAAGTCATTACTGTGCTTTTAGTGAATGATATGTCATTCCTGCCTCAACCCTTAAATTCTCGTAGTCTTTAAGAAACTTTACCAAGCTGACATGCCTCTGCTGGGTTTGCGTGCCAAGGTTATGAAAACAGAAGGGCTACAGGGGCAGCTTCTGTGAGAAGCTGCCAGAAGCCTCCCCCTTGTCCAACAGACCCACCTTCAGCTGGTTCCAGGAGGGACCCTCCTCCTGCCAAGTCTGAGCCCATCACTGACAGTGCCAGCACACATGTGACAGCAAAGATAAGAGGGAAAGAAATTATTGTGCAGGAGCAAATTGAAGCCGGAGGAGAGAGGGCTGAAAATATGTGAGAGGAGCAGCCCTGCAGGCAGAAAGATCAGTGAGTAGGAGGGAGAAGAGGTCTCCAGGAGACAGAGAGATTCCCCTGCAGCCCATGGTGGAGGTGGAGACCATGGTGAAGGCAGGCTGTCCCCCCTGCAGCCCATGGAGTTCCAGAGTGGAGCAGATATCCACATGCAGTCCCTAGAGGGCCTGGTGCCAGAGCAGGTGGATATGCCTGATNTATGTGAGAGGAGCAGCCCTGCAGGCAGAAAGATCAGTGAGTAGGAGGGAGAAGAGGTCTCCGGGAGACAGAGAGATTCCCCTGCAGCCCATGGTGGAGGTGGAGACCATGGTGAAGGCAGGCTGTCCCCCCTGCAGCCCATGGAGTTCCAGAGTGGAGCAGATATCCACATGCAGTCCCTAGAGGGCCTGGTGCCAGAGCAGGTGGATATGCCTGATGGAAGCTATGACCCTGTGGGAAACCCATGCTGGACAAGACTCCCGACAAGACCTGTGGGCTTGTGGGGGACCCACACTGGAGCAGTCTGTTCCTGAAGGACTGCACCCTGTGGAAGTGACCCAGGTTGAAGGAGCTCATGAAGAAATGTAGTCTGAGGAAAAGACTGATATTGGAGAAGTTCATGGAGGACTGTCTCCCTTGGGAGAGAAATCCCATGCTGGAGCAAAGGAAGAGTGTGGGGAGTCCTCCCTTGAGGACAAAGGAGCAGTAGAGAAAATGTGTGATGAACTGGCCACAATGCCCATTTCTGTCTCCCTGTGCCACTGGGAGGGAGGAGACAGAGAATCAGGAAGAAAGTCAAGCGTTGGAAGTATGGAGGAGTGAAGGAAAGGTGCTTTTATATTTGATTTCACTTCTCTTTATTTTGTTCTGATTTGCTTGGCAATAGATTTTTTTTTTTTTCCCCAGGTTGACTCAGTTTTGCTCATGAGGGTAATCTCTGAGGCATCTCTCCATGTCCTTAATCTGACCCATGAGCCTTCAGCTGTATTGTTTTTCCTTTGTCCTGCTGAGGAGGGGAGTAATGGAGCTTTAGTGGGCACCTGGCATCAAGTCAGGATCAACCCACCACAATATCTTTTTGTCTTTATTTTTGTGTTCCTGTTTTAGTAATTGTAAACCCCATGGCAGACTGAAAGCAGATGGTTTTGAGCTAATGAGCAGCTTTTGGGTGTATTGGGAGTGCAGAGAGAAGAGGGTAAAGATTAACATATATTCTGGGAGTCTCACACATTTGGACTCAATGTCCTATTTCTGGCAGCTTATGCTTATGAAGTATTCTAGAAAAACAAGACACATTCCTGTAGCTTAGTCATACAGAAAGAAAATTAGAAAAGCGATCTATAAAGAAATAGGTCCAGACATCCTGATGCTTATCCAGACTCTTCCAAAATTTTGTGCAGTTGTTTTTTAGGAGATTCTAGCCTTGATTTTCTGGAGTAAAGATTTTGCTTGTTTCAAGGGCAAAAATTGCCTATAAATCAGAATAAATATTCTGACCTTCTCTGTTCTGCTCCTGTATCTCAGTACCTAAGAAACTAATGAGGAAAAAATAAAATCTGAGTTATTATTTGTGCAATTAAATTCACTTGAGCCATGCTCTTTCCTAGCAGTTTAAACCTTTATTCATGCTCCTAATATAGGACTACTAATGATAAGTAATATAACACCCCAGTAAGCCTTTTAATGTGATAACTGGCAAACATGACCTCCAAATATTTTAGTCAACATCTTGGGAACTACAACATTTGTATTGGTTTGTGTTCTAATTTTACTGATTAATTTGATTCCCCTCAGCTGTTAAAACCAGATAATTTGATCTGAAAATGATGTGACACTTCCATTAAGATCTGAGTGTTACTCACATACTGTACAGTACAACATAAAATATAGACCTGTCTTGCACAGGTTTGCAATGACAATGGAGAAATGAAATAGGAAATAAACTTGCTGTAATGCAATGAGCATGTAATGAACATAAAAGAGCAATATTATAGAAGTGTTAATAACTGTTTATTAAATATGAATGTTTACTATTTCCATCAGACAAATCTATTTCATTTATCACAGTGTACTTTCATGACAATGAAGGCACAAAGATGAAGACAATATATTTGACTTCATTATCTAAACTACTGTGCTTTAATACCCCTGCTGTTCTAGCTTTCCTAAAGTATCTTCTCGAGGATACCATTATGTGCCTGCTATTTTTCTGGGGATTTTTTTTTGTTTCTTTTTTTATTGTTGAGTTTGTGTAGCAATAAACCACTGGCAACACCCAAACAATTTATTAATTTGCTGTACATATATTCATCTCAACACTTACAATTCTATGTCTTTGCAAGGATAAAGTAGGCCTGTTCTTTACAGATATTCACTGCTACTTTTGTTGTTATATTTATTTATGAAGCAAAAGTCACAAAATATATTTGGGTTCAGAGAATGAAACATGAACATTCATATAAAGTTAAAAAATAGCCACGTAGAAAAGGTATAATATTTCTGTGGCTATAAGGACAGTGATGCATTATGGAAAAAAAACATGAATAGGAGGAGGTAAGAAAACCCAAGATAAAATGCGGAAGTTTTATTTTGTTTATTCTAGATCTTTCAGATCTTTTTATACTCATTTCTTTTCCATGTACAATGTCATCCTACTGTTCCCTGATAAATGCTGAATTATCATTTACAGCATTTATTTTCATTGCCTTAGAATGACTCTGCTCCATGCAGAGTCAGGATGCACCTGGAATACTGTGTCCAGTTCTGGTTACCACTATTCAAGAAGAATCTGGATCGACTGGAGACAGTCCAAAGAAGGGCCACTAGGAAAGGATGAAGGAGTCAGTTTTTTCTCCCTGGAGAAGAGAAGGCTCAGGGGGCACCTCATCACAGCATTCCAGTGTTCAAAAAGCAGCCATACAGAGGACTGAGGCTCTCTTCAGAAGGGGCAACAGGAGAAGACAAGGGAGAAACACTGCAAGTTGCACTGGGAGAGGTTTCATTTTAATTTAAGAAAGAAATTTTTTACAGTGAATACAATACTTTGCTGGAACAACCTCCCTGGGGATGTGGTAGGGTGCTCATTGTTGGATGTTGGATGTTGTTGGATGCAATTGGACAAGGTGCTACATAACCTCACCTGGCTCCCTTTCCCCATGAAAAGTTGAACCAGATAACCTTTTGAGGTCTCTTCAAACTTTGGCTGCTCTATGATTCTGTGAAATGACCAGCCTACTTTACAGGTTTTCACCTTTCTTTGTAGTGACATTCATGAAATAAATTCTTGATACTATTTGTTTTAGTTGTTGCTACTAATTTTTTTTAAGAGGCAATTTTTCCCTACAGGAACATACTAAGTTAAATCCATTTTTAACTTGACAAATTATCATAGGAAGAGTCAGCCAGAAAGTTTTTGCTTTTTACCTCTTACAATCATTGGACTTCTTTATGAAAATATTTCCCCCCCCAAAAAAAAAAAGTTTTGGTGATTTTTCTATAAAATATCCCTGTGTTGTCTCATATTTTATAGACATCATAGTACTGTTCCGTCATGTTTCTTTTGCCTCCAGGCACTTTTGCTGGCATCAGCCTGCAATATAGTCTCTTATTTATATTTTTATTTCAATTTTTTTAAAATAAGTGATTTTCTTTGGGTACAGGGAAACTTAACATTGGAAATCTTGACAGGTATCCATAAGATAGAATTAAGATAGAAAACATGAGTACTTCAAACAGACATCAAAAGACTTATGTTTATGATACTTGTGTTCATCTGAAATAATTAAACTATAACTGCAGGTAGCATATGTTTATTCTGGCCAACAATTACAGTGTTCTAGAGAGAGGAAATGTCTTCTTATAAAACTCAATTTATGACTGATAAGCCATTAGAATATTTTATCAACCATACTTGAGGTCAGAGCCTGTCATACTGATGCTCTTCTTAGAGAGAGACTGGTTAAATTGCAAGTCACAAATAGGTTTAACAAATGAGAATTTTAGATTAGGACTAGAAGCACAAATTACCTGTAGTCAGAAGTTTGTATATGGTACTGGCAAGAGAATGCAGATCTGCAAACAAACCTCCAAGGAATGCACTGGATATTTTTGTGTTTAGAATAAGGATAACTGTTGGGACTACAGTTAATACACCTAATATCAGAAAGCTTTGAATAGAAAGGGGGATAAAGGCATGCCTGAAGAAGGTTTAAGGGGAATGAGGTGGGGATGTCTGCACACAGACAGAGGAATGACAAGATTGTTCACACATGAAGAGTGAGGTTCAGACTTGCTTACGGAAACAGTCCTATTAAGGTAATCAGGGGAAGAAGAGTGAGTTCAAAAATACTGACATAAGACATTACTTGCAAAATAAATTCTGAAGAGCTGACAAGAAAAGGGGGAGAGGAAATGTTCAAAGAGTAAAAGATAACAAAAAAAAAAGCTCAAAACATAAAAATGAAACATACAATGCGGTAGATAGTGCAGCTAGAGAAGGAATTAGGTGACTGAGCCAGTGTTCAGTGAGCAATGCTAGAAAGAAGAAGGGAAATCTTTCCTTCCTGTTTACCTGGCCAGCAGGACAATTAGCAGCATAGTGGTAAGAACCAAGAGGCAGAAAATTGACTTTTATTTTATATTTTCAAGTAGAAAGAAGTTTACAGATCCTTTCTGCTTATTTCTGTTCATTTATCTCAACGAATACAGCCACCTAGCCCAAGCCCCATATTTTAGAAAAAAATATATAATTTTTTTACTTTTAATTCACACACATGGGTTCATCAGAAAACTCCACTGGTTGTATGACTGATGGGTTAAGGAAAGTTCCCAGTCTGACCATTCATGAGACTCCCTGGCAGTCACACCCCAAGGTCACAGACTGCCACTGCTGGGTCAAAGCCCCTCCACAGCGGGTTGCTCCTGTGACCAACGTGTCCCCCTTGGCTCCCCACACACCCCCTCCACAGCCAGACCAAGTTTCTTCACCAGCTCAGCCTTGGGTTTCACACAGCAGAGTCTCAGATGTCTCATTCCATAAAGCCATTTATTCACAGCACAGTAACGCAGGAACAGCCCCAGCTGGTGCCCCAGGGAGGATCCCAGTCAATGAAGCTCTGGGGTTTTATACCCTCAAAGTCTACTGATGGGAAAGGCTTCCTCACAAGTCTTCATCTCCTGTTCCCTCTCCTTGTTGGCACTTGGTTGGCATCACCCATCTCCTTTCCTTTATTATCCAAAAGGTCGGTGATTGCCAGCTCCTGCTGTCCATTCCCCTGACCAATGTCACCCACCTTGGTGTCCTTTGCTATCCCAAAGGTTGGCAGTTCATAGCCTCCTGCGTCTGGCTCCCACCCTGAGCTCAATCTGCATCTCACTCTGCAGCTTGTCAGCAGAGCTACCTGGACCAGGAGTATTCCTCAACAGATACATGGCTGCATCTTATACATGAATAAATTACTGATAAGCATTTGGGACCTGCCTAGTGAATCGATCTCAGCCAGTGTAACAGGACCCACAGCTCTCTCTGTGAACACAGACCTTTCAGTGTGGTCATGAAATGTAGAAGTGAACATTTCCAAGGTAAGGTGAGCGGAATTGTTTTAAATGAGAACATGTGCAAAACTTTTCTCAAGTCACAAAATTAGTTTTTCAGCAGAACTCAAAACTCACACTAATGTGGATCATTTTTACAGAAGTGGTTATGCTTATACAGTTTTCACAGTGAGGAATTAATTTTTCCTGTAGGAGTTTTTTTTCCCATGTGTACTTACTCTGCATGCGCTAATATAATTTAGAAATTAAAACAGTGAAAAAGCCCACAGTAAATAATGATCTTGACCCCTTAAAATAATCAAACTTCAGAAACTAGAGCAGCTAACATACAGTTTGATTTACAAATATCTAAGTTCATTGAATGTTCAGTTTTATCTACATACGTTTTCATTGCTGTCAAAAAAAAGTGGAAGCAGTTTCCAAGAAGTTTAAATTATCTGAGACTACCAACTTCAAGCTCTTTTTAAAAACTAGTTAATAAGTTAATTATTTAGGTGTTCTTAAGATTTTTTTTATTTTAATATTTCTTTTTAACTTTTTCAACTTCTTAAACTTTAAATGCTAGACCAGTTGCCAGACACCTTTCTGGTGAAATCAATTCACTCTTGTTAGTAGGTGTGAATGATCTCCTTGGTTTTTTAAAATATCATAGAGAACTTTGTGGGGGAATTCCAGAGCTATTATATGTACAAGTGTGATAGGCAAGTTTCCCTTCAACACAGACAGTTGAGTATTCACTCGAGGCAGGAGTTTCTTGTGTGATAATGGTGAATGGGGAAAGAAAAATTACCTCTTTAACTCATATTTAGAGGAGTAGAAAAATAATCAAAATTTCTGCCTTATAAACAGAACTTTCTTGTTCCAGATCTCTACAGAACTTTGAAAATTTAAATTCCATTTTCCCTACTAAGGACACTAATAAACATCACTGTCTAATTCATGTTGTGACACTCTGTATCTAGGATACTTCCACAGGGCCAGGTGATGTGACTGACTTTCCAGAGAGTCACATCTAAAATTAGACGTGATGCCCTACAGAGTCTGAAATTATTCTAAATGGCAGTGCTCAGGCAACCAGATCTTCTCCACTCTGTCTAATGAGTTTTCTGAATGGATTATTTTGAGACTTTGTCCAAGGTCTTGTTGAAAACCCAATTTAAACACATCACACAACATTAATTTTTCTGCTACTATCTTTGTGTGTAGAAATAATACAGACAAAACACGGTAACATTTTTCTTTTCTTCAAACGTTTTAGTGTTCCGAGGGGTATTTTTTGTTTGATTGTTTTGTTCTGTTTGATGTTGCTGGGTTTTTGGGGGGATTTTTTTTTTTTGGGCTTTTTGGACACGTTCATATTTGATCTTGAGGTTAAAGTATTCTGAACCATTATTAACAAAATCTGAAACCAACCAATTTTCCCTTGCATACTGGCTTGAAGAAAAGTCTGCGACTGAAAATGCTCAAGAACTGCACTTCAATCTGGAGGTGAAATTCATTGCTCAAGCCCACTGCTTCTCCCTCTCTGTGAGAGATAAACTCAGGGTGAAATACTAATCATCTGGCATGCTGTTTGTTTCATATATCCTGGTCCCTCTAAATGTAATTTGTGGAAACAAAGTTTCACAGACTTATCATAAGGATGTCCTGACTTGGAGGCAGTGGCCAGGACTTCTTTTTGGAGTGTAAGTATGAAAGAGAAAGGGAAGAAATTTACAAACAGAATTGAGACAATGAAACCATGAACAATAATCTGTCTAATCTTAAAAAGAGAAAAAAATTATGCCAGATAAACTTGTTCATTCTTATGACTGGAACTACAAAACTAATGAACAAAGAGAATGCACCAGATGTAATAAAGCTTTAATTTGTGAAAATATTTTAGATCATATTTTACGTCAAAATCTTTCCTGTAAAGTCATTTAAGTTGGTCTGGATAGAGAAGCCCCTCTGGTGTCCTCCATGATTATGCCACTAGGCAGAAGGACAGAACCTAAAATACAGAGGGGGAATGGAAAGAAGTTCCTTCTTGGGACAGCAGGAGAACCCCCTGCTGGCATCCCTGACCTTCCCAGATGCCCTTACACAATTAGTATGTGGCTCTGGAACTTGAGAGGCAGACTGTGTGAATCAGGCAAATGGTGTAAATAAAAAAAAATCTCAGTCGTGTATAGCTAATCTTAGACAATTCCTCATATATAGTCCTTTCCTTAAGTACTTTACCTGCTTGGTCAAAGCTGCTTAAAACCAGTACTGCTGTGTGGCCAATAAAGTATTCTCTGTGAAAAGATAAACACAAGTATGTATGCATATATAAATATATATATAAAATTGGAAAACAGATATTCTGTTCTCACCTTCTACGCTTTGACCATCATGTACTGATAGCTAAAAGGGAAATTAGAATTTTTCTGTTTCATTTTTTTCTTATACTGATACAATTAGCCACATACAAAAGTATACAATTGACAGCATGATATTGTCATTGTCATCAATATCACTGAATCATAATTTCACCTCCTTATGAGTGAAACCCAGTTAAGTTTATTTTTTTGCCCCTTCCAGACCTGGCAGATTTGTTATTAGAGAGGAAATTCTTTTATAAATCCATTCAAACACTTGAGGCAAAAATCTTAAACAAGTGAATATAAATATATTTTTGGGTTTTCTAAACTAACTAATTTAAAACTTTTAAGAAATTAATATATTCACAGATGAAGAATGATAATAAAATTTAAGGAAGACAAAAATAATTTTACTCTGTTTTTTATATCCTAAAATTTATCTGCTTATTCTAAACCTGATGCTGATAATTCCTGGCCTTTGAAATTGCAAGTTTCTCTCCTATGTTAAGAAAAGCAAACCAACAAACCATGTAGGCATGTGCAGCATTCACTATACCTACATCCTGGTATTTTGAGCCCAGTCAGCTCTGCTTATGCCTACAGACACTTTGAAATTGATGTGCCTTGTCTAGAATCTGGACTTCAAAGTGAAACTGGTGTCATAAAAAACCTCACTGCTTCAGATCAGGTAAAGTTTTAAACTCTGCTCTGAAAGGGGAAAAAAAAAGCTTTATTTTTTAACTCACTTTCCTCTTTGAAGTCTGGCTTCAATCCCATTTTAAAGAATCTGTCAGCAAAGTCAGCAAGGTTTGCACTGGAGTCTTGATTTCTGCAGGGGAGTCTGTCCTCAGCTCAGCCCATAGAGATTTACTTGGATGTGGCCCATAAACAGTAGATCACTGCTATTCCTCCTCCTCAGGAGCAAACTCAGGGAGTCTGCTGCATAGGATGGGGAGAAATAGGGAAGAATAGAACTACACCTGATAATTTTGTTGTAGAGACTTCTGGCATTCTTTTGGCCTTGCTTCAGTCTCCTTCATCCATATTAAAAGGCAGAAGGAAAGATAAAAAAAAAAAAAAAAAGGGAGATATCTTTGAAATCTGAACAAGGGTCTTGTCTTCAAGATAGGTTTGTAACAAGCACTTTGTGATAGTTCCTTGCTCTCTGCATTACCTCCCACTGCTGAGTGATTCTCAGCTCCTGGAGTTCTAGTCTGAGCACATGAGAAAATTCACTGAAAGAGCTACAGCTAAAGCCTGTGATGTGAGATTGCAAAGCTCTTACTCCTGCACCTATAAAAAAATTCAATGCTACAGGATAGATGCACCAGAAATGTTTCAGATTATTTTGGTCCCAGAAAGAAAGCAAAATGAGGCTTTTTTTTGTTGTTGTTGTTGTTGTTAACATAGCAAGCTTGAAGCATAAGCTTTAAGAAATAGCAGAACATTTTATTTTACACTGGCTTAGCTCTCATACTCTACATATTATTCCTCTATTAAAAGAATTACTCTATTATTCCTCTTAGAAGCTGAAGTTCAATTGCCTTAGTTTTAAAATTATTTTTGGTAAACCAGAGTTTCCTCGTGGACTGCCTGTGATATGATTGAGGTGGTTGAGGGAGATGGAAGGCTGCAACATCTGAGTGAGGATGCAGAGCAACCAGGCCCATAGGAGGATGGAAGTGTGATGTAGGGACTGGGCTCTCATAGGGTACCAAATATTGGTCACCAGGTCAACATTGACTGGAACAGTGTAGGAAATTCAAAATGTTTTGGAGCTAGATGAACGCAAAGATTACACCAATTTTTATAATTGATTTTTTCCATTATCCTTTTCTGAAGAAAAGGAAAAAAATTTCAAAAAGTTTCTAAGACAAGAATTTTTTTCAGAAGCTGCTATTTCTACCAAATTAAAAAATAAAAAGAAGCAACAGCATTAAGGAATAGGAATATTCAGAGCTCTTTGATAACATTGAAATCTAAAGTATTCAAGGATTCAGTAATATCTTTTAAAAAAACCTTAACTTAAACATATATTTTCTGCTTTGTCAACATGATAGAGAGCTGACTTACCACATATAAGACCTTGTTAAGGTTATAATATATGTCTATTATATATGTTAAGGTGTAAGGTCATAAAGTATAATAAAAACATTAGAATTTTGGTGTGAATTTCAAGCAGAACATGGTTCAAATGCTCTTTGCTGTGGAAGTGATGGATTTTAAATTTTTACTGTTTACAATTCATGATTACATTAAGGGTAAATAAGCATTAATCAAATAAAATTTTTAGGCCAGTGGCAAAAAAGTTGCCTGAAGCTTCTTGCAGTTTTCAAGGAGCCCCAACAAAATGAAACACAGGTTTTTAATATTCTTTACCTGATATTAGCTGAATAGTCAGATAGAATGACATTAAAAAATATTATTTAAGAGACAAGGAATTTAAAAGAAGATGACCAGTAGTCAGGACTCATTAGTTCAAAGAGTCATAGATTTTTCCCTTGTTCTTAAATAACCAATCCTTTTTGTTTGGACTTCTTTAGTATTATGATGATAAATTTGGATAATCAGTTTGGAGGAACACGATGTGGCATCTCATTTAAAAGTTTGGAATTAGTGCCAGTACTTCTCATTTCTATGAAAAAGGGTCCTTGTTTAATTTTTGCAGAACATAACATGCATAAATGTTGCTTTTGCTCCTTCAACAGCAGGATTCACATATATGTTTGCATTTTTTTAGAAACCTGAATTCTTACTTTAATTTAAATTGTAGGGAAAATGTATTATCCTCCAAAATTAAATTACAGATGATCTCACATAATTTGCAAATATATTCTACAAATAAAAAAAAAATTTGTTGTCTTTGAGTATATCTATTTTTTCTTGGCTGGACATAAATATTACATAAAAATCCAAAATATTTCTGGGGTTTGCTGATAAATTTTGTGATTAAGACCTTTTTATAATTCTAATGTCCAAGCAGCAGTTGAATTCACTGGCTTTTAGAGAACAAGTAATTTTAAAATTATTTTCAATTGTTCTGGGATTTTCCAGCATGCCTACATTTAAGTACATTCAGAATTCCTGTTCTGCACATATCTTCCACCTAAAGCCATCTTCAGTCCAGATCTAAGAACCCTCTTGCTCACATTCCATGTAAATGCCATTTAAAGGAGAAACCAAGGATAGCCTGAACCTGATAGAAAACCTGAGGCTCTATCCTCAGATGAATCTTGAAGGTCTGAGTCTGAAGTATAAACTCCAAGAGTTCTCTTCAGTTCCCTCTGGAATTAACAAGAAGCTATAGGAAGCACCTTGGAGTGCCCTCCTGGGCTGTGCCAGTGGTAAAGGTGGTTTCTTAAATTTAAGCCAAATACAGTGGGTACCTAAGTTACAAGAATACACTTCTACCTTTGGAAGTTTAGGGGTTTTTTAATACATCAGAATTTTTATGCAGAAATCAATGGAAATAAAAATGTTACCAAAGTTTTGTAAACAGTGTAAAACTAATAACAAGTCTTCCATCTCTTCAAGTGGTTATGGAGCTTAAGCATTCAAGAAGGTTAAAAAGTAACACCGCTGGTAACCTGTACAAAAACAAAAACAAAAACAAAAAAAAAAAAAACCAAAACAAAACCAAAAAAAACAACAAGATAATTGTGCAGTAAGTTGTGTCCCAGAGTGCCTCCCTCCTGCTCCCACCACAGCACACCTTTCTGAAGGCTGTTTGCCACGCTCAGACTGTGCTGGGCTCCTGACTTAGCTGAGGATCCATCTACAGCTCAAGTGTACAGTGCTGGGAGGCAAACCATCTATCCTAAAGTCAGTCCTGCTTACTCATCTAATTCTCTTACACTCTTCCTCCCCAGCTCTCTCAGGAAAGAGCAGCTGAACCTTCCCAGAGGGTGAGTCAGTCTGTCTTAATTAGGTTCCTACATTCATCATGTTGGTTATGAACTGAAGCCTCCATCTATATCATGCAGAAGAGAGAATATGACATCCAGCTAAATGAGATTTTAGAGTTTTTTAATGGAATGAACTACAGTTAGATTATATAATAACCTGAAGTTCAAACAGTACATTTCAGTGTTTTGACTCTTACAGTTTCTTGTGATTTGTTGTTTTCCATAGGCCCCTAAGTGTTAATTCAAGAAAGTGCTTTTGTATGCAACTGTATGTATGCAACATAACTGTTCTCACAGAGTACAAAATTATTATTGTGGTAATAAGTTAGTCCAGTGCCTGCCAAAAAAGGGAAAAGGGAGGGTGCAGGTTTTGAATTCTCTGTTCAACATAAGATGCAGAGGTTTCCATCTCACAATGATCCACAAGGGTAATGATAGCACAAGTTGTTTTTTAAAAACTATGAATCTGTTCCCACTTATTTCAGTGGAAGTTGGATACATAAACACCTCTAAAACTTTTGTCTGTTTTAGTTTTATAGTTGTTCATCTTTTACTTACAAGATTGGTTGCATAACTAGTTTCCAAAAAAACAAAAAGGAGAAGAAACAGTAACAAATGAGAGGATTAAAGTTTTGACCTTCACTAAGTTTCTAAGTATTTGCTTGTCTCTAAACATGTGAATAGTCACATGCTCTTCTTAGGACTCTGAGTGAATCATAAAATAACATTTATTTAACACCTTATTATATGAGAATTTCTTTGCTACTACAAATACAAATAGTTTAGTTCTGAACTTATTTGCTGATGATATGGTTTATCACTGTAGTAGTGTTTTCATAAATATATATTCTTTGTAATACCTTATAAGTTTATAGAATTTAAAGGTATTTTCTTTTCCTAGTTAGAATTTAAAAATCCAAGACAGTGAAAGGAAAATACAAGAAACGGTCCATATCCTCTCATGTCCCAGTGGATTTGAATTTTTACTGTCTCTGTTCTCAGTGCCTTATCTAAGGAGGAGGAGAATGTGATAACCAGAAAATCAGAGTAATAATGCATAAATTTTATCAATGGCACTACAGTAAGTATAAATGTTCTTTAAGAATGTCTATACTTTTAACTTCACACTTTTTTGCCATCACTGGTGGAAGTTTTCATCCTATTCTGAACTGACAACACTAGCATTTCAGCTCTTGGAAAAAAAAAGCAAAGCCAAAGAGGGATGATACAGCTGAAGAAAATGATCATTAACATCCACATGATTCCATCTTCTCTTCTTTTCACTTAAGTTAACAGTGAGGTGCTTAGTATATCACTAAACTTGTGATATATGAGAATTTGCCAGAAAACTCCATAAAAGAAGAAACACCTCTAAGAATTTTTATAACTAACAGTAAAGGGTACCTCAATGTCTATTTCAAAGCTGATTTGATGAATACAGAAAAGGTCAAACTAAAAATAACTAGACTGAATCAGTTATAAGTGTAGTAACATATGCCTCATTTAATAATGAACTCTAAATTTGCTCTGCAGTTTAAGTAGTAGCATGAATGCTAATTCTGACAGTAAAGGGTTATGAACTACCTGTCTGCTTGAGTCTGGCACAAGGTCAGGCAGTTACAGAACTAATGAAAGCCCTGATGTACCAAAAGGTGGATGATTGACACGAGTGTGCTAGCTGAAGAAAGTGCTGAGGAACTCTGGTGCATTCCAAATGACAGTGTCCTGAAACACAATTTACAGCACTCCATTTGTTTAGCCCAAGTGTAGCAATAAGCCCAGGTGCTTATTGCCTGCATAACCATGGCAGAATTCAGGGCGTATGATATTAAACTTTCGCACGTCAATCACCACAGGAATTTTTCTGGTATGGTTTGTGGTGGTCAGCCTAAGAGCATTCTCTGAATGTGTGATTATGCTTAGAAAGGCTTTTCCATATATAATTCAGAGCATCCTGAAAGGATGAAAAGGAATTATTGTTAAATCTTTGTAAGTGAAAGAAAGCATAAAACTGTAAAACCATCAGCTAATAATTTTACAACTGATTATTTAAAATTGTTTGAAAAGCCTGTATTCCTCTATATACTAGAAAAACCTTTGATCCTTTTACCTTCTGGCTGTGCACTCCTCTTCCAGATCTTTGCATACCACAGGATTAATTTTCATCCATTTATTTCCTTTTTAGGCAAATCTACAATGCTATGATAATTTTCAGTTAATTCCCAGATTTCTGTAAGTAATGAGCTGATTTCAGGACATGGAAATACTGGACAACAAAGCATGTAATGGGTATCAGAATGGAAAGTGTCAGAAAATAATTAAACAGCAAAAGATTATTCAGAAACCTTGAGAATATCTAATAGTAAAACAAACACCTTTTTCCCTGAAGTGCTTTTCTGAGAGAATTCATTCAGCTATGTAGGAATTCAGCCACACAGAAAATTTTTAAAGGATGAATCTCAGCTACAAAATTGAGATGATAAACTGGAATATAAAGATTTCATTATTTAGAGCTATTCTGAACTGACTAACTTTCAGATGTGCAGCAGCTCAGAAAAAATTTGATTCAGTTCACTTAGGATTCTGATTTTAAGAGATGTTAACAACTGTAGTAGATAGCTGGAAAGAATTTTTTTCTCTATTTTCATCTATTATCTCCATATTTTGTCTCCTATCCCTCCTCACATCATCTTTCTTCCAGGTTTCTCAAAGAATTTCTACAAAACTTAATCTAAGTAAACACATACTTTCTTCAGAGCTGTAAAGTTCATGTTGCACAAAGCAGACTTTCTGGACCTCCAGAAATCATCTTCAGTTACTGCATATAGAATAATGTATCTAGTTTTAAATCTCCCAATTCATCAAGTGATCAACAAGAAAAAGGGGTAACTCACCAAATTAGGTGGCTGGAACATAGGATGCACATGGAGAGGCTGAGGGAATTGAGCTTGCCTAGACTCAGAAAGGTCTATGGAGGGATGTGATGGCAGTCTTCCTCCTCCTCTCTAATTGGGGTTAAAAAGAAGGTGGAGGCAGGTTCCTCTCAGAGGGTCACAGAGAAGTGACACAAGGCAAAGGCCACCATATACAGCAATGGAAATTCCAGATACAGGCCCTATCATTGCACAAAGAACCATTAAATCAGTAACAAGTAGCTTGGCCAAAGGCTGGACCTGATGATAACTTGATATCATTTTACAACTAATATTTGAGCAGGAGGTCAGACTAAATAAACTCCATGGGTCCCTGGAAGCTCAATTAATTATAGGAACCTTAATGCTAATTGTGATGGAATTATTGGTCTATAATGCTGGATAAACCATCTGTGTGACCTTTTTAATGGGCTAAAGATATAACTGAAGGTTAAGAAATAAAAATAAAAGAAGTAACAAAAAAAGGAATTTTAAGAAAGCAAGTAAAGCCTTCTTTGTATTTGAGCTACAGTGTATATAATGCATACATTCTCCTGTGGTTTTCAAATATGAGTCTGTTGCTGCTGTATGTCACCATAGTAAATCTATTATAGCAACAGGTTTTGACCATTAAATGGGAAAAGGAAAATGGATTTTCACACAAAGGTGAGACAACGGGTTCATGGTGGTCATATGAACTCACAAGAACTGAAACAGAAAAACAACACTCATTACTGTTTCAGCACGTGCAAGAATCAGACATGTACAAAGCTGCTGAATAGAGCAATTTTCACAGTGATTCAAGGCAAAGTAATTTAGCACAGATGTTTCTGTAATTGTGATAGACTCAGAAAATTCAGTGTTCAGTGGTCCTTGAACACACATTTCCCGGCTATATGGTGTATCTTGCGTAATTAATACAATAAAATGGAAGAAGCCTAGTCTGGGTAAAGTATTATATCCCTGAAAGTGATGGGAAGCAGAGAAGAGGATGACAAGGCTTTATCTGGTGTATTTTTACTCTTATATGATTGGTTCACTGTTAGCTTTATTCTGTGGTTTGGGATCTTATTTTTGGTTTTTTGCTTGATGGACTTTTAGGATAGGAATTATTTAGCACATGGTGCTTCATTCCAGCCTAAGTGAATCAAAACAGCTGTGATCAACCATGTTGGAACTCTGTTTCATTCCATCATTCAGCAACATGAAGAACACCTCAGATCTGCTCAAAAAAATAGGCATTGCTTACCAGTCATGTAGATATTCGCAGCAACCTGAATGGCAGAGCTGGCTTTCCACTAAGGTCTGACAGCTTGTCTAATTTTCCTTTGAAATCACAGATACTAAATTATGAGAGAATGAGGAATATATGGAATATTCTTGGAAGAAGAGGAGGAAAAGAAGAGAGACTGCAGTAGATCACATAAAACCTGCAATCCAGAGAAACATTATACAGGGCTTTGGACAGCCTGGTCTAGGGGAAGGTGTTCCTGCCCATGGCAGGGGGGATGGAAGTAGGTGATATTTAAGGTCTCTTCCAACCAAAACCATTCTATGGTTCTATGATCTATTCTACAGGGATGAATTATATCAAGTAGCAACATACGACACAGAGAAAAGACAATATGAGGTAAACCTGGATATCAACTGGAATTATGAGACAAAGTATTCAATTTAGAACAAATAGACTGAAACAGAAGCCTTGATTGTAACCAAGTAAAATAAAAAAATACAAGGCATTGTATGACCAAGTACTAGAAGAGGAAAGGTTATGCACAGAATCTCTACATTAATTCAATTAATGATCCCATTTCACCATTATATACTGACATTCTTGTTCTGTCTATACCTCCAGGTACAGTAGCAGGCTCCCATACTAGAAGTAGCACTGGTCTCACTCTCTGCAGAACTAGGAATTGCAATGTGTCATCATATCCGGTCTCCTGTCCTAAAAAATCAAGTTGTCTCACTTTTTCAATTTCTTTACTTCCCAAACAGTATTTTTGTGAGGATGTGTCACAGTCTTCAGTAATATACATAGCTGATACTGAAAAGGACTACACAAAAGAGAGCTCCTAAAGCTTCCTATTCTTTTCCTTTTTAGCTGTTAACAATGAAACTGAGAACAGTGATGTTGGAAGTGGAAAATCACAAATCATTTATCTTTTGCCTTTCCTGATCTGAACTTTCCATGTGACTAAGAGCAGAATCCTCATTCATGATCCAGAGAAAGCTTTCCTTAAATATATCTATTGATAAAGGTATATGAAAGGGGGCTGTTCCTTCTTCATCCCATACGCTGAGGCTTGTCATGAGGTCAGAGTGACACACTCTTGTGCTGTCTCAGGGACCATTTACTCTGTAATCACTCACATGAAGTGGAACTACTCCAGCAATAGAAATGGAGACTGACCTACTGCAGACATCCCAGAGACTGATCTTCAAATCTCTGCTGGGGGATGTATAGATGTTACACATGAAGATGCTCAAGCCCCCTAGTACTAGATAAAAGGTACAGACCTCTCTCTTGCACAGCCCGTCTATTGTGAGATGAGGCATACATGAGTATCACAATCTAACACAGGGTTCAAAGTTCTGAACCCTGCTCAGGTACTCCCAGTAGTGCAGACTGTTCCTGTGTATCTAATTAATCTTTAAACATATATGGCACAGGGAAAAGGCTTTTAGAGTATAAGTGAAGAGTTTCTCCTCTTTCATACTCGTGTCGTTCCCAGGTAGTACTTTAAGGTTTTTTTTTTTGCAAGATAGACTTTGTGGCGTTTGATTCCCCTGAGCCAAAAACAAAATTTAGGGCAATGGTGACTCATATTCTGTGTGAAGGTTCACATTCAGCTGTAAAGTAGCCAGCAACTACTGGATAAAGAAAAGTAACTTTTAAAAGTTACTTTAAAAGCAGTGACCACTATCCTTTCTTGAAAGAGAAAACTTTGTCACTTCCTCTGCAAAAAAGTTCATGATTGAAAAGTTGTTCAGAGGTAAAATATATCAGTTTCTCCGATACTAGCATCACCCACTGAAGCAAATAGAATATCCATTGGGTAGTCTTTTCTACAGCACTTGGCCCTCCTGAAGTGTAAGGGATTTTTGCACAGAAATCTCCATTGAAAGACCCTACTTGCCAAACTCAGGGCACTTTCAGGGCTAGACAGTGTGTCAGATGCTTTGCTCCACATAACAGAGCATCTTTAAGCAGACGTACCCTGCAGTCTTTTCAAATGCTATCCAAACTCACTCTTTGAGGGTTAGCAGGGTAAAATGGTGTGAGATAAAGGACAGTGTTTTACAGCTCACAATAATGTCACAGTAGAATAATCCCATTGATTTGGATGTGATTTGGATGAAGTTTCACAAGTACACGGCTGTTGCAGCTGAAAAGATAGTCAGACCAGCAGTATCAGGGGTGGAATGGTGGAGCTGAGCTCAGTTTGAGCTACCAGATGGGTGGAGTGACCTGATTACCTGTACATAATAGCAAGAGAGGTTGGAGAGGTCAATCTCGCTTGCAGCATGACACATGTTATGTCAAAATGGTTTGTGACAGCTCCCACCGGCTCAAGAATGACTCCTGCTGACTGAGAAATACTTATGACAGCTCCTACTGACCCAGCCAGTGGGAAACATCTCTTTAACTCAACAGAGATAGATGGTACTGACAAAATACAAGAGGTCCAGGTCAGATATCAAGTCTTTGTTGGTACATTGCAGTCAGAAAATAAAGTCACATAGTCTGCTCCTCTTCCAAGTAGTTAATACAAACTGGAGTATCATAGCTTGCCTTAATAATGCATTGGGTAAAAATCATAAGTAATTAATCTGCTTTCTGCTTTCTCTGTTGCTCAGCTTTCACTGATTATAATCCTCATTATTCATTATATTTATATATTAATATATATTTCCTATTTTACATATTTATATAAATACATACAATTATACACATTTTAATAAATGTGTTACTGTAAGAAGCCCAGAAAAAATATTGGTATAGGAAAATACTCAACCACGAGTATTAGAATAAACCTGTGTACAACCAAATTTGACTTATATAATCAAGGTGCTACATAAATGTATTTTAAAAGACTGCTATGGTTCTGCTCTGCCTTAAAGAATGTTGGGTCTCTACCCCATCATTCTTTGCAAAAACTCTGAACATAGAGTAGTAGCCATAACATAGAGAAAAAAGCTCAAGCTGTTCAAGCTGGTTGCCACTGAGACAGAGAGCTGAAAGTGAATGATGTGCTGAAACACAAAGCTGCAGGATGAGATCAATATTTCTGCCTTTTAATTTTGACTCCTCACCTTCTCTGCTTGCAAGCTTTAAAAATATGCTGCTAACAAAGCTGACCAGTAATAATCACCATATTTATAATGGAATTCATCTCCTTTTCATCTGTTGGCATATGGCTTTCAAGATGCTCCATCCTTTTCTGTCAAGAATGTATAACTTCAGGGTCAATCAAGCACAATCATTTGTGTTTTACATAGCAGAGTTCATTTATATATGGAAACAATACCTAATGAGTTATGGTAAATCATATAATAAGGATCTCTCCTGACTTATGCAAATTTCTCACATAAATTTGATCCAAATAAGACACAAAAGTGGCTTCAACTATAAAGTGAAGAAGTCTCCTGTCGGTGACATATACTTGATCTTTGTGTGTCTTCATCAGTAATTTCTTATAGTACTATGTTAATAATTTGCATTTATCCCTGAAAGTTTTCCCTTTGAGAAGTTTATAGTTGAACAGACATTAGTATTGAAAAATTTAAATCACTTTTCTGATAGAATGCCTTGCAAGAATGGCTTATTGAAGTAAAATATTATCTATTTGCTCAGTCCTAGTTGTTATATATAATTGATTATACAAATACAAATTCATCCTGCTAGGATTGCTGAACCATAAAAGAGCCAACACAGTCACCTGTTTATAGCAAGAACTGAACAAACTTTTTAAAGTCAAAAATATTTTTAACATCCTTATACTTTGGCTTTATCTTGTGTGTATAATTACCTAAGCAGCAAATTGGCTGGTCTCCTATTTTCACCCAAATCAGGACCTGGAATCAAAACAATTCCATGAATAAGATACCAGCTGGATCAGTCTTACCTGCATTAATCTTATGAATCATATTAAATGTCCTACCAGTCTCTGCTTCTTTCCATTCAATGAAAATGAAGCACAAAGCATCTAGTACAGAGAGAGCCTTCTCCACCAGTACCAGTTTTTTGTCTCCACAAAAATCTGACCAATTTTCTGCCCCTAGGCTGAACCTGTCTGGCAGCTAAGCCCCCACTCAGTCACTGACTCCCCCCACCAGGATGCAGGAGAGACTTGGAAGGGAAGATAAGAGACAAAACCAAACTAAAACAAAACACTTGCTTGTTGAGAAAATGACACTTTTATTAGTAAATTAAAAATAGAAAAGAAGTAGCTGGCTCAAAGGTGGTCACTCATTAACACTTATCAGCAATGCAACAAGCAACAATTACCTTGGAAAAAATCCTGTCAGTTTTATTGCTGAGGCCAGTGTTTATGGTATGGAATATCCCTTGAGTCAGTTGTCATTAGCTGTCCTGGCTGTGTGGTATCTTGTCTAAACCTCTTGTTAAGCACAGGACCACTTTTTGGGGCAGCAGAGTAAGAAACAGAGTAAGAAACTTTAAGCTGCAGAGCTAAAATAGTGGTGAGTTTCATCACTGCTTTGGTCACAAATCCAAACCACCAACCACACTATAAAGTCTTCTAACTAGCAAATCAACTCCATAACAGCTGGACTCAGTACAAAAATGATATCCACAACGACAATCCTCAAATGTCATTTGGCCCTAGGTTTCACGGCTCATGTCTATATAAAAGAGTAAAAGCAGAGTTCCACTCCGTTTCAACTGAAGCAGAACAGAAGCTGATAAAACAGGCATGTTTAATTTGCCAGTGGCACCTGTAACACCATAAAACTATCAGATGCAGGTGCTCAGGCATCAGTGGGCAAAGGCTGCAGAGGTGGCATCTCTAAGGAGAGTCCAGGGCTGGTTCCCCATTGCCCAGCTGGTTCCAGCCATCTCCAGCAGGCCCACCACAGGACACAGCAGAGCCCCTCAGCAGAGATGGTGGCACCTCTGGGAAAACTCTTCTAAGAAAGGGCAAACACTGCATGACAGTGTGGAGTGTGGGCAAAAGTGAGAGAGTCCTGTGGACACTAAGCTGAGAGAAGAAAGAGGGGGAGGAGTTGCTCCAGCAGCTAGAGCAGAGATTCCCCTCAGCCTGTGAAGAGGATTAAGGTGAAGTACATATTTCTATGCAGCCCATGGAGGACCCTGTGCTGAAACAGGTAAACATGCCTTGAAGGAAGCTGAAGACCATGCACTGAAACAGGGGAAAAGTGTGGAGGAGAAAGAAATGGCAGCAAAGAGCTGTTATGGGTTGACCCCCAACCTCACATTCCTCATCCCTCTGTGCTACCGGAGAAGCAAGGTCATGTGAGAGGACCAAAGCAGAGCATGGGAAAAAGTGAAGAGGGAGTGGTGGTTTAGTTTTCATTTTTCACCTAGATCTTTTTTAACTGTCAATAAATTAAATTCTTTTTCCCCACATTGAGTCTGTTTTGCCTGTGATCATAACTGGTGAATGATCTCCCCCTCCTTAATCTATGAGATTTTTCATTGCATGTTCTCCCCCCATCCTGTGGGAGAAGGAGAGTGAGAGTACGGCTGGGTGGTACAAGTAAAACATTCATGTCCATCCTCTTTATTCAAACTTTAATTCATATCCCACAGGAAGACCCTTGTGCTAGGGGTGATCCTACTTCCTTTTTGAAATATTCAGAATTACTCAGGATCACAGTATCCTACATCTCAGGTGAATTTATCTGTGCAACACAAGCAGTGAAAAGTGTATGTTATCACTGAGATGCTTTTTGCCCAGTGAAAGCAGAAATTGTGGTTATACAATATGGCTACACCAGCAGCAGCCCTACGTTTCAACACAACAGAACGTTAGAAGAAAAAGAACGTTGCAAGCTTTTAATCAATCTTCTTTCTGTACAAATAAATACTAAAAAATTGTCTGGATCACAAGGGATGCCTAACCTATTAAAATCTAATATTTAGTAAACAAACCCAAAAAATGTTATGCTTGTGTTCCAGATCTTGCTTCATGTAAGCAAGTGAACATGTCTTTATAAAAATATGTCAAATATCTTGGGGGTTATCCTTTTGGCTCAGCCTGAAGCACATAAGCTTACTCTCATATTCAGGCTTCGACACAGAAAATGTGGACAAAAGATAAGCTTAGACTCAACTGAAGGTTAGGGCCAGCACTTCTAATATAGGATAGAAATTGCTATTGATTTTCCTTTTGCCATTTAATCAAAATCCTCTCAAATTTGGTTAGGCCACATATTTTCAAAAAATAAGACATAGCCCACTCATATGATCAGAATATGCCTTTTCAGACTTTAACTAGATACACTGTAGAGTACTTTGTACAAACATATTTTTGTTCCTTGCGTCAACACTGCCTTACATTACTTCGTGATTACTTTCAAGACACAGAAGCAATTATAAGACTTTCTCTGAAGATTTTAATCTGCTAAAAGAATATGAAAAGATAAAAATGTCTCTAACGTTTAAGACCAATGTCTATCTAACCCAGCATCCTGTCTCTGAAGTAGTTCAGTAAGGGACGTTAAAGAAAATAATTTAAAAACAAGTAACTAAAACAAAGCAAGACAAAACATAAATCCATGGAGCTAAAGTGGAATAAACTCTCTGTCTTTGTTATGTCCTTTAATCTTCTGGCAATATATCTTTAAAGATTTCCTGAGCTGGAGAATCACTTCAGCATGTTTAATAGCTCTTGACGCTTTTCTTTCATTAATTTGTATAATCACTTTTTAAAAGGCATTTATGCATGTGGCCTCCACAATATTTTGTGGCAATCAGTTCCACAATGAAATGATGTGACCTGTGATTTTTTTTTTTCCTGTCACTTGTAGACTTGTCACCTAATAATTTAATCATCTGCATGTAATTCTGATGCTGGCATGGGATATATTCCCCCTTTCCATGATGTTCTTTACTTTATATATTTTTATTGTGGTCTTCCTCAGTTATTCTTTTAATTTATTTTGCTTCCTTCTTTTCTTTCTTTTATTCTCCCTCCTAAGACTCCCAGTGCATTTAAATTGTCCTTGGAAGTAAGCTATTCTCTACCTCTGATAATTGTTGTCAGCCTTCTCTGTACCTTTCTTAGTTCTCATATATCCTTTTGAAATGAAGGATTAGAAGTTTATATTGTATTCCAGATGCAAGTACCATCATAAAGTGAACTTCTATGGATTTCTATGGTTATACAGTATTTCATATTTTCTTCTAAAATCCCTCCTTAATAATTGCTAACATTCTGCTTGCCTTTGCAACCACTGCAGGGTATTGATCTGATGTTTTGTGAGAAATATCCAATGACTCCAAAATCCTTTTCTTGGACTGGAATAATGAATTTAGAGTCCATTGCAGTGTTTGAGCATTTACTGCTGTTTTAACCATGCTGGTTGCTTTATACTTGTTGACGTGAAATTCCATGCTACATTATATCACACAGTCAGTGAGTCTCATAAGTTTTTTTCTGAAGCTCTTTGCAGTCAGCTTTAGTTTAGTGTCTCTTGAATAATTAAACAAGTAATTAATAACTGTAGCATAACATATACACGAGAGGACTGAACAAAGATAGGACAGACATTTCTTAACATTTCACTGCTCAGCTTTGCAGGTTTAATGTTCTTTTAGTATTTTATAGCTAAGGTTTAAAAAATTTAGTTATATTGTCTCAAGCGACCATCTGTAAATCATTATGTGCACACACACATGAACACATGGTGACAAGTATCATCACTAAAATAAAACAGACTAACGTTTATCAAGGTATTCAAAATACCAATCAGACATATAGAAATACCTTAAAGAAGAAGAAAAGAGCACAACTTATACATAAAAATGCAAATAAGGACACAGAGAAGCACCCTCTTAGTTTAAAAAGATATTGCACTGCAATTTCTCCTAGACATTTTAGTATACAAGAAAATGTCTGAGTAGTACTGTTCTTCCATTAAACAGGGTTAACAGTTGTATTGTAGTCAACACATCTTCATTTCAAGGTACATATTCAAAACCCCTGACCCTTACCGTTAAAAAAAAAAAAAGTAAACCTAGAAAGGAAAAGTATGTTCTTTTATTCAGGCTTGGAGATTTGCAGTGTTGTATGATTGACACAGAAAAAAAAATATGTTGTACAATTCTATGGCAGACAGGCCCAGGGCTATTCAGATGAGAGAACTAATAACCATGCTGGCAAAAGAAATTTCTTATTAAAACCTTGTTAAGGAACTATAATAATTCATTAAGGGTTATATCATTATAAAAATCCATCATTGTTATAGACTGTTTCCTGGGGCTTCAGTTTAGTAACGTTTGACATGCCCTTTATGCTCCAAAATTAGGTAAAGCTAAAAATGATTTATGCACCGAAAATGTTAAAGATTTTATAAAGCACAAAAATAACTATGCACAGTTTTCTAACCTTGGCATAGTACCTCAGGGGTTCAAAGAAAAAAATGTCTTTTAAAATGGACTGTTTAAAGCCTTGTGTATTCAATGGGTCAAAACCTGCTTACATTAAAAACAGTGGGACTGCAAATGTCTTCAGCGGGAATAAGCTTTTTCACATGGAAAAAATAATTTGAGAATAACTAAACGTAACATCAAACAGGGCGTATGATATGAGACCAAATTAATAAAAAATGAAGAAAATAAGAAAAAAAAAGAATAAAAAAACCCCTCATCAAATATGAGCAACTGTGCTTTAAAAAATATCATGAGCTAAGGCTCAATAGGTATTTTTCAGGATTAGTTTCTGTCCTTGTTCCATGCATATTTTCACTTCTAGCTAAAATTATGGAAATCATCTCCTCAAAGCAAAAAACCTGTTATATTATTTACAATGAAATTAGGAAAACTGCATCAAATGAAAAGATTATTTAAAATTCCCTCTGAGAAATAATGGGTAAATTTTAAACGTGTACATTTTTTTCTGAATAACAGTTTGTGGATAACACGACATTATCCATTGAGGTCACCAGCAGCACCATAGTGATGCTGGCTGCAGAGTTCAAATTCCATCCAGAAGGACAAACTGCTCTGAACAAAGCTGCAGAAGAATGTCTGTCAGCAGCACTGGTTCATGATGAAATGGGTTGTTTAGACCTCATCTGATAGTCAGCAGTGTTACAAATGAACACTGGCCAGTCCCTCACCGGTCATCAGCCAGATGTTTATATCCAAAGTTATGCACTTTTTCATATGCATCATTAAGATCCATTTAGTTTAATTCAATGCTCAGTTTTATTATATGCACAAGTCACAGTACTTCCAGAATATCCAGACTAGTAATTTTTGCAGTTAATGCTGAAATTAATAGAAGTATATCACACTAATTGGCATGCTTCTTGGCTTTGATGCTGGCAGGCCAAGTGATGAATGGGTTGTGGAAACTGAAATAACCTCTCACTTTTGAGACAATCCTTGTCAACTGGAATTGAATCACACTGGAAAGAGAGCAGTATTGTTGCTTTAGCTGCACTATCTTTTTGGGAGATGGCTGATTTTTCTCTCCACACTGACAGACACTGACAGACATTTTTTGTAAATACTAAATTTAAACATGGCCACTTTTGCATGCTCTTGGTGAAGATGTAAAAGTGATGCCATGCATCTACATCTATGAAATCTTACTTTGAGCAAACATGCACATATAAAGACAATAATTTCTTGATAAAGTAACTGAAATCTTAACAATGGAATCATTATTGATCAGGGTCTATTTTTATGGGAAAGGAAATAATAGAAATATAGTAGAAATTTCTGTGTGTGCACTTCCTATTTTCTAGCCCTTATTCTGGTGGTGCTGTCACTTCCCCCCTGCTCTTGGAAATCCTAAAGCTGATGGTTTCATAATGGTGTGTGAAGGATGGGGAGGGGGGGCGGGGGCGTGGTAACACTGAATCATCAACAGCTGGACTTCTTTTCCAGAAAAAAAACTGATCTTCATGCTGATTGTGTCTTCCTCCTCATTCTAGGGTCCACTTGGTGTCATTTTTCTATGTTTGGGAATATGCTTTAACATCTTTCCACTTCCTTTATTGCTCTACATGTGGATTTACTATCTTTGCTACCTCTAAACTCAGTTTTACATGGCTTCAGGTCTGTCATTCTGTAACTGACTGAGCGAATTGTTTATTCCTGTGGGATCTCCAGTCTCAGCCTGCACTCAGTGCCTTATCATCCCACTCCTGTGGTCCTCTACTCTGCATTCTGCATTCCCACATTTCAGGGACTCTGCTGTAGTACCAGGCCTGCATTTTTTTACACTACAGTGTTGCATTAGAATATGTTACAGCTAAACTGAGGGAACAAATGCTGCAGGCAGATCAAGACCAGTTCATGCAAAGCAGGCCTGATGAGCCTCAGTCCTGAGGTTTTTGCAAACACTGCAAATTTTATGGTCTGTTTCTTACAGTGGTAGCACTCTGCTAGAGGATAACAGTGCATCCTGTCTGTGTTCCATGCAAAGAGCCTTCAAACATAAAAACAATTCTCAGAGGTTAGTGTGCTTCCTCTGTGAGGGCAGAATACATCCATAAATGTTCCCATAAACACAGAGATCCCAACCCTTTATTGTGTCATTTAAACCCCATGATTCTTTGCAATGTGTTTAATTGGCACGTGGTGAATGTTTTTTCTTTCATTTTAACCAGAAAGTGAAACAGCTGACATTTCAGATTTAGAAAGAAGTAGGCAATAAAACTCTCCATGTAAAAAAAAAATCTCCCTTCTTCCTCTGACATTTACCCTAGAAAAGATATTTGACTTGAGGGGCAGGACGTATGGAAGGCTGACACGGGGAACAAAAGGGAATAGGTTACCAGTCAGGTCTGAATGTAAATGAATTGTAGATACTGGGGCCTTTCTGGTTTCTTTGAAGGCCCAAAGTTGATACCGGATGTAATATTCCTAATAACCCATTCCTGACATTAGATTCTTATTTTCCCTGGCAATATTTTAAAATGAAATAGGTAGTGCCACCTGCTGTGAGTGTTTAAACCTTTCTCTCTCAAACCTCTCTGAAAATGAATAGGCTCATTTATTTTAATGTAACTCCTTTTAGTATGCACTTCAGGTGTGTAATCTAAGCTACCCAACTCATCACCAGAATGGTAGGCAAAACAATGCATAGAATTATCACACATAAGGAATGCAGGAAAATTTGTCCATCCAGTTTGAAAAATCTAGACTTCCTGCTTTTTCACAATTATATGGGAATAATTCTGATTGCTGCTTAAGTGTTGTTTTGCTCTCTTTGCTGGTTGCCAGCTGGTGTGGACTCGGTTCAATGTATTCAGTGTTAAATGTTAAGGCCCTGTGTGGTTGCATCCTAGTTATTTAGTTCAGTTAAGTTTCCAGATGAATAAATGCAATAAGAAGGTTATGGAACTTCAACCTCCACAGCATGTTTTGTCTCACCTGTGCAAAATGAAGAAATAGTTAGGACATGCTGCAGTCTCTGACTTGTACTGGCTCCATGGGGTGGTATGTAACCCTGAGCAAATGCACATTTTATGCAGTTTTACACTCAGGAGACAATAATAAGCAAAAGTTAACAAAGTTCATGACTTTAGCCACTGTTATTCCAAAAAAGGTCCACTCCTTAATTCTGAGCAATGGAAAAATTGAAGCAAAATATTTTTCAAAGAACTTAGATACTGCAGGAATGGGAAACAGATGTTTGTTGCACTCTGCTATGGCTGAACTTAATATTATATTGATATAATATAGACATGGCAGATATGATAACCACTCAAGTGGTGCTATTTCATAATATCTTCCTTAAAAGAGATGATTTTCTATTCTGTCTAAATTCTTTCTATTCTAAAAATATGGTGAACTATAACTCAGGTTAGTCAGCATAATCTGTACAGGATTATTTTTCTCTAATTGACCCTTGTGTTACACATCTTCCAAATAACCTTAATGCTGCTCCCCTAAACTGTGTCACACTCCAAGAATATTTAGACCATCATTTATTTTAAGTAGGCTGGCTACACTGGTGTTTAGTTTTTTATAGTACTGTGTCAGCCAAATACATCCACAGTCTGACCTGTACTAGCTGCTCAGGCATGTGGCTGTCACCATTTCATGTAGTCTGCATCACACCTAGGCCATGATTCAGAGCTAAAAGTCCACAGGGCAGAAATCTCAGGTGCATTAGCCATCCCAGTAAATCTGTGACTCACTAAGTTGTTTCACCTTCCTTCGGTATTGCTGGCATCTTGAGCTCTGACTACGTGATTTGTTGTCATTCATGACAGAAAACTGTCAAAATGAATATACAGTTAACCACCAAAGTCTAACTGACCTGAGTCACTCTTTGTCCTTATTAGCACCTCTTCCTTCCATCAATGGCTAAGTCTCTGCTTTCACTAGAGCCTGAGGGGCTCTCTTCCTTAAAGACCAAATTGTTTTTACAAACCATCTGTCACCAGCTGAATGACTGTTTTTCCCCAGTTAACAGCAACTAGTGTTTACTCCAGCTATAAATCCCTGATGTGGTTTCAGAGAATTTTGTCTTTAATTCTTTTTTCTGTTCCTATCAATTCATCATAGAAGCATATTTTTTTGAAGTCAGGGAAAATTTCAGCGTACTGTAAGATTAACAGATCAACTTTCCCCATTCCAATGTAAAACAAATGAACTACTTTTCACCTTCCTTTCTTCTTTGTGCTAATGATTTGAGCTGGGAGTCACTCTTGTAGAGTATCTGCAATCATAGAGCTGTCTAGTTCTACAATTCCCTTCATTTTCTCTTTCTCATTCTCTTTGGTCTTGTTTCCCTTGATTATTACCACAAGGAGTGTATTGGGCATGGGCAGGAAAGGAAGAGAAACACAACATCCTCCAGCAACAACACCTTCCTGTACTTAAGTTGTTGATTGTTTCAAAACGAAAAACACCAAAACACGTCCAGGGGAACAGAAAATGTTTGATTTGTTTGTTAGAGCCAGAAGCTATGCTTTTTTGCAAAACAAATACACATCTGTCTTGCTGAGCCAAAAGCAAACTCAGTAGAAAGGAGGAAAGTCCAGATTTACTGATAGTGCTCCACAAATATGAATTATCACAAAATCATTTAGAGTTGATTTGATATACTGACCTAATAATTGATTTGAATTTTCAGAAATGGTATCAAAATTAGTCATGTCTCAAAGGGGATTCTGACTTAATTTTGTTTTCTGTGTCATCTTTGGGAACATGCTGTATCTACATCATACCAAAGGAAGAATGATTTTTTTTTCATGCCACAGGGCAGAAAATAAGAAAGATGGAAAGAAAGGGGGAAAAAATATCCCAGACAGTGATATGCCTTATGAGTGCCTTCTTTTGTAAAATTGCCTTAAACAGACAAGGTCCTTGAAAAGTTGAAGTTGGACAAAAGCAAATACTGTGATCATAGATAGCTGCAGTCACACAGCAGGCATGTAGCAGTGGAGTTCACAGCTGCTTCTTTCTCTGGAGTAAGACATGCAGCACTAGAAACAGCAATAAGCTTTTAGCAAAGATGCCACAGATCAGCAGTTTCATCAAAGGGACAGAGTGGCTGCAGAGAATTTCCCATTCCACCACCCCTTTTCAAAGAAGACACACAAGCATCTAGTGAATCAGAGACTGCATTCCCATAGAGCTTCTTATGACAAGTGCTGTCAAAACCACATGGAAATATATCCTCTTTGATTTAGCTACATGATGGTTTGCTGGTGTTTTCTGGAAGGTCTTTTCTTGTGGGGTTTTTGGGTGTTTGGTTGGTGAGCTGCTTTTTTTTTTTTAATAAAGACCTCGTTCACTGATAAGCTTCAGATAAAAAAACAGTGGGAGTAAAGACATAGACTCCTACAAATATCAGCCTGTGTCCGGTACAGAAGTTGAATAACTGAAACTAGAAATAAAATACAAATGTTTTCATTTAAATTATTTTTCCTCTGACATAATCACAGAGAAAATACAGTTAGATAAATAATTTCTTGAAATTAAATTTAAGATATATTATTTAATAAAAACATTTGTCCTTTCCCTTTTCCTAACAACAACAACAACAAAAATTAGCTCTTTAACCATAGCTTGTAGAATTTGTCAAAATTAAAATCCAGTGTTTACTATACTTCCTGCCTGGAGATGCTGCAACTAAAATACAAAAACCCAAAATTGAACCAAACCAAACCAAATAAACCCACCCCATCCCAAACCAAAGAAACAAAAACTCCACAATACACAAAAAAACCAAAACCAGAAAAAAATGAAAGGAAGGAGGTTGTTTCTCACTTTTCTGTACTGAGAAACCAATCTGTATAAAGACAATATTGACTTACCCTGGAAATTTTTAAAAGAACAACAGACAGTTAATCAAAGTGGCTGTCCCAGGCCTGAACTGTAAAAATGTTTTGAGCAGGAGCTGCTGGCATTTCCAGCCCACAATGGGAAGGGAGCTTTGTTTATCCTGTTTCTATCATCTACCTTTTCAGGGTTTTGATGATTTCCCTTGCCAGCTGCTGGTGAGCTAAAAAACATCACATCCAAGTACAGGTGGGATGAGGTCCCACAAAAAAATCACTACTTTATTTGTTTCTTAATAGTTTGTGATTTTGTTATTCATTTTTCTGTTTAAAGAAGTGCCCATCCAATGCCTTAGGTAAATGTGCATAAAACTTGAAACAATCCCATCAGTGTTTTCTGAGGACTAAACCAAGCAGCTGGTCTGAACAGAAAGAGCTTTCACTGGGATCCTGATTGATCCCCAAGCAGCTCCTTTGCTCCCACAAAGGTGCATTTCAGCAGACCTGCTGGAAGTCTTTTGTGACATATAGACTCCCCGGGCAAGCCAGTTTTTAAAATCTGCTTTTAGTTCCTCTGGCAGTTCTGCTACTCCAGAGATTTCTGAGCTTCTGTTCTTTGCTCTCATGCAGAGATGGATGGTGGTCAGGATAAACATATGGAAAAACAGAACAACAGCCCATTTCAACGTGGAAGTGAAGATGAGCAGAAAGGGAGTTAAAAGGTGGCTATTTTTAGGAGATAGGAGGGTACAGGTGTCCTTTTGTATTAAGTAAAAAATAAGTTCTTTAAAAGATGCTTTTGCCTTCACTCTGCCAATCGGCATGCATGGGAATTAAACATCTGGAGCTATGGTGTGTCTGAATTTTGAAGTTTATTTCAAAAGGAACCAACTTTTTAAATTTCATCCCCTTGTGTCTGATTTGAGTGCCTTTTGAAAAATAAGCAATAAGACAGCTAAGGACAAGTTGCCTTCTCTTTGCTGGAGAGGATTATCCATGTGTTTTGAGGCTCATACAAGGATAGAAGTTATTTGTGTCTTCACATTGTAAAAGCCAAGTCCATCCTGATTGTAGTAGTGATTTAGCAGCAGATTTCCTTATCATAATATTCAATACTTATATTGATATAAGCTTAGTAAGAATGGTTTGGTGGAATGGAATTTACATCCAGATTTCATTTCCCTGAATATAGGTGTCTAAAAGAAAAATAAATATATACATTTCCTATGTACTTAGCAGAGATTTAATCAATACAGCAATGAAGCCTGGAGAGCAAATCAAAGGTCCAGCCTTTAAAAGTCTACCTGAGCTAAGAATCAGTTGAATTACTCCCCAGGATCTTCAGATTGTCCTGATCTACAGCCTCCTCCAAAACTGCTAGAGGACCACAGGGTGTTCTTTTCCCAGTTTTCAGCAATGCACTTGCATATGAACACAAAATTCCTTACCTGGAAAGTCCTTTCTTTATGTCCTTGGTGTACTGAGATGGGGTCAAGGCTACTGATAAAATACAAGGTTAGAGGAAGCTTGACTTCAGAGCATCAGCCTTTTAGTTTAAGGGCTACCCTCCAACACTCACCTCCCTATTTAGGTACCAAAAGAAATTAGTGATATTTTCAAAAGGCCTGAGAACTGGGAGTTTTGGGAGAAGTCAGCATCCTCACAGGATAGGGGAAGTTTTAAAATTTGTTTGGGCAGCAAGTCTAACTTTAAAAATGTAGCCATTTTTATTATTTAAAATTTGAAAGAATTATATTTGTGAGTCATACTGACACCCAATGGTGTGAAATCAGACAATGGGAAATTTTCAACACTACAAAACTGCATCAAATTTATAATCAAAGCAATATTTTAAAAAATAGTAAAAGATTTCTGTAGAATAATCAATAACCTATTTCAGGAATAAAAATATCTAATGAGAGTTTTACACAAATTGAAGGATGGTAATGGATGAGAACTGTCATGAGAAAACTTTAAACCTTAAAGATTTAATTCCAGCAGCACTTGATACTCAACGTGTTGAAGTCAGGGCACTCGGTGTCCTGCATAACCTCAGCAAGTGAACTTCAGGACAACCTTGGGATTTTTTCTGTGCTATGGCACAGAAGAGAAGACTGGAGAACCATTTTGTGTGTATCTAGGGCAAAGGAAACAGTAGTACACAAATGTTGACAGAGGGGAAGGGAATGCCTGGAAAAGGATATATATGGCTATGAGGTTTTCAAAATTATATTTGTGGGTCTACATGTAGACAGAGAATCACACCACAAGTGTCTCATTATTATGTAAAGAAGCTCTGGAAATATATATCTGCCCACATATAAAGGCTGCTATTAATAGTGAACAAAAATTATCTGGAGATTCTGTAATCATATGTACATACACATACAACATGTGCACACACACTACAAAAATTTGTGATTTGAAAAATGAAAATGAAAAACAAATTCTAGCATATAATTGTTCTTTTCCTGCAATTGTGTAGTAAATGTTGTCAAATGCACTATGATATTAGCTTCAGTATTCCTTATAATGGCACCATTTATTATTTATTTAATTCCATAAAAGCAAGTAGAGTTAATCAGAACCATATTGGCATAAATAAGAGGAGAATCAGATTTTGAAAGGTGACATCTTGCTGTCTGTTACACAGCTGTCAGAATGGATGAAAAAATCCTGTTATGTTCCTCCAGACCATGTACCTTTAAAAGCAAAACTGTCAGTGATTGATGGAGTTCCAATGAAAGATACAACAATTATAATGCTGCAACATATGTGAACATCTCTCTGTACATCAATGTCATTTAGGCACGAATGCTGTAATCTGACCCAAGCAGGTTTCTTCTGACAAAAAAAAAGAAAAAACCAAACAAAAGCCCCCTTCAACCCCACTCAAAACCACAAACAAACAAACAAAAAAGAGTTGCATGTCAAATACATTTAAATATAAAATATAGTAGGTCTCTATTAGAGATTGTGCTGGCTTTAAAAACTCAGTGTGGAAATTAAGACCACTCAAGCCACTCCAAAGGGTGTGGCTCAAGCCAAATAGGACTTTTGATAGTGCCTATTACTAGGACAGATTTCACTTTGAATTCACAAAAGAGTTTCTAGGCAAAACAGGGGGAATTTGATTACTGCCTTAAGGAGTCCATCAAATAAATTAAAAAATAAACTAAAAGAACCCCACCCAAGCCAAACAAAACCATTAAGAAAAAGAGAAAAAGTTTCTAAAATCTTTGAAAGACATCTTATTTAGCAGTTTAGGAATTTACCCAGGATGACATAGACTCATATTAAATCTGCTCTCCCTCTAAAGTGTTTTGAGTCTACAACATTCAAAAGAAGGAGTTAATGAATGCTCCTTCCTGAATATTTTTATGGCATAATCTGACACAGGACATTCGGTATTTCTTGCCTTTAGAGGAGCCATGAATATAGCCTTTGAAACTTTAGCTGGAATTTTGTTGGAGCTGAACTTGCAATCAAAGTGAAAAAAAAATTATAGCAATTATTTTAAATTTTCACTCACTCCTTGCATTCTATGCAATGTGACAAATGATGGAATGACTGATCCTGAATATCTTCCAAGTTGATGCCTAAGTTATTCCTAAGTACTAGAGCTCAGTGACAACATTGTAGCTTTTTGACCTTCAAGGGAATTAGTGAAGCATTTCTTACGGCAGAACTTGTTATTCGTTATACGCAGGTAAACAAGACTGGAGGAGGGTAAGCACGTGAAACTGGTAAGAGCACGCCAAAAAATTGAATTTAAAAACTATGGGAAAAAGACAGAATTGAAATTGAACAGCATAAGCAAAACTTGTACCCTGTTTTTCCTTTTTGCCTGTTAACAATAATTACCCCCACCCTTATGTGTCACAAAGCAAACAAACAGACTTCTGGAAAGATGGAGCAAAAGGCAGGGCTGACAGTTCTGCAGCCAGCTCAACAGCAGTGGAGCCTTTACTGGGTGCCATCTGCAGCACAAAAACCAAGCTGTGCTTCCCTTTTAAAACCTCCTATGGAAACAACTTGAAACTAGTAATGATTGATGTGTCTTTTATCAAACACACATAGCTAATCCAGTAACTGTATCTTTCACATTTATATGGCATTTTCAGGCTAATGAACAACAATTAAAGCTGGGCACTGGGACATTCCCTTTTTTATCATAATTCACTAAGGGCTGGAGCTTCAGTCATTGCATCTTCTAAAGCTTTACAATTTTTTTTTCTGATTATAAATGAGTTTTTTATTCTGCAGATTTTAAGACTTTGGTAGAAGTCTTTTTGTTGCTATTGTTCACGGCTGAAGGAGAAGGTTATTTGTTTTACTAAGATAAGGTTTCTAAAACATCCTGCTTTAAAAAATAGAGCAAAAACAGATGATGTTTGCTCTCTTTTTCTAGTTATCTATTATTTTCTTAAGAAACTGAAATGCCATCTTGCCTCCTGGATAAATTATCTCTTTGTTTAAAACACAGGCAAAAAGCCTCCAAGATACAAACAAAGGTCAGCTGAAGAGGTTCAGTTTAGTGCAGGCATTGCTAAACACAAAGTTGTTTAGTTAGACTTTCAAAAACTTTTCCTTTTCTTACATTTAACACTGTTATTACTTTTACACTGTTCTGGTTTGCAGTAAAATGACTCAGGCCAGAGCAGGAGTCCAGGCACTAGCACTGCAGCTGCCCTTCCTGTTAGTCCTTAGCACAGCTCTGTCCTCTGTGAGCTCAGTCCATCTCAAACAACGCCAAATTACAGCCAGGGAGTTAGCTCAAACACCATTCTCAGTAATCAGTTTGTTTGTGGTTATATTATGTGTTAGTTATCAACTATACTGTTCTAACTTAGTACAGACGTAATCTTGGTCAGACCAAAATTTCACTAATTTCATCCACCCTCTGACCTGATTTGGAGAAACTCCAAAATAAAGAATAAAATTGGAAATTATTTCATTTGTAGTCATACACTGTAATGAAGATGTGGTTTGAAACTTCTTCAATTTCTTCAGGTAATTATGGAGCAACCCTGGATGTACAGACAGCCTGGGGAATGAGAGGCTGGAGAGCAGTGCCATGGAAAGGGACCTGGGGTCCTGGACAATGGCAAGTTGAACATGAGCCAGCAGTGCCCTGGCAGCCTGGAGGGCCAACCCTGTCCTGGGGGGCATCAGGCACAGCATGGCCAGCTGGGCAAGGAGGGGATTGTCCTGCTCTGCTCTGAGCTGGGGCAGCCTCACCTCAAGGGCTGGGGGCAGTTTTGGGTGCCATGGTGTAAGAAAAACATTTAACTATTGAAGTGTATCAAAATAAGAGCAACAAGAATGGTGAAGGTCCTTGAGGGAAGCTGTGTGAGGAGCAGCCAAGGTCACTTGGTCTGTTCAGCCTGCAGAAGACTGAGGGGAGCCCTCATAGCAATCTACAACTTCCTTGTGAGGGAAAGAGGAGGAGCAGGCACTGATCTCTTCTCTGTGGTGACCAGTGATAGGATCTGAGGGAATGGCCTGAAGTTGTGTCAGAGGATGTTTAATTTGGATATTAGAAAAAGGTCTTCCCCCAGAGAGTAGTTGGGTCCTGGAAGAGGCTCCCCAGGGAAGTGGTCACAGCACCAGCCTGACAGAGTTCAAGAAACATTTGGACAATGCTCTCAGGCACAGGGTGTGACTCCTGGGGATGGTGCTTTGCAGGGACAGGAGTTGGACTAGATGTTTGTGGGTCCCTTCCAGCTCAACATATTCTGGGATTCTGTATCTAAGCTTTCAACAATATATTAAACTTTTCTCTTGGGTTCACTGAACCCAGTTGTTGTTGTTTAACCCCAGGGAGTAACCAAGCTCCACACAGCCACTCACTCATTCCCCACCAGCAAGATCAGAGAGCACTGGAAGGGTAAAAGCCAGAAACCTCATGGGTTGAGATAAAGACAATTCAATAGGGAAAGCAAAAGCTGCACACACAAGCAAAGCAAAATGAGGAATGGGCAGGCAGATGTTCAGCCATGTTGAGGAGAGCAGGGCGCCATCACATGTAATGGTTACTTTGAAGAACAAACACCATCACACCAAACGCCACCTCCTGCCCCCCTTGTTATATGCTGAGCTTGAGTTCAGATGGTCTGCAATACCTCTCTGGCCAGTTTGTGTCACCTGTCCCAGCTGTGTCTTCTCCTGACCTCCCATACACCCCCAACCTCCTTGCCAGTGTGGCAGCATGAAGAGACAAAAAGCCTTGGCTCTGTGTAATCCCTGCTCAGCAATAACAAAAACATCTCTGTATTATCAATCCTGTGTTCAGCACAAATCCAAATCACAGCCCTACACCAGCCAGTGTGAAGAAAATTAACTCTACCCCAGCCAAAACCACCACACCCATGAAAAAAGAGGACCAGGAAGTTCCACCTGAACAGAAAAAAGAACTTTCCTGTGAGGATGATGGAGCACTTGTGCAGGTTCCACAGAGATTCTGGCAATAGCTCCTTCCCTGGAGAAATCCAAAGCACAGTCCTGAGTGATATACTTTAGGGGGCCATGCTTGAGCAGGGAGGTTGGACTAGACTGACCTGCAGTGCTCCCTTTAATCTTAAACATTATGTGACTCTGTGACCATCATCTCAGATGGAATTGATGCATAACACAAGTTTTAGCCTTTGAAGAGAGTTATTTTGGAAAACAAAAAATTTTGATTTTCTTTTTTTTTTATTAAGAAAAAAACTTTGAATTCCAGGCAAATTAAAAAAATTAATTTAAGGAAGTTAAAGAAATATATGACACAAGTTTTTTCACAAGCACATGGAAACTGATTGCAATCTACTGAAGTAAACTAACTACAACAGAATCAAAATTCCAACCAGGTATCTTTAACATTTCTTTCATTTAAATAGAATAAAATAAGCTCACATTAATGGATTAATGCACTACATTATGTAAGTAAGATTAGATATTTAGATAAATAGTATGTTCTCCCTGGATTATACAAATACTTAAAAAGAAAATCCAGATTACATATAAACAAATACCCAAACGAAAGCTGAGCTGCAGCCTCTGAAATAATTTGCAGTGAGACAGATTTCTAAAACTATTTATATGTCCAAAATGAAGTGCTTTGGTGGGTGTTTGAAGACTTTGGCTTTCTTATAAGTGTGATTTGAAAATAATGCTGCTTTTAAAAATTTTAGCTAGAATTAGCTAGAAATCTGTAGCTAGAAATCTGTATTATTTAGAAGTCTAAATATATAAAAATCCCAAATTATTTCACTACTGTCTGAACTTTGACATCTTCTTTATATGCACATATTGCTGCTGCTTATTTTACCCAACAAGGAAAATCACATAGCCAAGGTCACAGAATTGAAGAATGTAGTAGTCTTATTTGTACAGGTGAGACTAAAACCCATCTTTTCTTTCTCTGTCCCTTTCATCCAGAATGTAGAGGTCTCAAAGGACTGTAGTGCCAGGTCAAAAGTTAAGAGCAATAGCTTTAGATCCTTTCTTCTGCTAAGGCATCAGAAGCCTCTTTTGAGTACTCTCTTTTTTTTCTCTCTCTACATGAACTCCTGGTGAGAATTTCCCTTCCTTTGGGGCACTTTTAGTTTTGCTACTTTCTAGGCTTTGAGAAAACTTATTCACTGTTCTGCCTGCCTGGATCTAGTCCTGAGGTTTAAACTGAGTGGTATAACTTGTTTGTTTCAATATTTAAATGGAATCAGAAGAGACATATTCTCTAGTTTTATATTAGATAGGTGCCTAGTGGGATACTAAAAATCTTTTTATGTGCACTTACTTGGTAATATCTGTCTTACACTGTGTTGAAGTCATTATTTCCTGTTGGGGACTTTAGAGGAAAATAATATCATAGTCACTTTTCTTGGTTTTTTTGGTTGGTTGGTTGGGGGTTTTGGGGGGTTTGTTTGTTTGTTTTTGGCTTTTTTTGCATATGAGTGTGTGCTTTTGTTTGTTTTGAGATGTTCCATTGAAAACTAGTAGGCAAAAAAGAAAAAAAGAATGAGAAGGATCAAAGGATCAAATTACATACTAACCTTATGAAAATTGACAATTAAACAAAAAACCCATTAGGATCAAAATGTGAATAAGAACAGCATTCTGTTCTTAAAATATACAGAATAACTACCCTGCAGAACAACATTTGTTGCTTATAAGGCACACTCATTGTGCTTTCAGTGATTTGTGTGTAAAATACATAATTTTCTGAGTAAAGCACAGTATTAAATTGTTGCAGTACAAACCAAATTTCTCTCTCTATGGTGGCTTTCCATCTATCCAGCAAGTCTCACATTTCTCTCCTCACACTCAGTTTATGTGAAAATTGGATCTCAAAATACATACAACTATCCTCAGCACACATCTATATAAGTCAATAGGAAAATATACAGAGTTAAAAACAAATCTTACATGTATTTATTGATTCATGATCCACCTGTGTTCAGATACTAGAAACAAAAAGGGCTGGAGAATATATATACTGAATAAAGTGGAAATATCAACCACAGGGATTTTTACAAGGACCTTCTGATGGGTTTGAGATACAGGTGAGGAATAAGCCTGGAAGTGATTGAAGTGTAAGAATTGTGCCATGGACAGATAAGCTAGAAGCTGAGCCTACAGTTCTGAGAAAGGTGACTTCTTCAAGGCACTGGGCTAAAAAGGGTACCTCTGCAGAATGGTTCTTAACAGGTGCGTTCAGGGAAATATTTAAATACAAATAAAAGGACAATGACATCTATTCAAGATGATCATCACATGGAGGAGATGTAAAAAAAAAAAAATTTTAAAAATCAAGTTTATCTTGTAAAATCTTTGCCAAAAAATAGGTGTGCTATATTTAAGCATCTTCAGAGAGATTTCTAGGGGTAGGAATAGGAAACAAATTTATGTAAGAACCTGGCTTTGTCCTCTTTCCTCCGTCCAAGAACCTGACATCTAAACACCAAGCTAACTGGAAAATCACACTGGTCTTTGTTCAGTGTGTGACTTCTAAGTCTCATTCTTGTAATAAATTCTAATTCTTCTAATTTTAATTGTTTTACATTTATAAATGTGTCAACAAGGGGAGACAACCAGTCAAGTGAGAAAAAAAGGGAAAATAGCTGAAGTCCGTTGTAGAATAACCACTCATACAGAGGTTTTCCCCAAGCCTAGATGAAAATGGAGGGAGGCACTAATGATAATTTGTCTGTGTTGTGACTCGGATGTTTTCCTCAGAGTGGAGAGGTATTTTCACAAGATTCTGATTTGTTTGAGGTGTCTGTGATCTCTGCTTCACATGGTACACTGTAGGCAGATGCCTGATAAGTATATTCAGGAGTAAATTCTGATTTGTAATTTTTCTGGTTGTACTTGGACTGTGAACTTCATAATTTTTAGACAAACCATGAACCAAAAAATGTTCCAGGAATAAGGCAGGGGCTTTAGAGGTTTTGTGAAACTTCATAAATAACAAGTCTTGTCACCACAAAGTCACATGTGCTTGAACATAAGCTAAAATGCTCACAAATTTCCCTTTCTCCTTGACTCTTAGAGCACCTTCAGCTCTTGAGCTTGACAAAGGTCTGTCATAAATGGCCTCTTTCTCTGACAATGTTTTAGTATTGGGTCTCCCACCAATACAAAGCTACTCATCTTATTAATTATATATTCAACCTTATTATGGCTATCTAACTCATTATCAATGTCCATAAAATTGTTCTAATTTGAAAGGGTGAGTTTTATCTGTCAGTATAAAAATATTTTTAAGTATAAACCGAAGTTAGATATTAATAAATATTATCCTATGATCTTTTGTCTTTTCAGGAGTTCTGCAAGACATTTTATATTCATTCTGTCTGTTTCCTAGGAAATTATAAGAAAACATGTAATGTTTACCTTCAATATAATGAAAAACCAGAAAGCGCTCAAAAAATTCCAAGAAAGCTCCATGAGGTTTGCTGATTTCCAGGTAAAAGCAAATGATTAAATGCAATTTAAACTAACTTACAGTAAACCAGGGTCAGACAATGTGCGTAATATATCAAGGTCAAAAGGCAGGTGATTCTTTGAGACAATAACTCTAAGGGCAGGGAGTAACTTTTTTTTTTTTAATTGCAAAACCTTTCTGTGCTGCTTTGTATCCTTTACGAGTTTTAATTAAGACAGTTTGCTGGTGGATGCCCAAAATAAATACATGTGGATATAGCACTCTCTCTCTTAAGAAATGTCTGTGGTATATAGTGTTTAAAATTTTTATGCCTTTGTGACTCTATGTATCCTTTATTTCATCACTCCCTTGGTAGTGTAGCTTATTTTCCAAGTTAAACAAAGGCATTGGCAGAGAAGCTACAAAGTGTTCTAATCTCCTGACCCTCATACTGACAGTTCAATATATTTTAGAAAAACTAAAGATATGGAAGTGAAATTATGAAACAAGCAGGCACTTTAAAAGAATGTTCTATAAATTTATAGCTTTACTGCGTAGTGGAACTGCTGTAGTTTTAAAAGAGCAAGGACATACATCTGGAAAATAAAACATAATGGTAGTGGCTCACTGGAAGAAAAAAGATAAAAAGATCTGTCAAATAAAATTGTACAGAAAAATGTGAGATTATTGGTTTCATTGGGATTTATTAATTTGATAAATTTCAATTCTTGTTTGCTAAATGAGGGTGGGGGAAGCTGCTACGCAGGCTGATGACTTGCAATCATTTTATAGCATGTTCTGGTTTTATTTTTCACCTATATCTAAAATTCATGCAGTTAGCTAGGGAAAGGTTCTCTCTCCTCAGCGGGTTGGTTCTTGCAGTAACTCAAAGCACACATATTCAAGCATCAAATGTCACCACATTGCCATCTTACTGTGAGTGACTGGAATTTACTTCCTATTGTTAGTGATGCTGAAAATTTCTACTAGATACTATAGAGTTCATAATGTGTTGTCTAAACTGAAAACATTTTCAGGGACTGAACTGACCTTTTAGAAAACTGCACTTTCATCCTTAAAGTGCTGGACTATTGCAATATTTCATTTAAAAGGTTATTTAAACTTTTTTCATCTTTTTGTAGAAAAGGGTAAGGATTATTTTGTGAAAGAAGTATCTTCATATAACTCTTCTATGTCAAAAACCAAGGAAGAATACCATTCATTACTCTAAAATTGCTTCAAGAAAACTAGGCAGAAAAGACCATGGCTGCTATTCTCCCTGAGAAATGAGCAGATAATTGTAATTAATATTTAATACTTGCTTTGTAGAGCAAAGTATTAGAGATAAAGTGGATTTTTTTCTATGAACATTCTGAGAAAAGATGAGAAGAAGAAAATATTTTTCTTCTATGTTATTGACTTGGAACTGAGGTACAGAGAAATGATGAGCTGCTCACAGTCAGTCAGAAAAATCTGCGACTAAATGTGTACTTCTCCAGTGCCACTTAAAAGTCCCAACAAAAAATATCTTTCCCTACCAATTTGGCTGAAAAGGGACTGATTGCTTGTAGAGCCTAACCATAATACAGCACCTGTGCATTTAAAAGAAGGAAAAAGAAACTGAAGCAGATTGCAGAGTTGCCAGCCTGAGGAGTGCTGACCACAAACAGCCTTTTCCCCCTGCAATTTATCAGAGGAAGGGAAAAGAAGTATTAAAGATAGGATTAATCCTCTTTAGAGGGGAGAATGTGGGAAATGATTACTGCAAGAACTGGTTGGCTGTAGTGCTAAGGGATCAGATTTTAGAAAAAAATAACAGCCTGCTTCCAAATGATAAATGAATATGTGAGCCTCACTGATGGCACACATGACTGTTTTTAGACTTAGAAGAAGTGACAGAGGAAGATGAGCAGTCATGTAAGTGGCAGGGTAAGTGTATTAAAGGCATAGCATAAGAGAAACGAGATGACATAAAGACCAGTGACCGTAAGGAGAGGTGATAAAAAAAAGAGAAGGGAATATATTAAGGAAATCAGTTAACTCTTCACATTCTCAATCTTGTATCTCTTAGGTCAATGAAGAAAACAGCATTGTCCCAGGAAATAAATAAAGAAATGTGGAATTAAGAACAGAAATAAAGGAATACAGAAGATTTAACTGTATGTTTTTGCTGGCATCATCTTCTTAGAAAATTTCATATGTATTTGATACTTTTTTTCATAATCACAAACATGAACTTTAAATGAGTATTTGTCATTTCCAGGAGGCTCAAACACGTCTGATTAAATAAAGCAGATATAACAGAGAGAGGTACAGCCCAGCCACTTATTCCTGGCCTAGCTAGGTTGCCAAATAATGTTGGTTACATGCAATTTTTTCCTTTGAAATGTACAATAAATTGTGTTGTCTTGCAGTAGGCTGGGTTAGGAGTGTAATTTATTAAGCTGGTATAGTTTACATATGTCAGCCACGAATCTCAAACAATAATGAACTAAATCAAATTAAATTAAGCTTTTAGGGACTACTATAGAATTATTGGACCAACATAAAATATTTTTTTCTAAAGAAATATCTATCATATTTCAGAAGAGAGTATGAGACCAAGGAACACTTAAAAAGCAGGCCACCCTTTTATGGAGGCCAAAGCACAAAGATGCTCCATTGTTGCAAGCTTCTGGAAGCAGTGAGCAGTGCAACTGAGGTTTTACTTATTTTTGTAACTTCTATAGAGGTTGAAACAGCTGAAACTAGATCCTGAGGGAGAAAACAGAAGCTCAGTCAACACTTTAACCCCAGCACTGGCACAAACAGGAAGCTGCCTCTGAAAGAGGATTCACCTACTAACTAAACAGCCACTCAGATCTTTGCTGAAGTTGAAGCTGTTCTTACTGCATAAACATGAGGTTTTCAGCAACAGAACACCATGGGGAAGTAATCCTTTGGGCCTCCTATTGCCTTGCAGTAGCTGTAGCTGCTTACATCTTCCCTGTCTAGGTGTAGAATATTTATAGGATCACAGAATGAATGGTGTGGGTTGAAAGGGACCTTTAAATGCCATCTGGTCCAACCCCACTGCAATGAACAGGGATGTCTTCAGCTACATCAGAGCCCTGTGTAACCTAGCTTTGAATGTTTACAGGGTTGGGGCATCCACCATCTCTATGGGCACCCTATTATACTTCTGCTCATTTATTATACTTTTTAACTCACTTTTCACGGGTATTAAGGACTGTGCATAACATAAACAAATAGAATACTCAACCTAAAATACCTTTTTTTTGTTGATGAAGTTGTATTAGAAATTATTTTTAAAAAATTTTCATTTTTTCTCTCATTTTAAGGACATTTTAATATATTGAGATTCTTAATAGAACTTGTTGATAAATTTCCATCAAAATCTACTAAATATGGAATGTGTATTTTCCTTGATATTGACATTTTTCGTAGGTAAATGTCAGATTGTCACCTTTTTTTTCCCCTACTTTTCTTTTAGGGAATGTATATAGAACATTTTCTTTCAGGTCAACATTATAGTAATAGTTAGATCCACTGAAGCTCTTAATTTCCTCAGAAGTACTGTAGATTGCAGGATTCTGGAGTCTTGTGATGGTGGGACTTCATCACTATGGTACAGTCAGTATGAGAGGTCTTCCTAGAAAGACACTGTCTACATGACAGTCTAAAACACAAGAAGAAGAGCTGTGATCAAAATCAGCAAAACTATCTACTTACTCTATTCTCATTGACCAAAACAACCATAGGAATTTGAAGGATCAAGTTCTTAACAATCCCTCTCATTTCATAACTCATTGCAAATTTATGAGATGCTGAGTTTTGTTCACACATATTTAAATATCATAAAGAAACTTGTATCTGTCCTATTGGTAGTTATTACAGCAGACAGGAGCACCAAGCTATTTAGGAACAGCTATTCTAATTTTCATTGATTTCAGCAGGGACTGAGGCACCAAAATCCTACTCAGCCAGGCACCTACAGACAGCTGTGAAACCAGCGATCGTTATTCATAGTGTTGAGCACTCACCCATTAATCAGGGTAAAACTTGAGAATTGAGAATGACATATTTGTCAGTCCTCCTCACTTCCCATAAACACTTTTGTTGATTTTCACTTATATGTACAATACTAAATGAGTGGAACAGTGCACTTTACTGAATCAATACAGAGCATGATGATTTAAAGTGTCAGGATATAAGGCACAAATAAGAAAAAAACAGGAGGCAAGAATAGCAACATTACTGAGAAATGAAATAGAATCTGCTGAGAAAAATGGCATAAACACTTGGAATGACAGCAGAGAAAGTTTTGATAGAAATTTGGATAATAAAGGCAGTCAGGTAATTCACTGATGTAGCTACAGATCTCTCGGGCAGTTAGAGCAGATATGGCAGTACACTCAGCACGGTCTCTAAGAGCTTGGCTTTAATCTTTATCAAAGGAAAAGTAATTACCTTGACACTGATTTTGAAGGAAACTAAGCAAAAACTTAGGAGGATTTTCTTTCCAATGAACTATAAATTGTTGGGAGGGAAGTGATGGGGAAAGAGTGTTTGTTTTTATTTAGTTCTTTTGGTTTTGTTTTTCTGCTAAATAGCCTACATGGTTAAAGGCACTCCTGTATATAATGCAATGACTTGAGACAGGTATAAACACGGCTGATATTGAAAACATGCACTATGCAGCAAATAAAAAATCTTCAGATTTGGTGTACTTATGAGACTTCTTAGCAGAGAAAGAAGTGCATCAAGTTTGATGTCAGAAAGTCTGACTATGAGGAAATGTGAAATACTCAGTGAAACTTTGGCTGATATTTTATAGCACTGAGGAAATATTCTAGGGAGACTGAAATAATGGAAGAACTGACAATTAAAATTTACTCTGATATAAGCCATCCAGGGAAATAGAGAGCAAAGTAAGCTAACAAGGAATGTGAATAATATTGATATATGTAAGAAAAAAAAAAAGGGGGAAAAAACTCTTTAAAGAAATATGAAAATTCCAGAAAGAACAGGGAGAACGTAAGGTAAAAAGTGGAAGTAGTAAAAAAACAGGAGATAGTGGATAACTTTTTTTTTGCATGGAAACTATTTAATTCCTAAATTCAGAAGCTGCATAAATTATATTAGCAATAGTAATTGAATGCAGATTTGCAGTGTACATGCCATAAACACTTGGTTTAGTCTGGGAAAGATACAATTCTGGCATTGATTTTTTTTCTAGTAGCTGCTATGGGTCTGTTTTTTGGATCTGTGCTGAAAACTGTTGATAATGCGGGTGTTTTCCTTACTGCTGAGCAGTGCTGACATAGGGCCAAGGCCTTTTCCACCTCTCACCCCACCCTTCCAGTGAGGTGGTTGGGGTGCACAAGGAGCTGGGAAGGAATAAACCCAGGACAGGTGACCCCAACTGACCATATGGCATCATTCCTACCATATGGCATCCTGCTCAGGAATAAAAATTGGAATATGAGGGGAGGTTTGTGAGGGCTACTGATGCTTGGATACTGGCTGGGCATCAGGTGGTTGATGTGGAACAATTGTATTTTCTTCACTTATTTTGTTTTTATTTGCTTTGGTTGTTTGTGGTTTTGGGGGTGTTTTTTGTTGTTGTTGGTTGGTTGGTTTTTTTGTTGTGTTTCTTTTGTGTGTTTTGGGGTTTTTTTTGTATTTTTGTTTGTTTGTGTGGTTTTGGGGGTTTTGTATTTTTGTTTGGGGAGGTTGGGGGAGAAGTGATTTTTTCTTCTGTGTTTGTTTTGGGGTTTTTGGGTTGGTTTTGTGGTTAGCAGGAAGGGAAGGTTGTGAGCAAGTAGTTATGTGGTTCTTAGCTACCTAACACGGTTTAACCATGGCAGTACTGAAGGTGTTGGATAGCAACAAGGAACAATGAGCCATGTGAATTAGGACACAATAGAAGGGGCTTTCTTACATGCTTCTTTTGGTCACATTTTGCTCCATCTCTCCTCCTTGCAAAAACACTCCAACAAACAACTTCTGATTTGCTGTAGACAGTTGAAAAAGAAAAGTCATGGGTGGAAAACACTGCTGTCAAATTCTGGCTTACTTAAACCATATAAACCTCTTCAATTTAAAGCCCCTTATGACCTAAATCTTCATAAATATGGGAATTCCCATTTCATGAATGGGCCTGCAGATAAACTTTGGGTGCCCAGAGTTTATACTTCATATACATTTTAATGGCAATCAGCCTGATCTGATGTTGGAATCAGTTGCCTAAAAGTACGTGGCTAGACACAGGCTAGGAACCTTCTGTCATCCTTTCAGTGTTCCAGCTGCATCTCTAGAAAGATATCGATTTCCTGCAGTCCTGTGTTGTCTCTGCCAAGATCATGCATGTCTCAAGTGTCCTAGGGCATCTGGTACCATATTTGAGCTCTCAAAGCACCCTTTGGTAAAACAGTTTATTTCAACAATTTTATTTAGAACATGCTGAAAGATACAACAGTTAAAGAAAGAAGTGAAATAATGAGGTGCATAATTAAACTAGGCTTTTTGATCAGTGCTTTCTAAAACCTAACTAGACATTTGTTATACTTGCAAACTGTCTTGTTCCCAGTCTTCAGCTCATTTAATCAGATGTAGCTTAACTGCATCTAATACCAAGCGCTACACAGTGATTTTTAAAATAAAAGATCTCAAATTCAGTTTGTAGAGTCTGCCTATACACTTCTTTGAAATCTGTTTATAGTGAAAAGAAATTTGCAAAACTATTTTTTTGTTTGTGTGTTTCATTTAGCAAAGTTAAAATTTTCAGGATTTGGTTGTCCTTACTACACTCAGTAGTTAGAGAAACGTGTCAACAGAGGATAGAAAGGCTGTGTAAATCCTTGTTTCCTACATTTCTCTAGGGTTTCTGACTCAGAGCTGTAAAAACCCAGGAGTAAACTAGTAAACAGACAGTGACTCAGCCATGACCATTCGCTCCTCTTTTTCATCTGTTTTATTTCATTTCAAAAAGCAGTTTATTCCCTTTTGCTCCTGGTCAAAGATTTAATCATTCCCTGCACTTCTCTAGACACTTTTCTACTCTTTTGCTTACAAGAGGGATTAGTATGTCAGTCTCCTTTGCTTTCTCTTTCATACACCATGTCATAGGCTGCTCTCCCTTGAGTGGTAGAGAAATATAGCCTTAAATCAGTTTCTAGCAGTCTGCTTACTTGTTTTTTGGGTTTTTTATGTTTTTTTTTTTGCCAAAATTAAATCATGTCCCATCTTCTTCTGTTGAATACTCTCTTCGTCTTCTGACAGAATTATTAAGACCATGAAAACCAGGGTTTTTGCAAAGGATACCTGTGAGAAACACCTGCTATATTTTAGGACAGCCACACCTCCCCTTCACCAAACAGTCAGGGACCATCCAGAAATTATAGTTTAAGCAATGTGTCTTTTCAAAGCATTGCCTTAGAAACCCCAGGCTGTGGCTGCTGGCTGCTTCTGAAGTCAGTGCTCAACTCTGGCCCCAGGCACAGGAAGGGACAGGACCTTGTTTCCCACAGGAATGCAAGTGGCATGTGCGACTGGCTACCCACGTGCCAGTCTGTGCTACAGCTAGAGCGGTCCAAGGGATTCCACAGAGAAATACATTCACACAGATGCTGCTTGAAAAACATTAAGGGATAATACTTCTTCATGGAAGGACTACTGTTAGAATATGAGATGCCCATTCTAGGACTTACAGGCCTCACTCTATTTAGCCTCTGTTGCAGATCAACTTGGCAGCTTTAGTTTAATCTCAGATATTTTACTGCTTTCCTAAATCTACCCAGTAAGGGTATAAGTATCCCTTACTGAAAAAAGAATAAAGTCTGGAAATATCATAGGATTGGAATAAATTTACTGTAGAAACCAGATTTCTCATTTAAACTGAGGAAACGTTAAATGAGAAAAAGTTAAATATAGAAGCAAATAAAAGGAAATACCCTTCCTTTAATGTTAAAGATGACAACTAAAAGATTGTAAAAATTACTCCTATATTTTAAAAATATGACTATTTGAATATTAAATCTCTGCAGATTTTTTTCTAAACATCAAGCCTTAAAGGACTGCATATTTTATATTCCTAAAAAAATCCATTTGCCTACTTCCATTTGCAATTTTTTCATGAATAATATTTGTTTCCTTCTTATCTTTTAAATACTGCAAAGCATTCAGCTAATAGCAAGAAAGCAACAGTTTGTTTCAAGCTAGTGCTGTCTCGGTCACATGAGTCCTGATATTTAAAGTATTTTAATCAATATGAAAGAATAACAGATGCTAAGCTCTCCAAATACAATTATATTTACAGTATAAATCTTCTTTGATACAAGCTAAAAAAGAATACTCACAGGGCTTCTCTTTGCAAACTATGTTTTTTTCTTCAATGACTTAATTTATTTTCTAATCTCTCTCTTCTGTGAAACCTCTTGCAACACAAAGCTTCCCTTCTTGTCCACTTTCTAGCACAACTGTCCAGTCACTCATTCGACCTTATATGAATTTCACATTGGCTACAAATGTACAAAAAAAAAAAAAAAGGAAATAGGGAAATCTTTCCATTATCTACATCATTTCTACACCACCATAAGGCTTTTTCTTACGTTATATTTCACAGTGTCCTGGTCAGTCTACTTTAAGTGAGCCAGATCGTGGAAACTCCTGTGCTTTGATGGACTCAGTCCCTTAAACTACAAAATTTTGCTGTTAAGAAACATTATTTTGGATTATGCCTTCCAATGATTCTATGTTTTCAACAAAATATTGGTTTTAGATATTCATTTGAATTGGAGAGAATTGTATATGTTGTACTGCAAATAGGTGACCATTAATGCCCCTAAAGAAAACTCTGTTGCATCAGACATGGGATTTCTGAATGCACACCATACACTGGCTAAAATACAAATCATTGGAAAGTACCCACTTCTGACTTTACCAGTGAAAGCTGGCCAGAAAGGATGAAAGAAAAGGAAAAGTTTGGGAGCTGAAATGAAAAGAAACAGAACCAGCCAGTCTGGTGGATGGATGAAAAAGCTGGATAGCTGTTAGTTTAAAATCAATAGTATGTTCAGTCATGTGGTAAGTACAATTCCATGTGGTTGAATGAGTTATTGATATGGGAGTTTATTTGTTTTGCTGTATGCAAGGTATCACAAGCCAAACTTCAGTGGAGTGATTAATGTGGCTGAAAAAAATCCTGTAGCATCAACTGGGACTTCTGTTTCAGGATGTTGTCTCTGTCCACCTATGATGGCAGTGAAATAGTGTTAGCAAGAACCACGCTTAAATACCTTGTCTTTTCAGATTAACCACCAACAACTGGGGATGAAAGAGAAGTTCTGTGAAAGGAGCCTCTACTCTGGGGACTTTTACTTACCCTTTCAGGCAAAATATTTTTTTAATTATTTTTTTAAAATCTTCCCTGTGATACTAGGGTTTTACAGTTATATGACACATGAGGAGTACTAGATACTAATGAGTTATGCTGGAGAATGCTTTCTGAGGCATCTAGGTGTGAGTTTGAAATAGTGAAGAGAGGTTTGTCTTAAGTCTGGACTCTCTCAGAACTTTCAGAACTCATGTGCACAGGAGACAGAGCCTTCTTTTGTGAGAAGCTGACAGTGCCCCTTTGTTAGTACTGTGGTTTGTATTTTCAATAGAGATGAAATAGAACTAATTCTGAGCCCTTGTTCTGAATCAAGTGAAGTAAAGACCGTATTTAAACTCAGCTGAGAAGTGATTGTTATCCTCCTGTTCAGGTGACACAGAGTGGTTTGCCCTTCCATTGCTGAAGACCACTACACAGTGCACTTGGTCTCTCCATGAGTGATAGATGGTGATCCCATGTCCCTTGAGCATATATCATTTTACTGTTAGCATTAATTAAAGATCAGAAACATAATATGGAGAATGAGCAGAATGATGTTTTGCAGCATGCTTCCAACAGCCTGTTGCATGTCTTTGGGTATTGTGCTCAGAAATGTCAGTTTTCTAAAAAAGACACTGAGCAGGAGGAGTTGATGATGTAGTTTCCAAGAACTGAAAGAGTTGGTTTAAAATCATTCACATTTCCTGTAGAGAGCAGATGCTCAGAGCTGCAGTCTGATTCACTTGGAAGACATTAGTTTTCTCTAAAGAAGATCCCAAGAATTAATTAGGATGTGTTGTGTGGCTGCTCAGAGGACAGGGCTGATGTATGTATCAGGGAGTCAAGTTATTTCACATTAATGCACATCCAAAGAACATTCTGCACCTCTACTCTTGGACCCCACTAAAGAATTCTCAGCTATTTGCATTCTTTTTTCTCTCTTTTTTTTCCCCCAATATGAGACAGTCAAAACTCCATAATGGCTTTTAAAAGTGAGTTAGGGCACTCACATGCAATGTAGAAGACAAAGATTTGGGTCCCAGATTTGCACCAGGCAGAGCAGAAATCTGAATTAAAGTGTCATGTTGCCCTACCAAGTGTTCAATGCCCACCCACTCTGTTTGTTTTTCTGAGGTTGGTTTTCTATTTAGACTGGAAATTTTAGTTGCACTTGTAAAGCTGATTTTCTAATATGTTTTTCATTAAAAGCAGTATAAAAATCAGTTCCACAACAATTTGAAAGAAAAAATTACTTCGGAAAATACAGCATTTTTTACACATAAACTTTTCCAACTTATTCTTTGAGATACACTTGAGTTATTATTGAAAAACTGAAATTAAAAAATAAAAAAAAAGGAAGTTATTTGATTTGGATTCTAATTTTAGTGAAATAATTGTCTTGCCCTTCTCCTTTAGTGAGTGTGTGAAGAGCTAGGTCCACAGAAGCAGGAGCTTAAAGGAAAAAATTGACTTCTTCAGCAGCCACATATTTTACAGTCCATAAATAATTCTTTGTCTGTCTAGTGAACCACTATACACAGACTCACTAGGAAAAGATAGTATAAATTAATGCCATGCAGCAAAGGAGAAATACATGAGATCCTATCTCCTCTTCTATTATCAGAAAAGCATAACATATAACAGGCAAATGTGACATCAGTTTCAGAACTTCATGGTTGTTATTTACAGCATATTCTAAACTTTTCTGACAATTTTAGGATACTGTCTAAACAGAGATTGGAAAGAAATGTGATGGTAAGAGGTATTCTGAGCCAACTATGACCCATTTTAAACTTCAGTATATTTCTATAGGAAAATATAGTAGGAAAAAAAAATTGTTATTCCCACTCAAAACCACACCAAATTCAGTCAAACCATTTCTAGCCTAATTAGTTAATCAATGGATTATTAATTCATTTAAGAGACATAACTTATAGAAAATTTTAAAAAAAGTTTTATCTATTTCCTTGTTGTTTATACCATTTAAGGGCAGATCTTTGAGGAGAATGCAGTTACAGCCTCCATAAATTTCAATACATTTCATGAGGAAGGATAATGAAATCTATTTTTGGCAGTTACTCTGAGACATTTCAGACGTCTGCCTCTCGTTTTCTAATTTTGAGGACTTTTGTGTGTCCTTTTCACAGCTTGTGACAGAATTTTCTAATTAAATATTTATAATTATGTAAAAAAGTCTATCACTGTTTAATTGTTATATTATTTTTACTCTAAAATTAAATAATTAGTATAGTGATTTTTATCTTCTTCCTACTAAAAAAGTCTTTCTTCTAAATTAAGTTGATTAGATTCTAGATCTTACCTTAGTTTTAATTTTAATTTTGACTTCCTTTTATGTCTTTCCAATGGAAAATGTTCATCAGAATTTCAAAGTTGTCATGAGCACTTAACAGCCAAAAGACAAAATCAGATCAGTCACTTACTGTAGTGACTATCAAGTTGATTTCTTTTGTTTCCCATTATACATTATTCCTCAAAGTTATGGGCACAGTTTGTTAGTCAAAAATACATCTAGCAATTATGGTACTTGAGAAGGAGCTTTTATATAAAAATTTCATATTCCTAAAATACTAAGTTTTTATTCTGATACTTTTACTATATATGTTCTAGAGGAAAATATGCTTAACAACAGCAAAATATTTCTTCAATTTTTGCACTAAACCTCCAGTAAAATTGAGTGATTGTAGTGGCCCTTGATTTAGGCCTGTAAATATATTTTATATATTCTTTACTGTTTACCACATATATCAAAGACCAGCAGATACTAACTTAAGGATTTTCTGGGTTTGTTTTTTTTTGTTTGGTTGGGGTTTTGTTGTTGTTGTTGTTATTGTTGTTGTTTCCCTAACAATTTACATTCCCTAGCACTTTCAAATTAGCCAACAAGGTTCTTTACAGAAATATATAATTCCCTATAACACTATGTTATACTATAACACTATAACACTCTTCCAATCCTTTCTATTTTCCTGATACTAGCAGATCTCATTAGCAGAGTTTTCAACAATACTTGGGAAAATGCAAGAATAATTTTTACTTGTTCAGTTCTGAGTCTCAAGTGGTGCTAAGCACTGCTAAGAATTTCCACCCCCTTGCTTTAATATTATATATTAACTAGTTACTGACCTCCTTCTTCCCACCACTGGAAGCATTTTGCAGAAGTGTAACCTTTGCTATTCCCAACATTGACCAATCATACACTGTGGAATCTCACTGTTTGGACATGGAGTCCCAAAGCAGTTTTTCACATCCTTTTTAAAGCACATATGATATTCTCCAAAATGTAACCACCTCCCCCTAAAACTTCCTCCTATCACTCAGCAATGCTCTTATTAAATACAATCTCAGTAACAAGGCTGAACCCTAAATAAGAACATTTTGTAAACCAAATTAATAGATCACAGACTGACAAAATGTTTGAGATTGGAAGGCAGCTCTGTTGGTCAGAGGGTCCAGCCTCTCTGCTCAAACAGCACCACATTGAGGCAGTCATCAAGGCTCATATCCAGATAGCATTTTTAATATTTCCAAGGATGGAGAATCCATAACTTCCCTGGGAACTTCGTACCTTGGTCAAGGTGCTTGGTCGCCCTCACAGAAGGAAAAACTCTTTCAGTATGTTCAGAGTGAACCCCCTCTGTTCCAGTTTGTGTACAGAGTTTCTTGCCTTCTTAATGAGCACCCTGTGAAAAGCCTGAGTCTGTCTTATTTAGGCTCTCCCCTGAGACTCTCCCTGAACCTTATCTGCTCCAGAGTGAACAGTTCCAACTTTCTCAACCTTTCCATGTCTCTGCTGTACTGGTGAGCCTGGTGCTGAACAGAGTACTCCCAGTGTGGCCTCAACAGCACTGAGGAGAGGGCTGGCAACTCTCCTTCTAATGAAGCCCAGAATCCCACCAGCCCTCTTTGCATCCCGGGCACATGGCTGGCTTGTGTTCTTGATGTCCACTAGGACCCCCAAACCTTTTTTGACATGCTGTTTTCCAGCTTGGTGGCCCCCAGCACGTATTTTTGCCTGGAATTATTTCTTCCCAAAATACAGGACTCTGCACTTCTTGTTGGGCTCCATGAAGCCTGAGGACCTGTCGAGGACCCTCTGGACATCAGCAGAAGCCCCTGTCAGATCCACCACACTCCCCAGTTTTACATTATGCTCATCCCCATCTCAAATTCTTATTACCAGGCATTTCACAGGTTTGTTATTAGAGGAGCATGCCTGGTACTTTTATCACCATGCTCATCAATATCAGTATATGAAATACACAAAGTTACTTTAATCTCTGTTTGTCTCTTTGAATTTGATGAGAGTGTATACACCTGGCAGATGATACAGTTTTGGGATGAGCAAATGTCTGTGTTTGTGTGGATGATAGGTGGCTGCATACTCTGAATGCTGCTCAGATGCTATTAATTAAGTTTGGTTTTGTAACAGCTCCCCTTTCCTACAGTATTTACATTGCAGCTTGTGGCTCTCATAATGACTTCTTCAAATTTGACATAAGTGTATATGTCAAGGACTCTGACTAAACTTTTGCATTTTACATCATAAACAATAAACAAACCCACAACCCATTTACAGAATAGAAGAGGGAGTGTGACAAAGAGGAAAAGAAAGAGGAGCATTCTCTTATTTTTAAATAACTCTAGCCTTTGGAGGGGAAAAAAAAAGTTTATTCCAATCAATGGGTGAAATAAAGCAAAAAAATTTTTTTTTTCTAATTATAATTATAGTAGTAGTACTTCAAAATATTCATGTGTTTGGGATCATATTTACAGATCAAGCAGAATTATCCATTGTAAATAGAAGAAATAGCTCCCAAAGTAGAAGTGAGAAAAAAAAAAAAGAATAAATAAAAGAAGATCTTCCTAATTTATGATGCTTTGCTACTGATGCTAACTTGTTTACATGTCACAGTATAGGACTCTGAAATATTCAACATAAAAAGAAAAAGTAAATAATCTGGCATTGGAAAATCCTAAAGTATTTCAGTTAGGAATGATTAGGAAACTTTGTACCTCAGTCCTCTGCAGCTCTTTCTTGACATCGCTACATTGTGCAGATTTTTCTGCCAAAAGAAAATCTTTAATCTCACTTGGGCTATCAAGGATAAAAATGTCCAAGTACCTGTCATTCACTAGGAACTCTGACATCCACTGTGTTGGCTGGCTACAAAGACAACGTAAGGCTTGGAACCAGGGAAAACCATAGGGATCTCAATTACAGGATAGCAGAAAAGACTTTATAAGATGGAGACAGTACTAAAATTATTACTTTCTACACAGGGATTCCAAAGAAATGCATAATCCTAAAGTTAGTTTGTTGGCAAGGATTACTGAAATTTGTTGGAATTTTTAAAATTAATCTGTTACATTAAAACAATCTTAATAATTGACATTTAAGCAACCATACAGATAATTGCAACAAATTAGGAAACTTTCATGTCAAAGATACAAGAAAAATTACTGCTGATTTTGATTTTTAACCTTCTCCATATCTGACTTAAGAAAACTAACAAGAAATATTTTTGTGAGGCCAGAAACTCAAAGTTTTTACAATGTATGTCCATATTTTCTTTCTCACTTGAATAAGGTCCTCACTAAGGCATTTTCAATTGCTACTTAAATTTTTGGTAACTTAATGCCCTAGTCTTGTAAGTGGTCCAGTAGCCAGAGCTTCCAGGAAGTATCCTTATCTCTTGGCAACATCTGGATTTTGTAAGGACAGCTTTCACAGAAAGCTGAGACTTTATGGTTGGTACTACATTCTCTTCCTGATGCCCAAAAAGGCAAGTACTCATCCATACTCCAAATGCAATCACATGGTGGTGGATCTCCAGGATTACATCCCTGTCACATTTATGTTGGTGGTTCTGTGTGACAAAAGCAATGGGATGTCATTATGCTTGATAGGTCAGCTTATTTTATGTGCAGCTGGGATGCAAAGGGACAAATCCAGACTTTTATAATAAGATGATCACTTTAGGACCTTTTATAACCAGTGGGTGTGAATAGACATTTCTTCCACGTAGTTCATTTTACCTGAGGAATTATTACTAAAGTTAGAAGTCATCCACTTGCTGTTCAATACTTTCTGAGGTAGGCTCTGTGTTGGGGAAGATACCCTTTGTCATGGACACTCTGGCAAATTCTATCATGCAAGATATCTCCTGAAGAAAAGAAAAACAAAATAAAAAAACATAAAACTGCTAGGACTCTGTGTGATAGATACCTCTCACCTTGCAGGTGCCATGCTTTGTTGAAATTTCAAGTATCATACTTCCATAATATCACTTTAAGGACCGTCTTCGAGTAATACACACTGATAAGCTGCAGATTATGAAATATTTTCTCTCAGGTGTTGCCAGTTATTCATAACATGTCATAAAAAATCTCCACCTAAGCAATCTTAAGAAATATGAACATACACTCTTAGAAATATGTGCATAATGTGTGTGTACATGTACATATATATATATATATATGCACATGTATGTATATGCACATGTATACTTACATCCTAAAGCCTATATAAATCCAAAATATGTCTGTTAATACTCAAAGCATAATTGCTTAATTTTAAAACTGAAGCAAGAAAATTATTTTAAAAAATCAGTGTCATAAAACCATTTTATTTTTAATTGAATAATGTCAGCTAAATATTACCTCATAGCTATCATTCAAGTTTACAGCAGAACTATTTTTTCATGTGTCTTATCAGATTGTTTATGTTTGCTTTTATTGCACATATCTCTTTGATCTCTAACCAGCTATAATTATGATGTTTTCAACATGTTTTATGTTTTTATAACTGCTGTGCTCCATCAGATTTGGTACTTATACTGTCAACTTCAGGCTTTTTTATGTTCTTTCATCTTTGTTGAGGGTAGCCTTTGTTTATGGAATCTAATATTAACATTTAAGTACATATTTCAAAGGAAATGGACCACAAGATGTCAAACATGCATTCACTTTATAATTTATACATATTAAGCATTTTTTGCTACAGAAGTGCACAGTAAGTACCTAATTGATATGGTCTGTTGGTTTGTTTTTCTGTTTTGGTTTTTGTTGTTTTTTTTTTTTTTTTTTTTTTTTTTTTTTTTTTTTTTTTTTTTTTTTTTTTTGCTAATGGCTGTTATTTACTGCTGTACTTAGATGGGCATGCAGTAATCATACTGGGGAGGCTTTGCACCTACAAACATGATCATAAATTCTGTTTTCCTTTTGATGCTTTTGTTTTCTTTGTATGCTATTTGGTTGTTTGTATCTGGTGTTTGTTTTCTTTACAGTACTCAAGAGGTAGACATCAAGAGGTAGAATTTAGATCCCATTATGTTCCTTGGATTCGTCTTGAAAGGATGCTTGACTTTTGCTCTCTGTCTGTCCATTTGTCTTCTTTTTTCCCTATCTCTCAATGTGAAAAATCTCAATAGTGAAAGAGAACATTTAATGAAATCTTTTTAACTTGATTTCAATAATATTTGTGTAAAATATACCGTCCCCTAAAATATAGGCAATAACCTAGTGACACATAGGTGTGGAGCGTGTAATTGATGCTTGAAAGAAAATTCATCACCACAAGAAAAGACATTTAACTTAATATGCATATTCAGTATGCATGTTATTTTCTAGCTAAAGAAAGCTGTTGTTACAAATAGATAAGTCTGATTCTAAACCAAATGGTCAGAAAGAAATGTATTTCACTTGCCAAATACGAAGGTCGAGGAGTTATTTATGCCAAAATTAATATACAAGGTCAATGACTGCCATAACCATGCCTGGGCCTATTGAGGAATTAGCTACATTTAGAGTAACAGCATGGGTGTCATGAGGAAGAACTTGACAACAGACATATAAAATGATAACTATAATTACATACAGAACTTCAATATGATTGTGAGTCGTGTTGAATGAAAACTTCAGTGAGACGTGTTAGGAGAACAAATCTCAGAGGAGAAGAGAACAGTGTAAATACAGGGTTGATTCAGCAGCCCCTCCTGAAAGACCTTACTGATTCCCAGATGAACAAGTTTCACTTTCCCTGGTAATTAAAAGAGGAATCTATGTAGCATCTTTTTAGTCATACTTTTGTCTCACAGAATCCTGTAATATTGGAGGTAAAATGCAGAGGCAACAAGGAATGTCCTGAATTCTTTATATATAAACTCATAACTTCCTGCAAACACTAATTTAAACACTCTCTTCTACACAACAAGGGAACTGAAGAAAATTCAATTATAGTCCCTATTTTATAAGCATATATATATTTTTTAATATATTTATTTATACATTTTTTAAGCAAAATTCAGGAAGCCCCTTTTCACTCAAGAGAGAATATAAAACAATCGTTAATAATGATAATATATAAAAGATACTGAGACAGCATAATGTACTAGCACAGTCCTGTAGTTGGAGTAGCAGATGTTAATATCTCAAATTTAATTTGCTCTTTTGTACGTAATTTTGGAAATTGATAAAATGCAGATACAGAACATTGTTTTTTAAATAATTTATTTTTTAATATCATTTTTCTTCTGGTCATTTTCTGGTATTTTGATTCTGATATTTTTCTTCTCTCTCTTTAGTTTTCCACACAAAACTGGTAGATCCCCTGTCCTGGTTTAGGAACAAAAATAATTTAGCAGAACCTGGACATCTTTTTTTATAGCTATTTTCTGCCCACATATAGTAAGTATTTTCTTAGTATATTCTTCCATTTTGCTGCTTTATTCAGCACCAAACCTTTTCTTCAATATTTAAATGGTATTTTAGGATCTTCACATGGGTCAGTAAAATGTGTAATGTTTCAAACTCAGAGCATGCTGTGCAAGCAGAAAAATGATGTTTTTCAAATATGGAAATTGGGGCAAGGAGAGGTCTATTTAATAACAAAAATTACTCCAAGAGTTATTCATATGCTTAACAGAAGTTGTGTATTTCTCCTCACCATCACTTTCCTGTAAGCATCAGACTTTTTCTCAGAGGCTGCTCAATTCTGAAATGGCTTATAAAGAACCAAAATTATGAACAGAGAAATCAGAAAATTATAAAGAGGGGATGCATAATCAAACTTCAAACAGTTCTATTCATTTTTGGCATTGTTCTATCTGTGTTGTCTCTGACATGATGTAAAACATTTTATTATGCAGAATTAACACTGGGAAATGTCTTAATAGCCAATCAGATTGTATTTAGTGATCATCTCTCAATTTAATGAGGGTATCATTCTGTAGCTCTGAAAGTCTAGTTTAGTTCATTTTACTACTTTTATCATGGCAATTGCATCAACCTAAACAACAATTAGGTGACTCAACACACAGTAGGAAAATTAGTAAGTTCTGTTAAAGTAGGTTTATGGCCCTCTAGAGCAAGACTTTTGAGTAGCAAAGCTGTACAGAGACCAAATTCCGAGACTTCATTCTAGTAAAATTTTATTGTACACTCTCTCTGGTATTTCTCTCTATACTACAAACATATATCAAAATAATTCTGTGATATTCTTTGATAATCCAGTTTCTGATGTGGTTATTACTTTGAGGCCTGATTCCTTTCAACTGTTTCTTTTTATTAAGATTGCAATGTAGACTGACAGTTTACCCTGAGGATTTTTTTTTTGCCTTTCTTTTCAGGAATTGCTAGTAGAGGCTATGTCTTTTGTTTTGTTTTGTTTTCCAGTTTACAAACAGTAAACTGACTATATCTGAATCTATATGCATTATATTTCAGTGCACAGGGCTCTGAAATGTACCAGGCTCTGAAATGTACCCCCATGTACCAGAGCAAAGTGTTTGCATATGTTCTTTCAGAACCATTCATTCAACACCACTCTGTTGTTTCATCCTAGGGTGAATTTCAGTGATATATTTCCCCCCTGGGATTTTAGAGTCCCAATTTTGTCTCTTTCTGGCTGGTCACTTCCAGTTGAATATCCCAGTTTGCTGCTGCCTTAGTTGCACTGAAACAGCTGTGTTAGCAGTTGTTGCTGTAAATAAGCTCACTAAAATTATTTAGGTTAAAAAAAAAAAAAAAGAAGGATCAGATTTTATTTTAAAACTCCGATCATTTAGAGATTTTGTAGCAAAGGTCTACTAATTTCAGCATACCAAGGGGCACTGAGATACTTTGGGGAGGAGGGAAGAAGGCCTGAGGTAGAAGGGTAGGCAGAAATCTGTTATGTATTTTTTTCAGCTAAGAAACAATCATATTTCTGCTTGTGGCAAAGGAGGAGGAAGGCTGTAGGCCATTTTAGCAGGTATTGAACAAGAACATTTCCTTTACATCCTTATTTTTAGTGAAATGGATAATGCAATTTCTATTTGTTATGCTTACAAACACAGCTCAATACAACAGTAGCACAAGACTTGCCAAGAGAGTCGCACCACATGCATAGACAAGTTATTTATCTGTTTCAGAATTAGTGAGGTCTTTAAATATAATTTGATGAAGAGCACATTTTGATCAGATAAAATTCTTTTACTTTTTAGCTTTCAAGAAGGTCATCAGGAGTATGAAGAACATTAATTACTCATCACTAGGATGCTTTTTTCTTTCTGTGGTCATCTCACAGGAAATAGGGTGTCTGGAGCTTTAAAAGTAGTACAGCATCCCCCTACCATTCGTAGGCATCTAAATTCATAGCTGACATTTTTCAAACTGATGAGCGCATCCCAGCAGTGGAGTTATTAATCTTTTTTTGCAACAGATCAATTTAATAACCCATTCAACTGAATTACATAATACAGCTATTACACAGATAGCAGGTGTCTCAAGTTTCCTACTCTGAATCACGGTGTACAACTGCTACATTTCCCAATGACATGAAACGTGGCCTTCACTGGCCAGGTTCATCATGGCTAGGTTCTTGGAGCCATGTCCATTTTGAGTCTGTCTGTCTACCAGAAAAAGACCTTCTGTTAGCCTGGAGCCCTGGGCCCCTGATCATCAACCCTGTTCTAATGTTTAGTTATTTAGTTCTTTAGAATTACTCCTTTTTGCCCTCCCCAAGCCACATGTGCTTTAGAAGAGAGTAGCGCAAGGAAGCATAAACATAAGCTAATCTCATGAAGATGCTCATTTTTCGTTATTTTGGTTTTTCCTTTGCTTTAGCTGTTTGTTTTGTTTTGTTTTGTTTTAAATGAAACAGCATAAGCAGAGCCTGTTAGGCTTCTGCTTTCTGCCAGTCCTTGCTTTAGGATGAAGACTGCTGTTCAGCAACTAAGGTAGGACTTGCTGCAGTGAACAATTCACTTTATATGCCTAACAGTAGGAAAGGATTCCCAGCCAAGGCTTGTGAGAAAGCTGTATAGCCTTGGCTCTGAATAAGGAACACCAGCTTAAATCCCTTCAGTCTTTTTGGGTTTTTTAGGTCCTACTCTGGTCCTGGCTAGCTTAGCTGCTTTCCTGGCTCTGCTGACAGTCTTCTATAAACACATTTCAAAACACTTCATGAAAAGTCTGTGTGCTTATATTGAAAAAGAAGATTCTCTGGTAACATAGACTGCTTAGAGAAAGCATAGAAAACATTCAGCAATAAAAGTGTCCCCTGCAGACTCTAAAAATAGATATCCCCTTTGCATGACATCAGGTTTCCAGGCATCCTTAACATATTCACATCTTCTTTTCCACTTGTTGTTTTTGATCTCTTTAATAAAAATTAGTCATTATAATTACAATGAACCTAGCATAAGTCAATCCTTTCACTATGCCTTAACCAAGAACTTATTTCTCAAATAAAAGATATTAATCTCACATATTTTAAGGACCAAAATTAAAAACTGCATAGTAGAAGGGTAACCTTCTTAAGATCTCTCTTTAGGAGTGAGAATTTCTGTTCTGTGAGTCGTCTGTTCTGAAACTCCTTCTAGTTGTTCTCTTCAGAGATCATGTAAAATATATAATTGCTCCTTACTTAGGCATGGTATTTGAAGACAATACTAGTGTTCCTCCTATTCCACAATTACATTTCCAGATCTTTAAAAGAAATGAAACAAAATGTAGTGAAGCATGAATTTCCTTCCAGTTTAATTCTTTTAATTCACAATAGAATGTCTGGCCTTGGAACTAATGAATAAGGAAAAAAAGCTTAAGGACAGCTGGATTTATTTCAAAGAAATAGAGAATCAAAAATATATGAAGAAATATGGGAAAAAATGTACAACCATCTGGACATCATCGTGGATAACTGGGTCTAGGTGGCCCTGCTTGAACAAAGGTGTTGGACAATATGAACTCCAGAGGTCCCTTACAATCTCAACTGTTCTATTATTCTGTCCCATCAATTAAAAAATAAATTAGTGTGAGAGACAAATAGTCCAGTCCAAGGACATGGAGTAAAATTAACTCTCATACTCTGTAAAAATACCTTGAAATTCTAATTAATTAAGAGTGGGTTTAAACTGAATTAGAAGTGTCCTGCCCACCTCGTCTCTACCTAATGTTAATATAAAATCTATAGAAAATGGTTTATGTAGAGATGGTTGTCAAATCTGGAATTTAAAGCAAAACTATTTGGGTAAAATTATATTGTGAAAAATCTCTTAGCTCAAGGATGAAATTTCTATTCAAAACCAAAGAGAAATGTATCCCTCAACCACTTTGTCAGTTCAGAACATCTATTAATCTGGTGGTCATTTACATACACCTGAGATAAAAGAAACTCAGACTCAAGTCCCAGCTCTAATTAATGACTAACTCAATCAAATAGAACACCTGTAAAAGCCAAAATTAAGAGAGATCACACAAAGAGTCTTACATCAGTATAATTTCAGAGAGTCCAAGAAATGTAATTTTTCATTTTACTGATGCATAATGAAAAGTAGCTTGTTGGTCACCCTAAAAAGTGTGTTAGTATGCACTGACTATTTGCATGACATAGGCAGAGAATAGCATCACCACAGATTGTAGTAATAAATAAATATATAAACACATGCACTGTTTCAGTTGAAAACATAACACTTTGTAAAAACTGTGCTTAAAAATTGTATTCTCAAAAGTAAAGGCCAGTGTGCTTGTAATCTTTCAACTTGTCCATTTCTACCTCTGGCAGTGAATATTGTGTCATGTACTGCCTTGCCATGCCCTGCGCCTGTGGCTAACCATGTACTTTTTTTTTTTTCATTATTAAAAATTGCATTAATGATCAGGTATTTGGTGAGTGTAGGTTCTGTTTTCATATATTCTTATTCACTTTGCACGGGAATTTTTCAGAAAACATTATTTCATTTTAGTACAGAAAAAGAATAAAATATTCATAAGGCTGGAAAACTTTTTTGACGACTTATGACTATGTGGCAACAGTCTCCTTTACAAGTTACCTGTAATAATTACTACTCCTTCTATTGAAATGTTCTTTAAAAGCAATTTTCTATTCAACACCTTGGGTAATTACAGTGGGAAATGATTGATAACATCAGTTGATATTAAATATTGTACTGCTAATCACCATGCAATCTTGCATGCACTTATTCATTAGTTATTTCTTTAATTTGAATGGCTGACAATTTACACGGAATGCTTCAGTTATATGAATTATCATATTTTTATTCCCAAGAGAAGGCCTGCACTTCATTATAACAGAATCATTCACATTGCTTTTCTTTCATTTTCAAGAGTGAAGTACTTTGATTTGAAAGTTCTGTAGCTGTAGTCTGGCAAAATATTAAGCTCTTCACCGTCAAATAACACCATGCAATGCTTGTACAGTACAAAGGCACTTCTAGAATAAACAAAGTCACATTGTTATACACTGTTCTGACACTAATAAACAGCTGACTGTGGTCTCCAAGAGAACTTTGTGCTTCTGTGTCACATTCTGGGAAACGATGTCATGCCCCCAAATGTGTTCATACTATTAGTTGACTGCTAGAGTGGCTGTAGATGTCATTTACTTTGCAAACTGCTTCACTTTATCACCCAGGGCAGATCATAATGTTTTAACACTTAGACTTATATGTGAGTCAGACATTTAAATCTGATGAGTCTTCCAAAAAGAGCATAAATACTAGATCTAGTAAATCAGTTTTATTAATGGGAGTTAAACTTATTTTGGAAGTAACTCCTGGTAATTTGGTGGAGACAGTACATTCGTTGTGAAATATGGAACCATCTGTTGTATGGAATCTCATTATGGGATAATGCAGTGATGCACACTGTATAAAATCTGAGCTTTAAAATCTTGTTTCTATTCCAGGGTCAACGTGAAGGTATTTTCTCATGAACACAAGTAACCAGAAAACAGAGGAAATACTTACAGAGTAAGTAACTTTCTTACACAAAAATTGTTCTCTGGGAAAATTAGTTTTATGGCCCCCTGAAATTCACCTTGTTTACCTCCCCTCACTTCCCCACAATGCCAACTGCTCTTTTCTCTCTACACTCTCACTGATTAACAAAATGAAGTCAGACTCAGAATATTTGCTCCCAGCCTGGATTTAGCTGGAAGTTTTTCCCCCTATTTTCTGTCACCTTTGTTTCAGAAGGCTTCCGTGTGAGCCTGGTTTTTCTGTCACCTGTTCCTACAAACTTTACACACCTTAGAAAGAGAAGCTCATCAAGAGTTTCTGAGACTAATGACATGGAAGGATATTTTGGAGAAATATGCTTTGTTTAGCTATGACAATAAGAGTTCATCTTAGGTCAACTTCAGACTCTTCACACTCAAATGGAAACCCATTTGTTAGTATTTTCGTGTCACAATTTGTATTTATGTGGCTTATACGTTCAAAAGCTTAGAATGATGAGGGAACTATTTCAGAGAAGTCAATATGAGGTATTGATTCAATGCCTTCAGAGAAATTACAAGACTTTTTACATATTTATATGAGCATACATATACCTGAGATGTAAAGGTGATATTATCATGATAAATTAATTTCTTTTGTTATTCTGACCCATATTCTACCTATACACAATGAAACTATTATTGAGATAAAACTCTCAGGGTAGTATTAAATATATCTGTCATTAAAAATACTTAATTTATTTTATTCTCTTCATTCAAATTTGGCAACAGAATTTTTCTCTGTCACACAATGTGGCAGGAATCCCCTAACTATTAGCAAGTTCAGTGTTATAAAATCACATGTTCCATCAGAAATAAAAATGGAAATTTCATTTTAGTGAACGGCTGAGATTTCTATTTTTATGGCAGAACATAAAACTTCTCACTCGTTCTGTTACTTCATGGTACTTCATTTTAAAATTCATATTCTTATGTGCACAGATAGAACTTTATGCGCTTTTTAATTAATTTTTACAGATTCTCATTAGTGTCTTCTCCTCCTATATATTTGGAATCACTAGCATTGAGACTAAAGATGCACTACTAGAATAGCAGCAGAAAGATCTGGTACTAAGTCTGCTTCTCCACACATATTAGCATTAGGCAGCAACAGCTCCCCCAGGGTCTCAGCAGAACCACAGTGATGTGCCCAGAGGCACATGCTGGGACTCCACCTACATCCCTCGCTGATCAGTCTCTGATGAACTCCTTTTATAAGAAAACTTTAGTGCAGTTATATGAATTTTTGTTCTAAAAGTTGCTTGGGTTTGGGGTTTTTTGCTTCCTTGATTCACACATTTCTCTAAAAGCAAACTTTGGGGTTTGTGAGCCTATGCTCTTAGTTCTCACTCTCTTCCAGTATCTCCTTCAGCCTCTCTTAAAAGGTTCTTCTGTTCTCAGTCCTCATTTCCTGTGTAGTTGTGCACAAGACAGCTTTTTCCAGATAGAAGTTACCCCTTTAGTACTTCAAAAAATGAAAATATATAAAAAATGTGTTATGCAAACACTCCAGGTAAATTGCCCCATTTTAGATTTTAATGTGAGTCTCCTGAAGAAAATTGTACTTCTTTCAAATAGTTGAACTTCTGACCCTCAAGAATTTGCATAAATAGTGAAAGTTCAACCCATGAACTTTTCCTGAAACAGGAGAGTGTAGACACTACTTTGAGTGTCCTCAAATCTGAAATGCAATTTTCCAGAAATGGCATTTCATTATGGATTTAAACTTTTTTTTTATCTTAGAAGCTCTGTGCAAATAACTCTCCCCGGGAAAAAAAAAAAAAGAAAGAAAAGTAGCAGAAATAAAATAGATGTAAAAGTCCAGTCAGAGTGATTACAATTGATTTATGTGAGAAAAACAATGGCTAACATTTGGGCACAATGAGAAGCTAAATTTGAAATATTTCACAGGCCATTTGAGATAAGGAAAGATTTTATGTTATTAAAAGCATTTAATATTTTAAAGCACTCTTTTCAATATAAATATTTTTATTTTGTTCATAAATATCTTCCTATTTTTTAATCTGCTTTTGATAGCACTAAGAAGAAGAATAAATGAGGTGTTCAGGTTCCTATGGTTCTGGAAAAAGACATTTATCCCAAAACATATAGGTTTGTGTTCTTTTTTTCCTGGTCATTTATCTTTTATGGTTATTCAAGTTGAAATATGTGCTTAAAGTAAGGAGAAGTGAAAAATCATATAAACTTTAAAAAACACACATTCAAATATTACTCTGTTTTCAGGATTGCTTGTTGGTATTTTGCATTTTTTCCCCCTGGCAATTGTTTGCTTGCTTCTGTTTGTAAAGTTCTTCACAATTCTCAGCCACAAGATCCACCAATATTTATAATGAAAATAAGAATTTCCTTTTGTTAGTAACAAACAAGAAATTCAATATAGGAATTCCAGGACAATCTGACTTCTATTTAAAAAAAAAAATCCTCTCTGCCTGCTAGTGATTAAGTGCTATCAACAGGAACAGCCAAATTCTGTTATATTATAGCTAAGCCATATTTCCAAAATCCCTATTCTTCCTCTAACCAGGTAGCTGCAACAGTATCTTCCAGAGGACTATTGCTTCTTTCATTCTATTGTTCTGTTTGGATTATATCACAAATCTGACAAAACAAACCTCGAACTGTCCTCTAAATTTTAGGATCATTAAGAGTGAAGTATCCTAAAATTTAATTGCAAAATCCTCTCACAATTTTCTGGTGAATAAGTTCAATAGTAAAACATGACTGGGAAGATTTCCTGAGAAATCATGGACCAAAAACTCTACCTCAACAGGAAAGAACAGTTGAGTGGTTTGAAGAGTTTATGTGGTTTATGCCGTCTCTGGCCTGTTCTATTCTGATAACTGAGGAGTTATATGATTTTAACATATTAACCTTGTTCACAAAACTTTAAACACTTTGGTTCCTGTTTGACCTGTACACTGCTCATTCTGTCCTTGTCCTCCTATGCTTGTATCAGTCTATTGATCTTGATGGTACTTAGGCTATTTTTCAGTTTTGTGCTTGCTTAGCATTTAAGATTATTAAATGCTTCTGTAAAACATGCTCATACACATAAATATATAAAAAATAAGAAGATCTTTTTCTATTAGTATCACTATTAGTTCAGTCTGAAGAGAAAAACTTAGATTATCATGGGGAAATAATTTTTCATAGTCTTTTTTTTCCCCAAGACAGAAATACAATCCTTTTTTTTTTTTTTTTTTTCTTTACTTTCTATGTGATAGGAAACACTTAGTGAGAAAGTGGGACCATCCAATTTAGGTAGAATCATTAGTACTTTTTATGTGTTTTACTAGACAAAGTGAATGGCATACTATCCCTGACATGTTTAAACTTTTAGATTCTAGTCTTCGAGATAAAATACTTTTTTTTTTCTATAGATGTACATTTCAAACAGCTCATTGAATTTACATTTCCTTCCTAAACTTGCATTAAATTCCAGACATTTCTACAACTACGTTCAACATTGGAAAGAAATAAAAGGGGGATAAAAAGGAAGAAAAGTAAAGAATATCAGAAATCAGTGACAAATTCTTATCATCTGGAATTGCATGACCTCAGAAGTATTTCAGCAAATCTTAGACTTGACCAAATATAACTTGTCACGGCTGCAAGCTTGGTATATGCTCTGATTCTCTCCTTCTGGGGTCTCATAAATGTATTTTCTCCTCTACATCTTGACAGCTTTTTGAAAATTTATGTCTCCTTATTTTCTTATTCTAAATTGCTCTCTATGTTTGCCGGCAGCTCTTTGGTATTGCTAAGTAGCATGGAAGAGATTCAAATCCCTCTGCATATCTTTTCTTCTTTTCTCAATAATGTATGAGTGAATATAGTGCTCAGGAAACGGAGATGCTAATAATTCTGCTTTGAACCAGAGCCAACAGGGCCAGGTGTGTACCTGTCTCCAGAGAACTGCTGGCAATTCACATCTTACCTGCCTTGGCAGGTGTCTCTCTAGTCCTGAATTTCTTCTGAAGAAGATCGCTAATCCTTTCACAATGGCTGGTGTGAAAAAACAGAGGAAAAATATTAGGTTTGACTAGCTCAAAATTATGAGTCTTATTTTCTCTTGTGATCCATTCATGATCTGAATTGAGTCTGAATTAAAGGGTAGTATATTAACCTACAGCATGAGAAAGATCCTGGTGTTTGCTGTTCTGAAGTTTTACAACTGAACATCATGCAATTCATTTGAATTCAGTCTTACAGCTCTAAAGCTTTCTTTATTTGAGCTCCAGACTTAATATTGTTTGAGAATTTCTAAATGCTGAATAATTGATATCTATTGGCACATGAATAAAAACACATTCTTGGTTTTATCCCAAGATATTCTTCTATCTGGGTTAAAAACAACCTTAGCTATACAAGCAATCCTATAAAAAAAATCTCTGCTTTCCTTTTCTTCTATTCTGTCTTATTTTGGTAAACAGTAACTCTCTTCTCTGAAAGTCTCAGAACACCCACAAGCATAAATAGCAAAAAAA